>WBNO01027757.1:59809-76048 GCA_013400575.1 Peucedramus taeniatus | reverse complement strand
GGGATCACCCAGCTCACTCATTAATGGGATCACCCAGCTCATTAACGGGATCACACGGCTCGTTAATGGGATCACCCAGCTCACTCATTAATGGGATCACCCAGCTCATTAACGGGATCACACGGCTCGTTAATGGGATCACACAGCTCACTCATTAACGGGTTCACCCAGCTTGCTCATTAATGGGATCACCCAACTCGCTCATTAACAGGATCACACAGCTCACTCATTAATGGGATCACACGGGTCATTAATGGGATCTCACAGCTCACTCATTAATGGGATCACACAGGTCACTCATTAATGGGATCTCACAGCTCACTCATTAACGGGATCATCCAGCTCACTCATTAACGGGATCACACAGCTTGTTAGGCAAAAATGAGGCGCGGGCGAAACCGGCGCGAGGAGCAGCTGGGCGAGCCCGGGGGCCAGTGGCTGCCACGGGGGCAGTGCCACCCTCGCCGGGCTATAAATGCCCGCCGTGCCCCGCTGCCGCATCCCGAGTCCCCGGGGAGCAGATCCACGCTGAGCCGGTGAGTCCCCGCTCCCCTGCCCCTCCAGCACCCCAAAAGCTGCCCGGGAGGTGCCCAGGGGTTGATGGCAGCCCCTCTGTGCCCAGGTTGGCGATGGCGTGTCCCCTGGAGCAGGCCATGGCCATCATGGTCACCACCTTCCACAAGTACTCGGCCAAGGAGGGCGACAAGTACAAGCTCAGCAAGGCGGAGCTCAAGGAGCTGCTCAACAAGGAGCTGCCCATCTTCGGGAGCGTGAGTGGCCGCGGGGACATCCCCGGCTGTCCCTGGGGGGGTGGAGGGACAGGAGCCAAGAGGCCCCGGGGCTTTCTCCCGGCCCAGGGGGGTCTCTGGAATTCTGATGGATTCGTCCCTCAGGGCCTCCTGCTCCTGGGAAAAGCCCCGGGGAAAGGGAGGGGACAAAGCCCCGAGGGGCTCAGCCCCAAAGGAAATTCGGCTTTTTTGAAACCCGCAGAAATATTTTGTTTGGCAAAGGAAATCACGCTGCGATTTCTATTTTTTTTCATCATTTTTTTTAAAACCCTCACTTCCCTTTTTTGGCTTGCGGTTTCAAGCGGGAGGCGATTTATTTTTTTTTTTTTTTGGGGCCAAATTTTTCCACACCCGGGAGGCACTTTTGGTACTTTTGGGCACTGCCCAGCTCACCCACCCGCAGCTCCTTGCAGAGGCGAAGGGAAAACCCTCCCTGAGGCAGAGGAGGGGAAGGGGCGGGGAGGGGCAGCCCCTCCCCACAAACCCTCCCCCCAAACCCTCTCCCCCGGCAGAAACAAATGGACGAGGCCGAGTTCAAGCGGCTGATGAACGACCTGGACCACAACAAGGACAGCGAGGTGGATTTCAAGGAGTACGTTTGCTTCCTGGCCTGCATCACCATGGGCTTCAACGAGTTCTTCAAGGACGACCCCAGCAAGCAGCACCGCAGGAAGTGACCCTCCAGTGACCCTCGAGTGACCCCTCAAGTGACCCTCGAGTGATCCTGGAGTGACCCCTCAAGGGATCCCTCAAGGGACCCCTCCCCGTGACCATCCCAGCCCTGAGTGGCTTTCAATAAAAGCTTTTTCCCCATCCTGGCTGAGTTTTAGGGTTCTGTTCAGGTTCTCCCCAATCCTGGCTGAGTTTTAGGGTTCTGTTCAGGCTCTCCCCCAATCCTGGCCTTACTCTGGGGTTCTGTTCAGGTTTCCCCCAAACCCAGCTGAGTTTTAGGGTTCTGTTCAGGCTCTCCCCAATCCTGGCTGAGTTTTGGGGTTTTGTTCAGGGTCTCCCCCAATCCCGGCTGAGTTTTAGGGTTCTGTTCAGGTTCTCCCCAATCCCGGCTGAGTTTTAGGGTTTTGTTCAGGCTTTACCCCAAACCCAGCTGAGTTTTAGGGTTCTGTTCAGGTTCTCCCCAATCCCGGCTGAGTTTTAGGGTTCTGTTCAGGCTTTACCCCAATCCTGGCTGAGTTTTAGGGTTCTGTTCAGGTTCTCCTCAATCCCGGCTGAGTTTTAGGGTTCTGTTCAGGCTTTACCCCAATCCCAGCTGAGTTTTAGGGTTCTGTTCAGGTTCTCCCCACTGCTGGCCATGCTCCGGGGCTCTGTGGCCACAGGCAGCGGGCTCAGGGTGACTCACACCTTCCTCCAGCTCCGTGGGATTTTCCACAGCGTGGCTCAGCCCCGGGAGGGTTTTTTTGAGAAATTTGAGCAAAAACAGCTCAAACGTTCTGGCTGTCCCGGGGAGGGTTTGGAGGTGGGCATGAGGTGCCATGGGTGCCACCAGGGTTGGGGGCACACCAAGCCTGGGCAAGGCACAACAGCCTGAGCGTGTCCCCGGTGGCCACATCCCCTGGGACAGGGCACGGAGCTCCCCCACCCCAGCATCTCCAGGCAGGTCGGGGCTGGTTTGGGAAGGTCCCTCAGCTGCTCTCCAGCTTTCCAGAGAAATGATCCCGGCTGTAAAAAAACCCCACAAAGCACGACAGAGCCTGTCCCAAAGCCCCCAGCTCCTCCCCAAAGCCCTCAGCTCCTCCCCAAAGCCCCCAGCTCCTCCCCAAAGCCCCCAGGGCCTCCCCAAAGCCCCCAGGTCCTCTCCAAGCTCCCAGGTCATCCCCGAGCCCCCAGCTCTTCCCCAAAGCCCCCAGGTCCTCTCCAAGCTTCCAGGTCCTCCTCGAGCCCCCAGGGCCTCCCCAAAGCCCCCAGGTCCTCCCCGAGTCCCTTCAGGTCCTTCCAGGAGCTCCAAACTTTCCCCTGCCCTTTCTCCAGCCCTTTATAAAGAACTCCCGGAGCTTCTGCCCCTCCCAGATATCCCCCCAAATTTCCACTCGCTGATGGGGTGACAAGGCTCAGCTCTGGGGGTTTCTCCTGCCAAAATACGAAGACACCCCCCGAGCTGGGGTTTGGGGGAGTTTCCCACCCCTCTGAGCGCCGGAGCAGCCGCGGCTTCGGCCCCGTTTTTGTCCCTCTGCACAGCTGGGGGGGCTGGGGGAGGACCTGGAAAGGCTCAGGAAAGACCAGGGGGCTTGGGGACAAAACTCGGGGGTTTTGCCAGGGTTGGGGGCTTGGGCAGTGCCGGTTCCCGGTGCTCCCGCAGCTCCCGGACACGTGTCCGGGCCACGCAGCCACCGAAATAGCTCCGTTACACAACGGGGCGTTGGGACGCGCCGCCCTCGCCGTTAGGAAACGCAAATCGCTGCCAGGCGACCGGAAAAGAGAAAAAACCCTGGGCACAAGCCCTGCTCGACACCAAACCCCGCCGGGCCCCGGTCGAAGCTCGGGGACGCTGCCAGGAGCAGCGCGGGTGGCACCGGGCACCGGCGGGACGCGGTGCCCACCCGCACATCCCGAATCCCGAGGGGCTTCTCCCGGCCCGGGTGGTGCCGGGGCAGCCCCAGGGGCACATTTTGCTCCTCCTAAGCCACACCAGCCCCCGCGGCAGGGGGGGGCCGGAGCAGCTCCCGGGGGTTCCTTTCTCCTCCTTTTCTCCTTTTCCAGCCTTGGCCGGGCAGGCTCGGGACCGTCGGTGCCTCCCCGGCCGGGTGTGGCCCAGGCGGGGCTATAAATGCCAGAGCCTGAGGCTGGCTCCTCTTCCGCCCTGCCCGTCCTCCTGTGTCCCGCCTGAGCTCTCGGTGAGTTTGTTTTCCTCTCCGTTCCCTCTCCAGATGCTCTCCAGATGTTGCCCAGGCGCGGCTGCCCCATCCCACGGCGGGGTTCCCTGGCAGGGGGTCCTGGCAGAGGTTCCTGCTGCAGGTGCCGAGCTGGCAGTGTGGATTTCACCTGCGAGGGCTGGAAAAGCTCCTAAGCCCCTTCCCTGCCCCATTTCCCCTCTGTTTTGGGGCTGCCCAGCCCGGCCGGAGCGGGAGGGTGGAGCCAGGCAGGGACCGGCGCATCCCGGGCTGTGCCGGGGCCTGGCCGGGGCCGTTCCCGGGGCTCGGGGGTGCCTGGGGACGCCGAGCTCCTCTGTCCCCTCCTTGTGTCGCCAGGCTTGCCGCTGTCCCCATGGCGTGTCCCCTGGAGCAGGCGCTGGCCGTGGTGGTCGCCACCTTCCACAAGTACTCGGGCAACGAGGGCGACAAGTACAAGCTCAACAAGACCGAGCTCAAGGAGCTGCTCACCAAGGAGCTGCCGAGCTTCAGCGTGAGTGCCGGGGGTGGTCCGGGCTTCGGGGACGTGCAAAGCCCGATTTTAACCCCCATTTTCCCCCCGGGCAGAAGCAAACCAGCGAGGCGAGTTTACAGAAGCTGATGAGCAACCTGGACTGCAACAGCGACAGCGAGGTGGACTTCCAGGAGTACGTGACCTTCCTGGCCTGCATGGCCATGATGTGCAACGACTTCTTCCAGGATCTCCCGGACAAGATGCCGCGCAGGAAGTGAGGGCAGGGTCCGGCACCGCCCCGGGACCCTCCCGTTGTGCTCCCGATGTCATTTCAATAAATCTCCATTCAAACCAAGCGTTTTGCCCTGGGGGTTTCTCTCCCCGGGCTGGGGGTGTTGGCGCTGGGGGAAGCAGGGGGCGATGCCAGGCTGGCTCTGGGGTGGATGCTGCGTCCCCCGAGGCCTCGCAAACCTCCCCCGGGGCCGCTCCCCGGCAGCCACGTCGGGCTGAGTCAGCCCTGCCCGGCCGCTCCTTCCCAGCAGCCGTTCAGGGATGCGGGAACAGCTCCGAGCTGGAATTACGCAGGGTCCGCTCTGTCCCTCACCTGCCGCCCCGCGGGTGTCGCGATTGTCCCCTCCCCACCCACGGTGTCGCGGCCGCGTTCCTGCCCGGGGTGCGGCTGTGAGGAGCAGCCACTTCCCGGTGCTCCGGGCCAACCCATCCCGATCCCGGCCCCGCCGCTCCGTTCCTCCCCCGCTGCCCTTTCCCCTCGCAATGAAAAGCTTTGTCATCCTGCGGGCTCCAGATGCGCGACACGCCCCTTCCAGATGTGGCCGTGCCACCTCCACCACCTTCATCCTCAGCTCGGGGATGCTCCCAGGGCCACCGGCGGTGCCACACGGGCCCCAGGGCTGGGCTCTCCTGGTGTTTGGGAGCGTGGTTTCCATGCTTTCTGCGGAATTTTGGGCTGCAATGGCAGCAGGAGGCCCCAAGTGAGCGCCTGTCCCTCCCTCCCTCCCCACCTGGCCCAGCCACGCCCTCTCCCATCCCCATGGCACTCACCTGTCCTTGTCCCCCTCTCCAGGTGGCCCAGCCACACCCTCACACATCCCCGTGGCACACAGGCGGCCTTGTCCCCCTCCCATCCCCATGGCACTCACCTGTCCTTGTCCCAGGTGTCCCAGGTGTCCCAACCACGCCCTCACACTTCCCTGGCCTGTCTGAACCCGTGTCCCTGTCGGGTCACCTGTGTCCCTCTGCCCAGCCCACGCGTGTCCTCTTCCCGTTGAGGACCCGCCCGTCCCCATCCTTGGACCTGTCCCTTTGTCTGCCTCTTTTGCAATTTTGGGTTTTTCTGGCACCGGTTCCGGGATTAGGAGGCTGGCGGGAGGTGTTTCACCACCGCTGTCATTGTCACTTCCCAAAAGCCTTCATGACCAGCACGGGGCTGGACTCGGGGTGGAGGCTCCTCACCAGCCCCCTCCAGACACTTGGGGTGCTGCAGCTCATTCTGGGCACTGGGAACACTGGGGAGGCTGCACTGGGACCACTGGGAGGGCCTAAGCCTGTGGGACAGCTGGGGGTGGCCAGCGTTTGCCAATGCCCTGGGTTATCCTGGGGCAGCAATTCCAGCTGCCGGGAAGTGCCACCTCCCAGGACAGGCTGGCAGAGGTCCAACACAGCAGCGTGCCCAGATTTGTACCAGGATTGACTCTCTGGATCCAGGGGATTGTCCTCATGGAGGGATGGGATGTGCTGGCCACCCCTGGCACCTGTCTGTGGGAAGTGAATTTGTAGGGAATTTCCAAAGCCTGACAAAATGAAATAAAAGTTTTTCAAACTCCTCTCAATTGCCCTATCTGTGAATCAGAAAAGGGCTTAATCTGACACGTGTCCAGCAGCCAAATTCACCAAAAACATCGGCGACAAACCTCGTCCCCACTGGGTAAAACCAGCTGGAGACCCCCACCCAGAAAAGTTCCTCTTCCATCATCTCCATCAAACACATAGGGAACGTTCCAGAAAACCCCTGTGCCACCGCTGACCCCCGATGCCATTTTTGGTGTTTCCTTGTTTTGCCTGACGGGCTTGGGGCTTCCCCTCCCTCCATTAACAGTTCCTGGATGGGGTGAGGAATCCGATCACCTGGGCGTGCTGCGCTGCCTTGCACAACTCGCGGGGTGACTGCCCCGAGGGGAGCAGAGGCTGGCACAGCTGGCAGCTCCAGCAGGGTATAAAAGGTGCCATCTCCAGCTCAGCATCACCCGATCCACTCCTCCCTCTGCAGAGCCCAGACCTCCTCCGAGGTGAGCAGCTCCTTCCAGGCGCCGCGGGGTGAGCGGCCGGTCCCCATCCTCGGGTTCCGTTCAAAGTTTTGCTGTTTGTCCCCTCTCAGCAGGATGAAAACCGACCTGGAGCTGGCGCTGGAATGCGCCGTCAACGTCTACCACCGGTACGCGGTGCAGCGCCCCGTGGACGACTACCTGAGCAGGAAGGAGTTCTCCAGGCTGCTCAAGGAGACGGCCGAGCCTTTCCTGAGGAACACGGTGCCGGTGAGACCCCGGAGCCGTGGGGTGGGATGGGATCAGTGGGGTGGGATGGGATCAATGGGGTTGGGATCAATAGGATGGGATGGGATGGGATCAATGGGGTTGGGATCAATAGGATGGGATGGGATGGGATGGGATGGGATGGGTGGAAGGGACCTGGGAGATCCTCTCATTCCGGGGATATTGGGCAGGGATACCCCCCACTGGATTGGGGTGCTCAGAGCTCATCCTGGGGCACTTCCAGGGATGGAGGAGCAGAGCCCTGCGGGGTCCTTGGGGATGGGGGTGGCCGGGAGCTTCCCAAAGGGAGGGATGGTTTTATGGGGTTCAGCCCTTGCTGGGTGAGCCTCGTGCCACATCTGGGGGTCGGCAGGGTGACCCCAAGCTGACTCTGCCCCTCCCACAGCCCAAAACGAGCACGGACAGCTACATCGAGCAACTCTTCACCAAAGCCGACGCCAACCACGACGGCCGCCTCAAGTTCACCGAGTTCCTGACCACGCTGAGCCTCGTGGCCATCGATGCCCACAACAGGTCCCACAAGGCTGATGACCATGGCCATGACCACGGGCATGGCCATGACCATGGGCATGGCCACAGCCACCGTCGCTGAAACGGGACCATCTCCCATGGAGGCCGAGCCACGGGACTCTGTGTCCCCCCAGGAGCCTCAGCCCTTGCCTGTAACGAAACCTTTGTCACCTGCTTCTACTTCGTGGCATTGAAATAAAATCTCTTCTTCTGAGCACCAAACTCACCTGTGTTCTGTGTCCTGGGGTCTCCAGGGAGGGGGTGATGCCCACCCAGCCCGTGATTAAACCCAGATTGGATGGGAAAAGCAACAGGAAGGGGGAGTGGCACGGGGAGACCTGGTTCTGGGCAGAGGGGGGGGTCTGGACAAAGTTTTGGGGGATCTCTACTGGGCAACACAGGCCGAGTGGGCTCCTGGAGGGTGTCAGATCCCAGGGTGAAGCTCCAGGAAGTGCCAGAAGTGAAACACGGTTGGGGGGTCCTTCCCCAGCCAAGACCCAGCCTTGGAGCTGGGGGGGGCCACATCCTAGGGGTGCCACATTCCGAAAGTGCCACTTCCCTGGTGTGTGTGAGATGTTTTTGTGCCCCCAAAACGACCCAGCAGCCCCAGCAGAGCAAAGAATGAGGTTGAGGAGCTCTGGGGGCATCGGGGGCTCCATCCTGGGAACTGCCCAGAAGAACGGCTGCTCTGCAGAACGAGTCAAACATTTCATGGTTTGGGACACATCCCCCAGGTCACCACACACCTAAAAGCCACCGTGGGCTCCTGGGGGCTGAACCAGGAGTGGAGAAGAGATCCTGGACCCATCAGTGAGGGGACACTGAGTGGGCAACCCCCGGGCTCAGGAGGCTCCAACATCAGCCCAAACCAGGAGCCTGTCCCGGGTGAAACCAGCAGGGTTTTTGGGTGGTTCCTCAGTGAAACAGGACAGCTCTGAATTTGGGGAGCCACCCTTGTCCCTTGAGGGAAGTGTCACTCACTGTCACCCCGGTGTCACGCGGGCATCGCTGCCCTTGCAGGGCTGGGCATTGCCAGCTGCTCCCCCACAGGTTTTAGGGGAAAATTGGGAAAATTGGGAAAGGGGCTGCGGGTGGGAGCTGCACAAAAGCACCAGATGGGGAACTGCCAGCTGGGGGACAAGGATTAAATTTGGGATGGGTGACACCCCAGTTTGGGATCGGTGACACTCCAGTTTGGGATCTATAACACTCCAATTTGACATCCCAATTTGGGATGGGTGACACTCCAATATGGAATGGGTAACGCTCCAATTTGACATCCCAGTTTGGGATGGGTGACACTCCAATTTGGGATGGGTAACACTCCAATTTGACATCCCAGTTTGGGATGGGTGCCACCTGCAAGGAGCAGGTCCGGGAAACAAAAGGAGCAATGCAGTGAGTCAGGGATACCGGAATAAATCCGTGCAATGCCCCGGGGACACAGGAGCATCCTCAAACTGGAACGGGCACCCCGGTTTGGCTGGTCCTTCCCTCTTCCTCCTACCCATTGTCTGATTTTAAGTCTTCTCATTGTCTGATTTTAAATCTTCTCATTGTCTGCCCATCCTTGTCCCTAACACGGGTGACACAGAGGTGACAATTCCAAAACACACGGCATTTCCTGCACCAGCCAGAAAAGACCCTGGCCTTGGGTTTTCTCCTGGTTTTGTGCCCAGTTTCCTCCAGAAAATCTCTGTAGCGAGAGCAGAGGTCTGGTACAAGTAGAAAACAATGGAAAATATTCTGGAAAACAAGTTATAAAATACAGATGCTGCGTTGTCTTGGGCAGTGGCCAACCAGTTGGAGTTGTAGAAAACAGAAATCACATGGAAAACTCGCCCAGGGGACAAAGCCATCCCTGTTTCCATGTGGAACAGCCTAGTTTGCTCCTACAGCAGGAGGAAAACGTGCAAATTTTTCGTCACGTTGCAAAACTCCCCAAGTTTTGGCAACTTCTGCCCGAACGGCCTTGCCCTTGACATGGAGGTGTGACAAAGCTGGGGTTTTTCCCCTCCCTGAGCCCTGTCAGAGGTGATGGAGGGGCCAAGGACAACATTTCCAAAGCCTGGTGGGCGCAACCAGGAACTGGAGCGGAGGAATGAGGCCGGGAGGGGCTCGGGGCTCCCACCTGGCAATTTCCAGGTGCGGGAAATGTGAACTCAAGCTGATGCTTGTGGCAGGTGTGTCACCAGCTCTGATGAAACAGGACCTCAGAGAGGTATAAAAGGGCTGCTCTGGGCTCCTGGGTCACACCAACGCATCCATCCCCTGCCAACCCGCCTCGGAGACCTGGGTGAGTAGGACAGGGATGGTCCTTGCAGGGAAAAGGGTGAGGGAGAAGCAGTTTGGGATCTATCAGCCCAGGGTGATGGGTTCTCCTCGGGGTAGAGCAGGAGGTTGGTTTGGGTTGGAAGATCAGCACAAATTAATGGGATTTTGGTGTCATCTTTGATGGAGGCACCACTAATTCTGTGCCCTCTGCCCTAAACGCCCCTGCTGGTGGTGGCCCAGGGGCCTGTCCCTGCTTCCCTCACCTGAAAAATGTCCCCAGGTGTGTTGGAACCAGCTCCTTCCTTTGCAAAGCCAAACTGGAGCCATATCCCAGCAATATCCCCAAATCCCCTCATTTTCTGCTCCACATTAAGGAGCTGCAGGTGCCCCCGGGCTCAGGTGCAGCTCCCACTGATTTTTGGCTCCTCTCAAACGTCGACCTTTGTCCCCAGTCCCCACAGTCCCTCCGGAGCTCAGCCATGTCCGCCAGCACCCACAGCCATGCCGGGAGCCCGCAGTTCCCGGGGAATTGCACTCTGGAGAGGGCCCTGCAGACCGTGGTGGACGTGTTCCACCAGTACAGCGTCCGCCAGAGCGAGGTTGACCTCCTGAGCCTCAGTGACTTCAGGACTCTGCTGACGGAGCAGGCGCCGTCCTTCCTGGGGACCTGTGTGAGTGCCCGAGGGTTGATCCCATGGGGATGGGGCTCAGGAGCCCCTTGGGAACGGGGGGAACGGGGTGGGGGGTTTCTATCACACCCAGTTTGGGGTCACCCCTGCTCTTCCTCCAGCCGTGGGTGGTGTTGGAAAGTGAATCAAACAGACACGGTCCAGCAATGCAATTTGCAATTCTTCTGTTTTTTGCGAGGCCCAGTCAAAAGATTCCACGTGTGTGGTGTTGGAAAGTGAATCGAACACACACCTGAGTAGTCCAGCGATGCAATTTGCAATTCTTTTGGTTTTTTTCAACCAAAATATTCTCTTTTAAATGGCAGATAAATTGTGAAATCTTTTCCTGCCGTTGTCAACAACCTGGCTCTGGTTATGATCCGAGCTGTCATTTCTAATGTAAAAATTGGTTTTGGAGATCTGCAGGATAAGAAAATCCATTTGGTTATCAACAGAGCATCTCTCTTTGAGGTGTCCCACTGAAATATGAGACCATGCAATTGCATTTTTTCTCTTAACACTTTAAGGAAAAACGTCTGTGACATCAATGTGCTTGTCTTTCTTGAAGGGCCTCAGCAACTTTCTCAAGGGCTTCTTGGGCCTCAGCTGTGAGGGTTCTGGGAGATCTAATGCTGCAGTCTCCTCTCAATAAGTTAAAAAGTGGAGCAAGTTCATTGTTGGTGATTCCCAAAATTGGCCTGATCCAACTGATTTCTCCTAAAAGCTGCTGTGTCCCTGGCCACATGGTTTGGGACAAAATCCTGTGCCCTCTGGAGCTTAATTTGGGGCTAAGGGTGAGGGAGGGGAAGGTCGGGACCTCCTGTAGCTTCCAAACCCTTCCCACAGCAGGAAGGACCCACCCAGCTCTGGGGGTGGAGCTGGGGCAGGGACATGACCCCCCCCTCATGTCCCCAAATTCAGGACAGGAACCAGGCTGGCTACTTGGACAAGCTTTTCCAGGAGACTGACCTGAACAAGGACAAAGAACTGAGCTTCGAGGAGTTCACCATCGTGCTGAGCAAGCTGGCTGACGACGCTCACCGCATCAGCCATGGCTCCGAGCGCTGTGGGCCGGACCGGGACTGAGCCTGGGATGGAAAATGGGAGAGGGAAGCTTTGGGAATTGGGCTCTGGCTGCTCCCTGCCCGCCTGGAGCAGCCCCACGGCACAATAAAGCAGCACTTGAAGTTCTCAGAGTCTTTCCCGTCTCCTCATCCATCGTGGGGTGGGAGGAGGGACAGCGGGGTGTGGGTGGGGTCATCTGCAGCGATGCCAAAAGTCCTCATGAAGCAAAATGTTCCCAGCGCCCCAAATCCTGTGGTTTGGGATATTGGGGTTTCAGGATATGTTAATGATGATTTTTCTGCCGTTCTGGGAGAGATGCGGAGTCCAGACCCTTCCATATCCCAACACTGCAATACCCAAACATGCAAAATCCCAAATCCTGGATCTCGGGCGCTGGGAATGCTCTGCTGGATGATGATTTGGGATTTGGGAAGTTGGGGTATTGGGGTGTTGGGATATGGACGCCAGGGGGACAAAGTTGCTGCTCCCTCTCCCCACACCAGCCACTCTCCTGCCCCTAAAAGTGAGTTTTGAAAGAGTTTTGCAACTCTTTGCAACCCCGGGGTGTCCCTGCAGGTCCTTGGGCACCTCCCAGCAGATCCTGGGCTGCTCCTGCTGCAGTTCATGGATCCCTGGCCAAGCCTGGGCCTTGCGGACAGCTGGACAGGGAGGTCCCCCTGCAAGGACACTTGCAGAGCCACCAAAGCAGTGCCAGTCCCTGTCCCTGTGACCCTCAGTGCTGCCCCTCATCCCTGGGCACCTCAGTGCCTGCACTGACCACTCACACCTGGGGGTCACCCCTGGCCCAGGCCACCTTGGAAGCCCCTGTCCACCATCCTTGTCCCCCTGGCACCTGCAGGGTGATCAAAGCCACCCAAGGAGGTTTCCTGAAGTTGCACCAAAACTCTGCAAAGCTGCGGCCAGCCCGTTGTGAAACGTCCCCGATGTCCCCGGATGTCCTGAGCAGCAGAACCCGCCCATTGTGAAAGCAGAGCCCCCCCAGCCAGGGCTGGGGGCTGGGGATGCAATCCCAGGGTCCTGGGGTCCTTCCACTTGGGACAGATCTCAAAGATCAAGTCCAACCTGTGAGCTGTCCCCACCTGGTCACCCAGACCAACGTCCAGCCCTTCCCTGGACACCTCCAGGGGTGGGGACTCCAAACCTCCCTGGCCTGGTTGCCCTTTCCATGAGGAAATTCCTGCGGGAGGGCCAACTCTGCAGCTCTGTGCTGGTGGTGCCCCATGCCAGCTCCTCTGGAGCTCCTGAACTTGCCCCAGGCCTTGTTTTGGCTTCCACCTCGTGCCCGAGACCAACCCGAGGCTGGGCAGGTTAAACAAACCCCAGACGAGTGTGCTGAGTCAGCAGGCAGCTCCTTTTAATGAGGAAACACTGGAAAATCTCGTTTTGCTCCCCAACTTGGCAGCTCGGAGCTGCCCGGCCCGCGCTGGGCCTCTGCCCCACCGAGAAACAACAACACAAAAAAGCCACAAAGCCAGGACAGAGCCCTGGAAAGCGAAATCCAAATGGTCCTTTCAGCCACACCTGAGCTCCGCGGCTCAGGGCACACCTGGGGTGGGGAGAAGCCACCCTTGGCATGGCTGGAACGGAGCTCCTGGAGCTGTGCCAGGCTGGGAACACGCCCAGATCGTCTTTCATGGAGAGCTGGTTGCCGCAGGCTGGGGATGGTCTGGGTGCCACCTGTGTCACATAGCCAGCCCTGCTAGGAGTGGGTGGCACTCGATGTTCTGCTCTGGGAGGTGTCAAAGGTTGGGCTCGGTGATTTTGGAGGTTCTTCCAAGCCCTGGGATGCTGGGATGCACTGGGGTGGGGACATTTTGGGGACAAGCATGGCAGGAATGGTGTCATGGATGCCCTTCACCCCCTGGCATCAGCAAACAGCCCTGAAAAGGAGGAAAATGAGGAAAAACCCTGAAGGAAGGGATTTTGCCCGGAGCTGGTGGAGAATCCCAGCAGGTGAGGGGACAGGGCCACCCCCACCTGAGCCCGTGCCACCCTGAGCTTGCGGGAAAAGCCACAGAGCCTCTTTTGGGGAACTTCCCGGGGCCTTGAGCAATGCCAGGGGCGTTGTGGGGCCAGGAACGGGATGGGATGGGGAAATTTCACAACGGGCCATGGCTATAAGAGACACCGGGGTGGCACCGGCCCCGTGCCCACCCCGGGGGACCTCGCTGCAGTGACAAGATGAGCAAGGCAAGTGCAGGGGGCATTTAGGGTGTCCGTGCTCTTTTTCAGGTCATCTGAGGCATGAGGATCCTCAGGGAGCTTCTCAACCCCTGGTCCTGGCTGAGCAAAACCATCCACAGAGCCCGTGAGGAGAGAGCTTTCCTCCTGGAAGAGGTTCCTGGCCACCAAAGGGGCTCCTGGATGTCAGATCTCGGGCTTTGTGTCCCCACAGAGGGTTTCTGGGGTGTTGTCACCTGCTCTGTGTCCCCACAGAGGGTTTTGGGGTACTGTCATCTGCTCTGTGTTTTTGGGGTGTTGTCACCTACTCTGGTTGGTTTATCAGCAAAGCCAGGCTTAGACCAGGCTCATTTTGGGGACAAACCAGCTCTGAGCTCTCATTTGTAGGGCACAGAGGCTGCGAGGTCCTTGAGCCTCCTTGGAGGAAACTCCAACAGCTCCAAAAAGGAACATTCCTCCCCCAAAAGGAAGGGCTGAGCCCGGCCCGGTTATCCCAGATTTCCCGGGATATTTGGAGTGATGGTTTCTCCTGCAGGCCCAGCAGAGCCAGGAGCATCTGTCGGAGCTGGAGAAGGCCATGGACGTCATCATCGACGTCTTCCACCAGTACTCACGGCGGGAGGGGGACAGGGACACCCTGACCAAGAAGGAGCTCAAGCTGCTGATTGAGAAGCAGCTGGCAAATTACCTGAAGGTGAGGGGCTGGATCTCAGTGCCTGGAAGCCCCCAGGATTTGGGTTCACCCCCTGTCCAACCACCCCGAGCCAAACGTTCTCCATGAAGGAATCCCCACAGCTCTCATCCCCTTCTCTGCAAAAATCAGCGCCGTGATGCCCAAAATCTCCTTTCCCCCTGGAATCCACACCACAAACTCCCCCCCCAAAGCCCATTTTTGTTTGGAACTCGCCCTCCTAAAGCCAAAGGAAAGTTCTCCTCACCCAGGGGAGAAACGAGGGGATTTTGCCCTCACTTTGCCCCCTCCTCCTTTGCAGCACGTGAAGAACAAGGCCACCATCGACCAGATCATGAAGGACCTGGACGTCAACAAGGACGCCCAGATCAGCTTTGGGGAGATGATGCTGCTGGTCACCCGTGTCACCTGCGCCACCCACGAGCATCTGCACGAGGTGGAGGACCAGCAGCACCAGCACCACCACCAGCACCACCACTGAGGCAGCCCCTGCTTCCCTCCCCTCCGAGGAGTTCTCCTGGAGCTTGGAGAAGGCTCCGGAGCTGAATCCAGCCTGAAACCCCTCCCTCCCTCCTCCCCTTCCTCCTCCTCCTCCTCCCAGCGCTGTGGTTTTGCTGCCAAATAAAGATTTCCAAAGCTCTCCTGTGTCTCTGTGGGTTCTCCTGGGCTTTTCTCTCCCAAATCCACCTTTGCAGGTTCCCGGGGTGGGGTGGATGCCTGGGAATTTGGGATTCACCGCAGCAGCTGCTGGTGACTCACAGTTTGCTCCACAGGTTGGGATTGCACCAGAATCTGACGGATTTTTGCATTTCCAGCTGGGAAAAAACCACATTTTTGGCCTGGAAACTGCACAGGTCTCCTAAAGCTGAGCTGTGGTGGTGGGTAGGAGCTGGGAGGAAGGATGGGGAGGGATGAGCCTTTTTTTTTTTCTACAGGAAAACCCTTTTTAGGGCATTTTTACTCCACAGATGGTGGTGGACAGGTTAAGTTTTGGGCAGCTCAGCTCTGTGTGGACAAGAACGGGAAACAACCCCAACCCCTCACCCAGAACACCCCAAATTTGCACCAAAAACGTTAATTGGTTAATAATCAGCTGCTGTCCAGAGGGAAAAGCTGGCTGGGAACATCCATGGAGCTTCCCAGGCTCCTGGTTCCCAAAAGCCCCAGTGCTGATTTCCCAAGGGTGACTCAAAGCCCCAAAAACCGCCCAGCTCCGGGAAGGAACCTTCCAGAAGCTTCCCCAAAGCAGCAGAGCTGAAGCAAGACACAATTAACACAAGAGCTCCCCAGGTTTGCTTCACCCCAGGTTGCTTCAGCTTCCTCTGGAGGCAGTTTTGACACCCAAAATGTCAAATTCCTCTCAGCGGGGTCAAATGTGCTGCAGGAGCAGGGTGCCCTCAGTTCTGCACCCCAAAAAAGGCCAGACTTAACCCTAAATCTAAATCTAACCCTAATCCTAACCCTGTGGGATTAAGCTCTTAACTCGGAAATGGGGTAACTGAGAGGTGTTTTAAAAATTTTTATTTTTAATTTTTTTTTTTAAATTTAAAAAAAATTTAATTTACTTGTAGAATTTTTGGTCTCTTATTTGAAGGGTGAGATAATACAGGTGTTATAATTTACGGTAGGAGAGCCGAGGACCAGGCTCCTGCTGCCACCTGCTGGGATGTGACATCGCGGGGATGCGACACTCGGAGAGGCCACCAGGTCCTGCCTGAGGTCCCCAAGGACGCTGCGACCACCCCGAGCCCGTCCTGCCCCCACCCCCTCCTCCAGCGCCGAAATAAATGGGATTATTCGGATTTATGTGTCAGAATCCAGCCCTGCGTTTTCGCACCGAGCAAAAATATGAGGCCACCGACCCATTTTCAAATGTCCCAAATTCCTCTGTCCTCATCCTGTCTCCCCCAAATGTCCTTGGGGTGGCCCCGGCAGTTCCTCACGGCCCAAGGTTGTTCCCACAGAGCCCCTCAAAACCCCGGCACCGGGCCAGGGGTGGCTCCTGCTCCTTTCCCTGCCCGTCCATTGAGGCCTGGAGCAGCAGGATTTGGGGTCACAGAGGACAGAGCCACTCTAGGGCTGTCTGCCTCTGTGGGGTCCAATCTGACAAGGCCGTGCCCCAAAATCTGTGGGGTCAAAGGTGCTGCTGCCTGTGA
>WBNO01027757.1:44089-59495 GCA_013400575.1 Peucedramus taeniatus | reverse complement strand
CCAAAGAGAATCCCCCAAAAGCTCTGTGGGGTCGAAGGTGCTGCTGCCTGTGACCATCCCAAACCCAGCTCTGAAGGGAATCCCCCAAAAGCTCCAGGGCTCCCCAAAGAAGGAGAGCAGCCAGGGCTGGTGCAGCTTCCCCAAAAGCAGCCAGGGGCCTGCAGGGACTTGCTGCCTCTTGCCTCACCCTGCTGGGGAAGGAGAATTTGGCTCCAGCCCGTGGCCTGATCCCATTTCCACGTTGGCGGTGGCACCGGGGGGCGTGGGTGGCTCTGCAGCCCCTCCTGTCCCAGCCGCGAGGAGATGCCGAGCGAGATCTGCCCCTATCTGGGGATCTCGGGCCGTGCCTGAGCTGCTGAAAGCGGCACGCCCTGGGCATGGGGAGGGCTCCTCACAGCCCCGCGGCTCCTCGGGAGCGCACCGGGAACGGCCCGGGGATGAAGGAGCTGTGCTGGGAGCGGCCGTGGCTCCCGAGGTTTTCCCCAGAGCCTGGGGATGGATCAGAGCCTGGTCCTGACCCTGGATCCATCAGGGCAAAAATAGAGCCTGGTCCTGGGCACGGCTCCATCGGGGCAGGATCAGAGCCTGATCCCAGATCCATTGGGGCAGGATCAGAGCCTGACCCTGGATCCATCAGGGCAGGATCAGAGCTTGACCCTGGACATGGGCACAGCTCCATCAGGGCAGGATCACATCCTGATCCCGTGTCCATCAGGGCAGGATCAGAGCCTGGCCCTGGGCACGGCTCCATTGGGGCAGGATCAGAACCCCTGATCCCAGATCCATTGGGGCAGGATCAGAGCCTGACCCTGGATCCATCAGGGCAGGATCAGAGCTCGACCCTGGACATGAGCACAGCTCCATCAGGGCCGGATCACATCCTGATCCCGGATCCATCAGGGCAGGATCAGAGCTCGACCCTGGACATGAGCACAGCTCCATCAGGGCCGGATCACATCCTGATCCCGGATCCATCAGGGCAGGATCAGAGCCTGGCCCTGAACATGGGCACAGCTTCATCAGGGCCGGATCACATCCTGATCCCGGATCCATCAGGGCAGGATCAGAGCCTGGTCCTGACCCCGGCTCCATTGGGGCAGGATCACAGGGTGATCCCTGGGTGTCCCCGTGCCACCACTGCCCTGCCAGCTCAGAGCTCCTTCTTCTTTTTCACCACAGGAGCCCCCACAGGCTCTGCTGCCCTCACCTGAGCTGGGCCCAGTGACATTTGGGACAGCCTAAAAATAAGATTAAACCCCCTTTTCCTGCAGGAATTCTTCTGGTCTGTGACATTTTCTAAACTTTGCCTGTGAACCCCTTGGGTTGTAGAGGAAAAAACCCATTTTAGGGGATGTTAAATGCAGAGTTTTAGGTAGGAAGGGAACCTCTGGCTGGCTTTTTTGGGGACCCAAGGAGGTGCTTTGTCCCTGACCTACATACACCTCCCCAGGTGTGCCGTAAACATCCTCGGAGCAGCAGGATAATGAGGGAGGCTCCTGGGAAGAAGCAGCCAGAGAACAGGACTGACCGGAAGGAATCCTCTCCTCCTCCCACCCCCGAGCCCGCCCGGAGCTGCTCCGAGCTGCTCCCGGCACTCCCGGCCCGGCCCCGGCGGATGCAGGTGAGTCCCGGCCGTTCCTTTTGGGGTTTCAAACGAGCTTTTGTGTTCGCGGGGTTGCCTTGGAACTGGTTTTAGCCGGCAGGGCTCAGCTCTGGTGGCAGCAGGACGGGATCAGCTCCCAGGCAGGAGGCTGGACGCACTTTCCGCACCTGCAGGAGCTGATTCATTCACCCCACAAGTGCCTGGATGGTTACAGGGAGCAGCTTCCCTTTAATTGAGCCAGGGAAAGTGGAGAAATGAAGGGAATCAAGGTGAAAGTCCTCAGAGAAGCCGGGAAAGGAAAGTTTCTTTTGACCTCTGGTGAAATCAAATGCAGGAAGGCTGAGGCAGGATGTTTGGGATTTTTTGAAGGGATGTTTGGGATCATTGGAAGGGACGTTGGGATTTTCCTGCTGCTCTGACAGTGGCTGTGGCCTCAGGTTCTGCTCCTCTCCAGGACTGGAGCCATGTCCAGGCTCATCAAAGCCATCACTGACATGATGCAGAGTTCCCAGGGCAAAGCCAGGAAGGGCAAGAAATCGGAGTCCTTCAGCAGGAGCGAGTTCAAGAAGCTGATCCAGCAGGAATTTGTTCCTGTCAAGGTGAGAGCAGAGGCTGGAGGGGGAGAGAGGCTGGGAAAGGGACGTGCTCCTCTCCCAGAGGAGACCACGAAGTTGATAAAGGGACTGGAGCCCCTCCTCGGTGGATCCAGACTGGGAATGTTGGGAATGTTGAGCCTGTGGAGACCTCAGAGCCCCTCCAGGATCTGCAGGGGCTCCAGGGAAGCTGGAGAGGGACTTTTCCTCAGGAACTGCAGGGCCAGGACACAGGGAATGGGGTCAGGGGGGGCAGATGGACACCCACAGCTGGGAAATCCCGATGGGCAGTTCGGGCACCCAAAATTTGGGATATGAGAGCGTCCTGCCCTGGGGGGGAGGTCATTCCCGCTGTCACCACATCCCCCTCTGCCCTCTGGGGTATTTCGAGCTGGCCGGGGGGGTGGGGGGGTCTGCAACACCCACTCCACATCCCGGGCTGGGCTGGGGTCTCTCCACTCTTGGGGTTTGTCCTGCGGAGCTCCCGTCTCCCCTCCCGTGTCCCCTTTTCCTGCAGGGGGCGGGAGCCGAGGGCGTGGAAGGGGCAGCTCCAGCTGGGCCCCAGGCTCCACACCCCTGGCACCGGGTTTGGGCATCCTCCAGCACCGGCTGCTGCTCGGGCTGAAGGGTCCTGGCCCTTCCTCGCCCCGGGAGGGGCTGACAGGGTCGTGTCCCCACAGAGGTCCCCGAGCGGCAAGTCCAGAGCCATCCCCTGGCCCTCGGAGCCCGACACGGAGCCCATGAACAAGGAGAGGGCTCCCGCCAAGCCCTGCATCTACTGAGGGCTCTCTGCTGCTCCTGGCACGGGGAGGGAGCAGGTAAGGGACAGCAGGGAGCTGCCACCCGTGGGACACCCCCGGGGTGGGGACAGAGCCGTCCGTGGTGTCACCCAGAGGTGTGGGTGGGATGGAGCAGGAGCTGAGCTCTGCAGGGAGTTTAATCAGCTCTAATTAAACCTGTGCAGTAATTGGGCACTGATCAGTGCCAAGCAGAGCGGGCTGGAGGAGGGACTCGAGTCCTGCCAGGTTTTGGGGTGGCTGTGGGTGACGCCCCCGTGGGTTTTCCTCCCTTTCCGTAGGATCCCCGGATTGTTCCAATGCTGGGATCTCCTTCCAGGCTTTCCCTGCTCCTCCTTCCAGGCCAGGCACATCCTGGGACGAGTGAGGACCATGCCCAGCTCCACCAATTTACCTCCATGAGGCAAAAATATCCCCGGGTCTCCTTCGGTCCCGACGCTCCAGCGGTGCCTCCTTGGGGTGCTTTAAAAATGCAGCTTTGAAGGCTTGGGGGGTGGTTTGGGGCAGATTTTCTCTTTTTTTTTCTCATAAAAAGCAACGGCTGAAATCTCAGCCCCTTCACCCTGGTTATTAATGGGGAGAAAGTAGAAAAATCCCTGTTAATAGGGCTGGGATGAGCAGGGTAATTACTTGAGTCACCTGTACAGAAAAAAAGAGCCCAGAGCAGGGAAAATTCAAGGTTCATTGCTGGGAGCTCATCTCAACTCATTCGGAGTCAACAGCAAAATTCCCACAGGTTTTTGGAGGGGTGGACACACCAAAATTGCACCTCAGCTGCAGCCAATCCTCCAGCTCTGGCTGAGGGGGCTCATCTGAGATGTTTCTGCACTGTAAATATCCCAAAGGCGTTTTCCCCCTGCTTATTGTCCCCCTTCTCACATAAACGGTTGTAACACCACAAAAACCCAATAAAAACTGTCCAACCTGGTGCCTGCCTGGATTTTAGGAGCCTCCTGAGGTGGGAGGGTGCTCAGAGCTGGGCTGGGGAAGCTCCGAGGGGTTGAGAGAGGTTTGGAAAGCCCTGGGGGGCTGTGGGGTCCAGGAGGACACGCTGGAGGGTGGGGAGAGGTTTTTGGGATTTCTGCAAGACTGGGATCTCCCAGGAGTGATCGCCCAGGGGTGATCCCACAGGAATGATCCCCCAGGGGTGATCCCCTGGCTCTGGAGTGTAAGGAAACACCAATCCCAGAGGGATTTAGGGAATGTGACTCTTCATTTGGCACAGCCTGGGCAAAATTAGAGCTTTATCTAGTGCCAGGCTCCAGAGGGCACCAAGGAGGTTTGGGAGCCCCAGGGAGGCTTTGGGAGCCCCGGGGAGGTGGCACGGAGCCGGTCCCCATGTGGCCTTTGCTGCTGGCGGTGCTGGGTGACCCGTGGGGACACGGGAGCTGGCAGGGGCCGTGTCCCCTTTTCCTCCCCCATGATCCCAGTGCCACCACTGGGTCCCACTGCCACCCAGGTCCCAATTGTCCCTGGGTCCCTGTCCCATTCTAACCCCTCCCCTGTCCCTCAGTGCTGCTGTGCAGGATCCTGGAGCTCCTTCCCAGGATCTGGAGTAATCCCATGATGGAGGATTCCATCTGCTGGTCCATCACCAGCCACGAGACAGGTCCTGACCTCCCTCCCCGCACCCCAACCCCAATCCCATCCCAGCTCTGCAGCCTCCTCTGGGAGGAGATCAGCCAAAGGAGGAAAATCCACCTGTGCTGCCAGAGTTACCCGAGCGTGAGGGCAAAGCGAGAGCAGGGGATGAGGATCCGGGGTGGGAGCAGCTCTATCGTGGTGTCCCTCCTTTTTCCCGGAGATGAGCCAGCTCCGTGTCATTGATCTGTCACTCCAAGGCCATGTTTACAGCTCCCTGACTCACTGCCATGGGTATCTCTCTGTTTGATCTCTTCCCTGTGCCACAACAGCTGCTAATTGCCAGCCTCACCTGTCTCCAGGTGGGTGCTGCCTTTCCAAAGGTTCCTCTGCTCGGGCTTTGCTTGGTGAAATTAAGCCCAGGTTTGATTAGAGCCCCTTCTCCTGCTCCCAGAGCTTAATCTTTGCTCTGGAGCTGGCACTAGATAAAGCCAGGAATGATCTGAGTTAAAAAGAGGGGAAAGAGGCTTTGTCTTCTCCATCAGATCCCAGCCCTAAAACCCTTCCCTGGGCTGTGTCCCAGGCTCTGGAGAACATCCCAGCCCCAAAACCCCATCCCGGGCTGCCTCCCTGGCTCTGGAGTTTAAGGAAACACCGACAGCAGAGAGATTTAGGGAATGTGACTCTTTATTGGGCACAGCCTGGGCAGCACCAGCCCAGCCCTTACCAGGCTCCGAAGGGCACCGGGGAGGCTTCAGGAGCCCCGGGGAGGCTTCAGAAGTCCCAGGGAGGCTTCGGGAGCCGGTCCCGGCGTGGCCTTTGCTGCCGGAGCTGGGACAAGGCGAGGGCCACGCTGTCACTTCATCTTCTGCTGGGGCATCTGCGGCACCTGCTGCTGCTGCTGCTGCTGGACCTGCATCTGCGGCTTCCCGTGGCAGCTGCCACCCCCTGAGCTGTGACAGCCACCACCGCCGGAGCTGTGACAGCCGCCACCCCCCGAGCTGTGACAGCCCCCAGAGCTGCCACCGGAGCTGTGGCAGCCACCACCCCCCGAGCTGTGGCAGCCGCCGCTGCTCTGGCGCTGCTGCCGGTGGCACTGGTCCTTCTCCTGGCGGGAGCACATGGTGCTGTGCTGGGTCACCTGTGGGGACACAGCAGCTGCCAGGGGCTTTTTCTTCCTGCTCCTGTCCTTCCAGGCAAGGGCAATTCGGGTGTTCCTTTTCCCAGTCTCAGACAGATCCCACATTTCTCTTTAAAGCTTGCACTGTGTTCTTTTCCCCCAGCATTGTCCCACCGAAGGCGTTGGGGGCACCCAGGCCGTGCCTGGCTTTCCAAAGCCAGAGCCAAGACCCCAGGCCCTCCCTCCACATCCCCATCTCTGCTCCCTCTGAACCCCTGGGCTCCCTCCTCACCCACCCCAGAACAAATCCCAGCCCTGTTCCAGGCGTGGGGATCCAAACCCATCCCACCCCCCCCGAGGGTTCTGGAGCCCCCCAGCTCTTACCTGAGCTGCTCGTGCAGGAAGAGACGAGGAAGGATGAGAGGGAATGAGGCTTTTGGGGACAGGAGCACTTTTATACACTCTCTGCACACCCCACCTGGGGAAGCCCCTCCCTGTCCCACAGCTCTGCCCGTTCATTTAATTCGCCGGTGGCTTTTTTTTTATTTTTTTGCCTCCCCATTGCTCGGGCTCCTGGGGTGACTCACCTGATCCACGCTGGGATTGCCTCTCCTTATAGGTCGCCTTTCCTGTCCACAGAACTTTAATTGCTGGCTCTGCCTGTGCGGGGCCGGGCTGGGGGAGCCGTGTGGGTGGCCCCGGTTTCCCCAGGTCAGGTTTGGTGTCGATC
Organism: Peucedramus taeniatus; assembly: GCA_013400575.1. NCBI lineage: Eukaryota > Metazoa > Chordata > Aves > Passeriformes > Fringillidae > Peucedramus > Peucedramus taeniatus. The sequence continues at coordinate 53,071 of WBNO01027757.1, read as the reverse complement.
ACACCCCGGGAGTGCTTTGGGTTCAGGGGGAGATGATGCCTCATCCCCAAACCACAGCTTCCCTCCAGAATGTCCTGAGGTTCTCTGGGCCTGCAATTCCCCTAAAAACTGAGATGGACCCCAAAGTACCAAAAACAGATTTGGGAAAGGAGAAAACTCTGATTTAACAGGAATTGCCTTCGTGCTGGGCACTGGTGAAGGGAATGTCCAGTGCTGTGTCCAGTTTTGGGCCTGCATGGCAAGAAGGGCTGGACTGGGTCCAGAGAAGGGAACCGAGCTGGGGAAGGGGCTACAGAGCTCCTGTGGAAGCTGGGGGGGCTCAGCCTGGAGAAAAAGGGGCTCGGGGGAATTTGTGGCTCTGCACAACCCCCTGACAGGAGGCTCAGGTTGGAATCAGGAGGAATTTTTCTGGAAAGGGTGGCCAGGCCTTGGAAAGGGTTTGGAGTCACCATTCTTGGAGGTGCCCAAGGAAGGCCTGGCCGTGACCCTCTGGGCTGGGGACAAGGTGGGGATGGAGCACAGCTTGGACTCAATGGCCTTGGGGGGCTTTTCCATCCTCAGGGATTTTGGGATTTGCCTGGAATCACCTTTGAATCGTTCCTCTTAGAACCGGTCAAAACACGGTGGGACAATGAGGAAACTCCAAGGTTTCCTGCCAGGAGGATCACAAGCAGCCGGAATTCTTATTTTTGGAAGGAATAAGCCCTGCCCTGAGTAACAATCCAGGATTAGCAAGGTGCTTAATTATGTGGTTGAGTCTCAGCTCTGGAACAATTCCGGAGCAGCCATGCCATGGTTTTATTCCAGGTGAGCACCTCCAGTGCTGCCAGAGGAGGAGGAGGAGGAGGAGGAAGAAGAATCTCACAGGAGCCCTTGGCCACACACGGTTGTGGGCAACTGGCAGACCCCCGTGACTTTCTCCAGAGCTGCAAGAACACCCTTTTTGCATTTCCCCTGATCCCCAATTAGCTCCTAATTGGCCAGCAAATCCCGGTGCTATTCCCACATGGAGAGCTCATGAGAGGCAATAATTTGGGATACTCCCTGTACCTTTGTGCTGCGTGGGCTGGGAATTCTTTAGGATCGTGGAGCTAGTTTGGCTCTTTCTGTCACTGCTAATGGAAGACATTGCAATCATTGAACAGGAAGCAAATAAAGGCTGAAATCTGGATTTTCCCATCTGGGACCTGCTGTGGTTTTGTCAGTGTGGAAAGGCTTGGAAAACACTGGGTGGAAAATATTTCACTTCCCCCCAAGCTCTCCTGCCTTTGATTTGTCTTTGTACAGGTTGGTTTTATGGTGACCACAGGGAGACGGATCAGTGGTTCCTGCATCCAAAACCCATCCACATTTGCTGGTACCCAAAACAGAGGATTTTGGGAGAGGTGGGAGGACAGGGCAGGTGAAAGAACCAGGTGAGCAACCTGAAACTTCTTTTGTGTTGCTAAACTTCTGCCATGATCTAGAACAGTGTCAGGACAAACTGTGCCTGGTTTGGTCACTGCTCTTCAATTGGGTTTTGTTCTGGCCTCAGCAGAAATGTGGTCAATGACCTCTGAAAAAAAACACTCAAAGGAATTTTTTGCTCTTGGCATCTCCCTGTGTTCATTTCCTGGTGTTTTAATTGCTCGGAGTTTGTTAACAATGGGCACCTCTACATTTTGTGGTTGGCCACCTTAATGTGCCTTGGAAACGGGTTTTGAGATGGGGGGCTCAAGGCAAGCACCAGATTGGGACAAGGAGACTTCCCTGCTCCAAAAACAGGGAGTGAGCTGCTGCCTGCACCCTTTTCAGCAATGCCAGAAATTTCTGATCCTCCTGACGCGCTCGAGAACAATCTTATCACAGTAACATCCATTTCATGAATGGCAATACCAGAGCAATAAATTACCCAATTCGTTTTAATTACACACTGAGAAGAAATTCAGCAGCTCGTGATTGAGCAACGCCCCTGGCATGACCCAGAGCTGTGTCAGGACTGGGCACAGCGTTTCTAGAAAGGCTGGCTAGGGGTTTGCCACCAGCACGTGGAGGTACCTCCCCCAGGGGCGGTGTTTTGGGGCCAAATGGCAAAAAAAAAAAAAAAAAAAAGGATTCTTTGTCTATAGGACTCTTTGGCTCAAAACCCCCTGGAAATCATGGATTATGGTGGCTCAAATGAAGTCACAGACTGATCCAGACACAACTGTGCCAGCATGAGCAAAGCGTTTATTTCAGCACCCACAGACAAGCTCAGGACAGGTTACAGGACACACCAGGGGAGGGAAGGACACATTGTCCTTGGAAAGTCCTGGGCACATGCAAAGCTTTTGGAACGTGACACAGGATCCAGGGCATTCCTGTGGATCACCTGCAGCTGGTGGGGTGATCACTTGTCTTTTGGGGGTCTTCGGTGGATGTTCTGGAGGCACACCTCCGTATTTCCATGGCAGGATGCTATGCTGGCCCCGTGGAATCCGAATCCGCTGCTCCCATGGCTGCCAGATATGTTCCCATAGTAATTGGATCCGCCACTGCTCACATGACAGCCGGATCCGCTACTGCTCCCGTGGCTACCAGCTCCGCCACTGCTCGGGTGGCTACCAGATCCACCACTGCTAGCGTGGCTAACAGATCCGCCACTGTCTGCGTGGCTGCTGGATCCGCCACCGCTCCCGTGGCTACCAGATCCGCCACTGCTCCCGTGACTACCAGATCCGCCACTGCTCCCATGGCTACCGGATCCGCCACTGCTCCAGAGGCAACGGGTTTCACCGCTGTGGTGGGAGGACCGTTCCTTGTCCTGGCGGGATGACATGGTTGGAGACCTGCTGGGAAAACTCATCCATGAGAGAAGGCAAGGACCAGGGACACAGGAAGTCTCCAAGGCTGCGTTGGATGGGACTTGGAGAACCTTGGGATGTGCTAGTGGGGAGTGTCCCTAAAATCAGTGAGTGGATTTTAAGGTTCCTTCTAACCCAACCTTTTCCACGATTTCATAATTCCATGATTCCATGGTTCTAAGCCAACTTCTTGAGAAGAGTTATTGAGAAGAATTCTTGAGAAATTCAGGAGAAGAGTTATCACCGCACATCTGCCCATGGTGGCCCCTTTGGGCAAACCTTTCTCTTGTACATCAGAGAGAAGTGAAAAGAGCTGGACAGACTCCAGAGCAAGACTTGCAGAGCGCTCAGCCACCCGAGCCAGGAATTTTTTCATTTTCGCACTTGGCAGAAAGACCAAGATGGAGATAGGACGTGGAAGAGACGTACACAAGAGCTCAGGATTGGGGAGAAGCTGGAGAGCATTAGAAGAGCAAAAATTGGATGGATCTGGACTCACCTGGATCAAAAGGAGCTTGAGCGGAGATGCTGAGGAGCGGAGACGCTGAGGAGCGGAGACGCTGAGGAGCGGAGACACTGAGGAGAAACGCGGAGCGTTTTATACCCTGGCTTGGGCTTCTCTGGAAATGGGAGGGACGTGATTGCTCAGAGCTCCAAGCACTTGGCTAATTAAGAGTTTTTCCCCCGCTGATTTGATACACGGAACATATAGATATTCTGACATTGCTCTTGTTACTCCATACAAATGTCAATTGCCCACCACGCCTGGCCCGGTGGGCTGCAGGGCTGGGAGAGTTTGGGATGGTTTTTGTCGCCTTTGACTGCGGCATTTACCTGCTCCTTGTGCCCAATTCTGAACTGAGAAGGGACAGACGTTAGAGGGTGGGAATGTGGTTTTGTGGGGTGGGATTGTGGGGTTGTAAAGGAAACACAGAAATAAAAGGGAACAAAAAAGGCCATGGTGGTGGGTAATAAAAATAAACATAATTTGACATCATATAAACATCAAAAATTCTGAATAAAGTCAGCCAAGAAGCACTAAAAGAAGTGTTGGGATTTTTCAAGCCAATCTTTCTCTACTGAAAGGCTTTCAACCCAAAGAGAAGGAATTTATAGCCCCATAAGATGCGGGAAGCATCCTAGCAGGAGCGGAAGGACATTGGGATGCTTTAATGCTTTGCTTTGGGGACAAAAGTGTCTTTGTGCCCATGGAGAGCTCCAGGCCTGATCTCCTGCAGGACTCTAGAGGCCACTGTGATATAAAAACCAGCCTGGATTGAATGAAAATAAAACACAGAGTCCAGGAGACTCCTTGGTCCCCAGAGGAGCTGAATCACTGGAACTGATAGATGAGGAAATCCGAATTCCACTTGGCATATCTCACAAACACTGGGGAAATGAAAATTCTTGTGAAACTCATTATCCATGATTAATTACAGCCCTGATTCCATGGATGTGGATAAACCTGTTCCATCGTTTGTCTTGGGGATGGAGACAAACACCTGAGCGAGGCCCGGGGGCACCTGTGCCCACGTATGGGGCAGGACTGTGCTGACCCTACAGCTGCTCTCTGTATCCCCTACAAAGCTCCTGTTCCTTGGACAGGCATCCCTGGACCCACGGGTACCATTCTGAGTGGGAAATGGCTTTTTGTTGGTTGTTTGTTGGTTTTATGAAGGAATTGCCTTTGCAGAGGTTGGTGGGGGAGGCTTGAGGCAGTGTCAGTGTTCACCCTAAAACCCCCATCCTGCACCTGCTTTTGCTTCTTTTCCTTTTTCTGCAGGAGAAATCCCCACCCTGGGGAAGCAGCTGATGGTGCTGTGTGCCACGTCCTGATGCCAGGAGGGGATGGAGGCCCTCGCCTGGGCTGGGGAGGTGCCAGGAGCTCTGAGCACGCAGTGCCATGACTCACAGTGGCTCCACATCCCTGCTTGGCCCCAGAAATCCTCCCAGGGGATTCCTCTCCCAACCCTACCAGACCCCACCAGGAGTTTGGGAGCTTTCACCCTGTTAGAGCCATTCCCAAATCCTCTTCCTGCCTGTTTTCCCCAGGGCTTTTTTCTGGAGGTTTATGGTACCAATCCAGCTGTACCTGTTGCCTTGTGGTCCCAAACAGACCCTCTGCTTTTTCCCTCTCCAATGAAACGTGGATTTTTCTTACACAACTTTATTAATATTTGATTACCCTCTTCCATAAACACTCTGTGATGGAAACTGTTACTTTACCAACCGGGAAATTGCCTGGAGTGGGAACGAGGAGCCACCAGGTGGAACCAACCCGGAGTCTCCTTGTGAGGCCGCTGCAAACCCAGCTTTGGCCACCAGAAGGACCAGGAGCCACGCAGACGGATGAGGAGATAAAAACACGGATGTGAAGGGGATTTGAGACAGCATTTTTTATTCCTCCACTTCTGCTGTGAAATGTGGTGAAAAGCATTTAAAATTTCACAGCGTCAGTGGGACACAACTTCAGAGCGCGTTACAAGCAGAGGGACAGAGCAGAGATCGGTGACAACGCAGGACAGGGAGCAACAGGGACAAGTTCCCTTTGTCTCCCCTCACTCCTCATGTCCTTTATTTGATCTTACGGGCTGGCACTTTGCAGATCTGCTTCTGCTGCTGGCGGGGGATGCCCTTGGCCACGGGCACACAGCCCTGCTGGACCGGAGGGGGACAGGGACAGGGACAGCTCTGCACTGGGAGGGGACAGGTCTGGACTGGGGGGGGACAGGGACAGCTCTGCACTGGGATGCTCTGCACTGGTTGGGGACAGCTCTGCACTGGTTGGGGACAGCTCTGCACTGGGATGCTCTGCACGGGCTCCCTACAGCACGGCTTCCCACCCTGGGCCACTGACCCGTGGCACCTCTCGGAGCACACGGACCTCCCGTAGCCCTGGCACCCCCCTGAGCCCCCATAGCTGTACGTGGGTCTCCTGACGCAGCTGGCCCCCCCTCCGTGACACGAGCCCGAGGAGCCAGAGTAGCCGTGGCAGCGCTCGGCGCAGCGGGGCTGCCGGTAGCCGTAGTGGCGGTAGTCGTGGCCCCTCATGCCCTCCACGCCCTCGCCGTGGCAGCCTGAGGAGCAGCAGGTGGCGTAGCCATAGCGGAAGGGCGTGCGCCGCGTGTCCAGCCAGGAGCCCGAGGGGTCGTACCAGGTGGAGTTCAGGTTGAAGAAGGATTCTCTTCCAGAGGAGTAAATCATGTCGGGGCTGTGGGGAAAAACCTGGAAAAGAGGCGGTTTGGTGTCAGCATCTCCACTGATTCTGTTTAATTTCCCATGGGGTTTATCCTGAAGAAATTCCTGCTGTTGCCCAACGCTGGTCAGATTGCATCCAAATTATATCCAAACCCTCTTTCTGACCTTCCCTTCCCATTTTTCACCTCCAAAACCAAAACCAACCACAAGGCCCTACCACATGTGGTGGCACCACTGTAAATCCCACCCCCAGGTCCCTCAAGGGCTTCTCCTGCGGTCTGAAGGTCCAGGTGTGACCTCCCAGATCCAGACCCCCATCCAAGAAGGGATGAACCTCACCAGGTCTCAAACGAAGACAGGCGCTACCCAGGGGAGCAGAATGTGAGAGGCCAAGGGGCCGAGGGCTTTTATAGAGCTCCGAGTGTTCCCCTGCACGTGAAACACGCAGCAGGAACGAGGATTAAATTATTTATTGGCAAAACATCTCCTCCATTTGGATGCTGTTCTCGGTGCCTGGCATGTTCTGCTTGACTCACCATTTCTGATAAGCATCTTTTAATTATAACATCGGTCCCCAGCGGGGCACATAAAAGTCTGAGATGGCCTAAGCCCCACTTTAACAGTGTGAGACAGGTAATAAAGGACTTATTCACCCTCTGCAGAGTGACCTGTGAGTCAGGGGCGGTGATGGCACCGCTGTGACCCTCCCCTCCCTCTGCCCGTGAGGAGCATTTCCAGGTGAAGCACAAGCAGGTGATGAGAAGAGCCAGCTCAGAGTCACCAAAAGGAAATTGTGCCCGTCGGTTTCCGTGATGAAGGGGTTGGCTCTGGGCATGAGGGAGCAAGGGCGGGCAGGGCCTGACACGGCTTTTCCAGGGAATTTCTGGCTGCCTCATTCCTGGAAGTGTCCAAGGCCAGCTTGGACAGGGCCGGGATGGTGGAAGGTGTCCCTGCCTGTGGGAGCTGGAGTGAGATCATCCCTAAGGTCCCTTCCAACCCAAATCATTCCATGATTCTGTTCCTTCTCCATTTCTGCATTCCAGACTTGCCCCTCACCTCATCCCCAAGGTGGTTTTTGAGGTCCCTCCCAACCCAAACCATTCCACGATTCCGTGGTTCTGCCCCAACTTCTGCGAGGTTTTTGGTGCAGTCTCCCACAGCAGCCTCAGGGTTAAACTGGTGGAGGCTTGGACTGGGTGGATGAACCACATGGGTGTGAAAAAGGAGATGATTCTGGTGCTCATGCCTTTTAACAGCTTCATTGAAACCCTGGATAATGGGATGGACTTGGAAAATCCTAAAATTGGGGTGAGGGGCTGGGATGGGGTAACTGAGATGGGGTAACTGGGATGGGGTTACTGAGATGGGCTAACTGGGATGGGGTAACTGGGGTGCAAGGGCTGGTGAAAAGCAGCTTGGGAGATAAACTGGACCAAACTGGACCTGGAAGTGAGGGCTGAGCTGGCCCTTGGTCTGTGGGCCCTGAGTCACCGTGCTGGGAACTGGGAAAAGGTTGGGAAGAAAATCCCTAATAAAAAAAAGGCTCTCCCAAGGTAAATTTCACAGGTTAGTGGTTTTTTATTTGGCTAGAATGAGACAAGAGAAAAGTAAACTGCTGTGGTGAAGAAAACGAGGATGAATTTCCTTTTTTTCCTTCGCAGCTCTCTGCGGTGGTTGAGTGAGGACACGCCCGGGCGATGCCGAGGCAGCACAAAGAAATTAAATCATTTATTTTCATGCACTTCGCGGGAGGCTTTTTTGGCAAAGTGAGGAGAAGGAGCAGGTTACCCCTGTGCCTGCAAGAGCCCGGCCTGCACCTTCCAGCAGCAGCAAAAAGGCATCCCCGGCATGCACAGCCACCCCTCCCGTGCCGGGCCACGCGCTCATTATCATAATTAATATGTAAATGAGGATGCCCTCCCTGTGCACTGCTTCCATCCAGGGCATGAAGGTGCTGGCACGGCCGCAGAGCAGATGTTGGTGCCCTGCTCTGCCCATCCCGAGCTCCCGGGGTGGGTAAACCACGGTGGGGAGGATTTTCCACCTCCCAGCCTGGAGAAACCCCTGAGGGCAGAGCAGAAACCCTCCCGTGTGAGCCCTGACTCCGATTTGAATGTACGAATTTCCTCGTGAGAGTCTTAATGGCTTTCAACATCTCGTTGTAATGTCTGTGATGCTTGTGGGGACAAGAAAGAGAGGAACCGAGGGTTCGCTAAATAATTTTCAACTTTATTCTTGAATACACGGGGAGGAGATAAAGCTGCAGGAGTCCGCGGTGCCCCTGCCATCACAGTGGTTCCTCTTTTCCTCGTAAAGTCCTGGAGCTGCTTCCAAACAGCCTTGAAAGCACAGCCCGGTGAGGCCGGGAGAGCAGATCCGTGTCCGAGTGCCCTCGGAAGGGGGAACCCCCCGCTGCTGCTGCCCAGGGAGAACCAAAGCCCGGCAGGGGAGGACGCCCCGAATTTAAAGTGTCGGTGCTGGGACCAACAGGGGATCCCCAAATCTGATGTGCAAAGAGCAGCAGCGAGCCCGGAGCGGCCATGGGAGCATCCCTTGGGCCGGGGGCGAATCCCTCCAGCCCAGCCAGGAGAGGCAGGAGCTGGGGAGGGGTCCCTGGGCTCAGTTCTTCACGCAGAGCGGCACCAGCGTGACCTGCTTCTGCTGCTGGTGGCCGGGATGAGGTGGCAGGGGCAGAGCGGGTCCGGGGCAGCAGCGCTGGGCGGGCCGGGGGCAGCAGGGCACGGGCCGGGGGCAGCGCTGGATGCAGGGGCCGCGATGCTGCAGCGGCAGGGGCTGCAGGACCACCGGGGGCTCTTCATCCTTCTCGGGGCATTGCTCCACTCGCCTGCGGGGCTTCCCGCACGAGTCGGGCTCCGGGCACGGCGGGCACGGGCGGTACTGCTCCAGCGGCCGGCGGTGGATCTTCACGGGCGGGGGGCACACGGGGGGCACCGGGCTCACC
>WBNO01027757.1:0-43953 GCA_013400575.1 Peucedramus taeniatus | reverse complement strand
CCTCCACCCGCCGCCGGGGCTTGCAGCTCTGCGGGGGTGGGCAGCAGGCGGGCCGGGGCGGGCACAGCTCGCCGGGGTGGCAGCCCCGGGGCGGGCTCTGGCTGGAGCCCTCAGTGTCGTGGCTGAGGCTGCCGGGGTTGGGGCAGATCTCGGGGGTGTCGTGGCACTGCCCGGTGGAGCTGGGCCATGTCCAACCCTTGTGGCCGCAACCCGAGCGGTGTTGGCACAGGTCGTGGTCGGTGCCGCCTTTCTGGTGGAGCATCCTGGGGCAGAGATCACAGAACCGGGGAGTTATTGAGGGTGGAAAAGAATTCCAGGGTCATCCAGTCCAACCCGTGATGGATCAACATCGCCCAGCCCAGAGCACTGAGGGACACCTCCAGGAATTCCTTAGGCACCTCCAGGGATGGCCACTCCAAACCTCCCTGGGCAGCCCCCGCCAAGCCCTAACCGCCCTTTCCAGGAGGAAATTCCTCCCGTGCCCAACCCGAGCCTGCCCTGGCACAGCTTCTCTCCTCCTGGAAGCAGAGCCCTACACCCCCGGCTGTCCCCTCCTGTCAGGGACTTGTGCAGAGCCCAAAATTCCCCTAAGCCTCCTTTTCTCCAGGCTGAGCCCCCCCAATTCCTTCGGGAGCTGCTTCTCCCATGACTCACAAATCCTTTGAGGGTGACCAAGCCCTTGGGCATAAACAGCCTGGGAAAAAGAAAACAAAACACCGACGCCTTTTTTTTTTTTTTTTTCCTTCTATTTCCAAGGGATAAATGAGGAATCTGGGAGAATCCAACTCACCCTGCGAGCAGAAACGGACGGGCTGAGCAGGGATTCGGAGTCTTGAGGACAGAGCCGGGGCTGAAAGCTTTTATATGCGGCCGAGCTCTGCTGGGAATGAGGCACGTCCTGGGAATGAATAGCTGAGCACTGAGGCCGCTGCCGTGTGTGTGTTTTGTTCCTGGCACTCTCTGTCGGGTTAATCAGCCGCAATTAGCGCTTGCCCCGGTGTGGCCAGCGCTCTGCAGAGGCAGTGGCCATTATCTCATTAGTTCTGGCCATGCTCGGATGGGCTCCTGCCCCGTGTTAGTCAGACGGGATCCCGGGATGCGGATACCTGGGATGCCGGGATGCTGAGTGATGCGCCCAGAAGGGGACTCTGCTGGCGGTGGGAAAACCACAGAAAGGCCCAGGAGTCCTTCCAGAGGAGGGGGAGGGAATCCAGGGTGGCCCCAGGACCGCGAGGAGCAGCGGGTGCTGCTCCTGTGGGTGAATGGGAGATGGGAATCCAGGATCCCTACGGGCACCGGGCACGGGGGGACGGTGGCAGGCTGGGGATGGGACGTTTGGAGGTTTATTCCCTGATTTAAATGGATTAATTCGCTCCCAAGTGTGGAGCACCTCGGCTACGGCAAAGAAAAGCCTTTTATGTGTGGAAAGTCTGGAATGGGGACACCAGAGGAGCGATGACCTCACACAGAAACAATTCCAGGCTCTGCCAAGCACCGTGTCCACCTTTCTGGCATTTTTGCTTTGATTCACACTCTGTGGAGCTGCTCCATTTCACATTTCTGTGGCCGAGACATTTTTTAAGTACCAGGAAAATTCCTCTCCCAGGAACCCCCGGGGCTCCAAAGGCATTTCCATGTGGAGCCTCTGTAAGGGATGCTCGGAGCTCTGCGCAGTGGAATTTGGGTTTGAATCACTGGGAAAAGCATCCGCAGAATTCGGGGGTGTGGCTCCAGGGCTGTGCTGGCATCTGACAGGGCTCTGCTGTAATTTATTCCGTAGCTACAGGAGAAGTGGAATTGCCTGGCAGGAAGCCATGGGATTTGTGTGGAAAGATGAAAAAGACCTCGGGATCTGTTAGGGCCAAGCAGGATTTTAGGTTTAGAACTCATTGCCAGATTCCCAAGTTTATGCTGGTTTGGTTTTTTTTCATGTTAGAGGAGTTTTGGAGCCACTTCCTGAGGATTTCACAAATCCCCAAATGTGAATATTGAATTTCTGATCTGGTCTTTTAAAGTTTCCCACATTTTAATAGAATCCAGAGAAAATGACTCAGCGTTTTTGGATCCTTCAGGTTGGACCTAAATCTGATCAACCTGGGCTAGTGGGAGGTGTCCCTGTCCACGGCAGGGGTGGGACTGGATGAGCTTTGAAGTCCCTTCGAACCTGAATGACCCTGGTCTATTTAAACAATTTAAGAACCCTCCTTTAAAGCTCAGCAAATTCTCTGGGAAGATTCCCATCAGGGAAAAAAGACCTCCAGCTCTGGCTTTAGGACCACAGAGATGCTTTGGTCGCAAACGGGATGTCAAGTCAGCAGGAGAAAAATGGAATTAAACTAATGCTCCTCTTGCTGAGGTGACATTTTTCACTTGCAAGTCCCATTTCCCCCCAGGTGAGCCCAAGGAGTTCACCAGGTACACGGGGCGTGGTCATCGCAGAATGCCAAACATGCAAAATTAATTACATTAATCAATTAGGCAAACGCTAAACACATCCCACACTACTGTTTAAGGGATAAATAGAAATGAATAAACATAACCCAGGAGTTTGCAGGATCAGAACTCACAAATTTTATTGTCTTTCATGGCTAATTGGGGATTAAAGAAAGAGAAGGGAGAAGGAGACAGCATCGATCGTCCCACACACCAAGAGGGGAAGGAAGAGCAGCGCCAGAATCTCACTGGGCAGCGGCTTCAGGGCACAGCCTGGGGACTAAAAGCAGCAAAAAGAGAAGTTCTAGGTGTCCAAGCACAGAAGGAGGAACCTTCCATGTCCACATCCAGGTCCACATCCGTTTCCGAGCCGGGGGCCAGCCGGGCGGGCTCAGTTGCCGCCGCAGCAGCCGCCGCAGCAGCCGCTGTTGTTGTTGCTGATGGTGTAGCAGCAGGACATGGGCATGCAGCAGGACTGCATGGGCATGCAGCAGGGGCTGCAGCACTGCATGGGGCTGCAGCACATCGGGGTCTTGCAGCAGCGGGGGCTGCTGTAGCAGCACACAGAGTAGCTATTGCCACCACCGCATCCGCAGCATCCGTTGGGCATCTTGGGGGTGGTGGGAGTGGAGGCGGAGCTGGAAGGAGCAGAAAGAGGCTGTGAGTGGGAGCAGCAGGTTTGGGAACAGGGGTGTATTCAAGGCTCTGGTCATTCATTCACCTTTGGGGGAAACCCAGGGGTGTCCTGTTTGTAAATTCTGGCCACAACTCTGGGTTTTTCCCATGGTGCAGGTGCCCAACGACTCATTCTGGGGCACCCCATGTGTCTTAGGAGGAGTAGCCCAGCACTGAGCCCTCACTCTGGTCCCTTCTGGAATATTCTCTGTGCCCCTCCCCTGCTTGGCCCTGTTGATACCCCCAGAGCCTCCCTGAGCATTCCCAGCTCATGCCTGTAACTCCTCCTGCAGAGTCCATAAAACCCCAGCGACCAAGCCCCACCCCAGACCCCCAGCAATGCTTGGATCTGCTATGAGATATCCAAAATTCCCTTTTGGGAGGCGAAGGAAGGGTCAGAAGCTCTCACTTACCCTGCTGAAGAGTGAGGAGAGGTGAAGGGAGGAGAAGACGAGCGAATGAAGTGACCTGGGCCTGGAACCCTTTTATACTCCCGGCCATCCTTCCTCCTGGAAGTGAGACAGCCATTGACCATTCCAGCTTCCCTGTTTATCCATACAAACCCATATTTTTTAGCCATAGGTGTCGTCTGGAATTTGCATTTCGCCTCATTACTGGTGATCACCACGCTTGTTCTGCCTCGTCATGGTTTAGCATGGTGATAATCAAAGGGCTCCCGTGAATTTGGATGAATTTGTCCTCCCCACAACCTTGCAAGGGAGCCAAAAAATGCGGCCTCGTATCTGCTGGACTGAGATGTTCTGGGTCTGACTCAGCAGCAGCTGGTGCTGAATCAGTGCAGGAGCCCGAAACCAACCCCGGCATCGTGCCGGTCGTTCCGCCAGAATGGCGTTTGGAACAAATTGGGAAAATATCAGGAAAATGGGGGTGTTTGTTCCTGGTCATCGGACGTACACGTGGGGAGGGAGCAAGGAGTGTTTGGGATATCTGGGGCTCAGTCACCCGCACGTGACTCCGTGCAAATCTGTTGTGGAATGGTTTGGGTTGGAAAGGACCTTAAAGATTATCCAATTCCACCCCGCTGCCGTGGGCAGAGACATGTCCAGGCTGCTCAGAGCTCCATCCAGCCTGTCCTTGGACACTTCCAGGTTTGGGAAGTTCTCGCTTTATTTATTAATTTTTATTAGTAGCAATATTTTTATTAATATTTCAGTTAAAAGGTTAAGGGGCAGCTCTGCCTGTGCAAGAGGCAACACCAGGGATGGTGGCTCCAGGACTGGGTGTGGGGCACCCCAAGCCGGCATTTCTCTCCTGCAGCCTCCCCTGGCATCCAGTTGAAGTCCAGGAATCCTGGAATCCTGGCCCTGAGCAGGGATGGAGGGGTTTGGAGTTGGCGCAGGACCCTCTGAGGGTGTTGGAAAAGAAGGGAGCCCAGGGTGAACCAAAAGTGAGAAGATGGAGGTGGAAGAGAAGTGCCCAGCACAGAAACTGCTCCTCACTGGGCTGGTGGAGCTGAGTGGGAGGCAGTGACTCAGGAGGAGACTTTGTTTAGGTGAAACCATTTTCTGGGCGGGAGAGAGGAAGGGTAAGGTAGGGCAGAGCCTTGGGCAGCTGAACCCTGGCAGGAGCATCAGGGAGGAATTTTGGGAGGAATTTTTTCACAGTCTGAAATTGCAGCTCTCAGTTGAGGACCTCGCCACATTATCCTGAGAGCTGCCTAATGAGAGGATGGTGGATCCTGCCTGGCCAGTTCCCTGCTGCTGCCTGACATCCTCAGGGATCCCGGGGCTGCTCAGGAGAGGGGTCGGCTCAGGTGAGCTGGGACCAGCCCCGAGAACGGCGACAGGGACCTTGCTTTGCTCTCTGTGCAGTGCAAGGAGGAGCAGGCTGAGATTTTAGAGCTGTTTCATCCCTGCAGGAAATGCCAGCAGCTCCTTTCCAGGCTTCCCTGGCATGAGAGCAATTCCTGGAGTGAAACATGGGAGAAGCAACGCGGTAATTGTGACTTTTGCGTGAAGGGCAAGAGAACACGCGCGGCATTTCCTTCCTGGTGGGAGAGACAAATGCGCTTGGACAGATCCGTTTATTAATTTACAAGGAATTAATGGGGCAGAAGCAAAGGGACACACTCCACTTGTGCCTCCTAAAGGAATTTTTCCATTGGCCAGTCCTGCAGCTGTGAGAAGGGAGATGGAGGTGGGCATTTCCCACCCTGGATGGTCGTGTCCAGCTGATGGTGGAGCCAAGGTACCCAAATAATTTTTGGGGAGCAGGATGTGGAAGCAAGGTACTGAAGCAGGGTGGAAAGAGAATCAGAAAAAGGCATAAAATGCATCAAAAGGACGGCAGTGAAGAATTTCCATGTTTTGGTACAACCCCAACCAACCCTTGAGGGCAGCAGAGGTTTCTCAGCATTTGTTTTAGTACTTCATCTCCGTGTCTGGTAACTCAGGTGGCAGAGGCAGAACCTCCATGTCCTGAGTGTCAGACTGTCTGCAGAGACTGGTTGTGGGTCCTGAGGCAGATTTTGGCTGGCTGGAATTCATGGACTTTCCTAGATGGGATGTGTCTGTGTCAGACTCTTCCTGAAAGCATTCCCATTTTTTCGTGAGTTTATAAATTATTTTCATAGAACCAGAGACTGGTTTGGGTTGGAAGGGACCTTAAAAATCCACTTATTCCACCCCCTGCCATGGCAGGGACACCTTCCATTATCTCAGGTGGCTCCAAGTCGTGTCCAACCTGGTCTTGGGCACTTCCAGGGATGGCACAACCAGAAATTCCCTGGAAAACCTGTGCCAGTTCCTCACCACCCTCACAGGGAATGATTTCTTCCCAATATCCAACCTAAATTTCCCTTCTGTCAGTCTGACCCCACTTCCACTTGTCCTGTCACTGCAGTTCCTGAGGAAAAGTCCCTCTCCAGCTTCCCTGGAGCTGCTCCATATCCTGGGAGGTGCTGTGAGGTCTCCGCAAAACCTCTCCTATTCTCTTCCTATTTCTCTGCTATTTTATAAGGAGAGGGCAAATATCGCTCCCAGAGGTGCCAGAAATTCCAGTTTGAATTAATTTACCAACAGGGATGCCCTGATTTTCTTAGAGTTCCCCTAGTGAACACCTTGGAGACAGGAGAATCCCAACACTGGAAAAAACGCCAGGAAAAGGTGAAAGACGTGGCAAAACCCTCTGGATCCGCCAGGGAACAAACAGCTCAACAGCAGCAGGTTGCAGGGTCACAAACTACAGATTTTATTGTTTTTTTTTTCCATACAGATTGAAGCAAAACAGTGATGAAAAGAGCGAAACATCCCACACACCAAGAGAACGAAGAGCAGCACCAGCGCTCATGGGAGAAACTTGCTGGGCGGCAGCTTCAGGGCACATCACAAGCAGGAGGTGAGGGAAGGCAGAAGAAGAAGAGGAGTTCTACAGTCTCTAAGCACAGGAGGAGGAGCCTTTGGGGTGTTATCCATATCCAAATCCGTATCCAGGAGGGAATGAGCTGGGTGGGTTTAGTTGCCGCCACAGCAGCCGCCGCTGCTGCCGCCACCGCAGCAGCCGCTGTTGTTGCTGCTGATGGTGTAGCAGCAGGGCATGGACATGCAGCAGGACTGCATGGGCATGCAGCAGGGGGTGCAGCAGGGGCTGCAGCACTGCATGGGGCTGCAACACATTGGCCTCTTGCAGGTCTTGGGGCTGCTGTAGCAGCACACGGAGTAGCTACTTCCGCCACCGCAGCATCCGTTGGGCATCTTGGTGATGGGAGTGGAGGCGAAGCTGGAAGGGAAAGAGAGAGTTTGTCTTTTTCTCTGTTTGAATCTCCCAGAGGTTGAGGCAGCTTAAAGCATTCTTATCCCCAAATCCATCCCAAACTGGCCAGGGATGTGCCTGGTGTCCTGAATCCCAGGACAGACTCCTGTGCTTCTGGCATTTTGTCCAGCACTGCTTCTGCCAGAGAGAATCCACCTGGGCGCAGCCCAAAACCCATCTCTGGTCCCAAAACCAATCTGTGATCCTAAATCTTCTGCAATGTCCAGTCCCAAACCAGACAGCCCAGAAAATCCTGGAGAAGCCCAGGTATACAGAGTCTCAAAGTAAAGTCAAGTAGCAAAGTCCAACTTACCCTGCTGAGCAGTGGAGAGAGGAGAGGAGAAGTCGAGATGATCGAATGAAGACCCCTGGGCTGGGGAGCCTTTTATACGCTCCAAAGCCTCCTCCCCTGGAAATGAGGCATCCCTTGGCAATTCCGACTCCGTGGATCACCTGGGGTATCTCCTCACGTGTCTTCCTCTGGTGTTTAATCTCTGCCTCTTTCTATTTGCTCACCACCTCAATTGTGCCCCATAATTACTCCTCCAGAGGAACAACAGATGCAAATTTTCTAATGGATTTGCGTTAATGGCACCAGAGGGAGGGAGGTCTGAGGTATTCCCATCCCTTCCCAAGGAATGACCTTGGGACACGGGACGCTTAACAATGTGCCTGAGGGGAGCCATGTTCTGAAGCAGTGGGACAACCATGCCTGGAACTTGGAGTTGTCATTGCTCATGCGTCCCCTCTGCCCCTGGCCAGGATCTTTGAGGGCCAGTGGAAATTTTTGGTCAATGGGAAATACTTCTGTAATTTTTGTTTTGTAATTTTTGTTGTATTATTAAGATTTGTTTCGTTTTCATCTGTGGAATGGATGGGTTGAGTCTAAATGAAGTGGCTTTCAAAGCAGCAGTGCACACAGGAGGGTTTTTCCCTGTGTTGGTTTCATGCATCCCATTTTCTGAGATTATCCCAAAGGTTTCTGAGACTGAGGAGACTTGTGGTGATCACATTTGAGTGTTCACATGAGGAACTGTGGCCACATGCAGAGTAGGGACATCTCCATGTTAGAAGATGTTGATGGTGCTTCCATGTGATGACACGGGCCTCCGATAAAAGTTGGGAATTCCAGGAAGCTGAGGCAGCATCAATTCATGGCAAAAAGAGGCTGCCATCACATCCAGAAGACTCTGACTGTGAGGCTGACGTGGTGGCAGGTGATCCCTGGTGACTGGGACAGGATCTGCCTTTCCAGGATGTGACCATGACCTCTTGTGACGTTGGATGTCCCCTTCTGGAATTGTCCCCAGGGGAGCATTGTTTTGGTCACTCAATAATAACCAAGAGTTGCCTGCAGGAAGCAACGTCCTCCTTGTGTAAACCCTCAAACATCTCCCTTGAATCAATCATTCATCTCATTTTTATAAGGTTTTATTGTTGTCCTGTTGGCCAAGATGATCTCGGTGTTGTAGTCATAGAAATACGGAACGATTTGGGTTGGAAGAAACCCCAAAGATCATCCAGTCCCTCCCATCATCCCATCCCTCCTGGATGGGCAGGGACACCTTCCACCATCTCAGGCTGCTTCAAGCCCCATCCAGCCTGGCCTTGGACACTTCCAGGGATGGGACACCCATGGAATACCCTGTGCCAGGGCATTGCCACCCTCACAGGGAGGGATTTCTTCCCAATATCCCATCTAAACCTGTCTCTTCTCCAGGCTGAACCACCCCACCACTGCCAGTATTTCCAGAATTTTCCTTGCTGTTCAACTCCATTTAACCTGCACTTGGGTCAGAAATAACATCTACACAAAGTTCCTTCTATAGGCCATGCCCCATCCTGTGATGTCTTTGGAAACTTCCATGGTGGTTCTGTGAGTTTGAGACCTTTGTGAATCTGTTCCTGAAGCTTTTCCAATGTAAGGTAAGGCCACGTTGGATGGAGCTCTGGTCTGGGTGGAGGTGTCCCTGTCCATGGCAGGGGTGTGGGAACAAGATGCTTTTTGACATCTCTTCCAACCCAACCCATTCCATGATTCTGTGATTCAAGGATGGAACGAATATTCACATGATTCCCTAAACAGAAAGCACTTTATTAAATGTTCTGATATGGGTTATCCTTCTGCCTGTGCATTGTGCCTGATTTACAATAAATAAAAACCCTCCTGAACACCCAAGCAATGTTTTCAGAAGAGTCAAACACGTAGAGAAGATGATTTTAATGCAGGTGTCGCGTGTGAAGGTTGGAGGAAGCAAATCAAGCCAGAGCTCCAGGCATTTTCTACAGACCTGCAATTCCAAGCTGAGTCCTGCATTTTAATAGCAAAGAAAGTCCCAGCCAGGGAGGGAAGGTATCGTTGACTCACGGGTTTGCTATTTTAGGAATGAGGCTTTTAGTTTGGATGCCAACCCCGGGTTTCATTCCCAGTTCGTAGTCCAGGAACCCGTGGGGGAAAGGCTCTGCTCCTGTAAAAATCATTCAAGGATTTCAGGGCATTTCTAAGCTTTTATTTTTGGAAGATGGTGGTGGGAAGAAGATGCTGCCTGCTGTCCAGTGAGTAATGAATTCCTCCTGGTACCTTTTGGGATACCCCTCCCGAGATCAGGGCTGAGCTCCTGTGCATCTCACAGCTGTCCACAACTTCCTCCCGAGGGGCAGCTCTGATCTCTGCTCTGGGAACAGGGGCAGGACTTGAAGGAATGGCTGGAGCTGGGCCAGGGAAGGTCTAGGTTGGATATTTCTGGAAAGTTCTTCCCCCAGAGGGTGGTGGGGCACTTACCAGGCTCCCCAGGGAATGGGCACTGCCCAAGGCTGCCAGAGCTCCAGGAGTGTTTGGATAACGCACCTCAGGGTGGGATTTTGGGGTGTCTGTGGAGGGGCAGGAGTTGGACTCCATGATCCTGGTGGACCCTTTCCAAGTCAGGATATTTGAGGAGTCTTGGATTTATGGAGTGCTGTGTTTTCAGATGGTGCAGTTACACCTTGCTCAGTCCTCACCCTTGGAGTTTTAATTACTTCAGCTTTCTGTTTTGTAGTAAAATCTGAGGTGAATGATCAGGAGGGGCAAGAAGGAATCAAAGAATGGTTTGCTGGGAAGGACTTTAAATCTCTTCCTGTTCCTCCCCTTTCCATGAGACACCTCCCACTATCCCAGGGTGCTCCAAACCCTTCAGCCTGGCCTCAGACACTTCCAGGGATCCAGGGGCAGCCACAGCTCCTCTGGGCACCCATTCCAGAGGATCAGGAATGCTCCACTTGCTTCAGACACGACCTAATTTGTGCCAACAGCCTGGACAGCTCTTTGTGTCCCAAATGTTCTGCTGTGCCGCTGGGACACACCCAGGACCTTGGCCAAAGGCACAGATGGTGCTGGAATGAGGACAAACTCTGGGCAAAGTGACAAATCCTGGGCAAGGTGGAAAATCCTGGGCAAAGTGGCAAATTCTGGGCAAAGTGGCAAATTAAAGGCAAAGCCATGTAAGAACAACCAAAAGACCAAATGTTGTGTTTTGCTTAATGCCAAATTTTATTGTCTACAAGTCAAGAGAGGAAGTGAAGAGTGGTCACAGTGGCACCAAAGGTTTCCCAAACACCAAGAGGAGAATTAACACCCCACTAATATCTAATGCCTTATACAATGGCTGATAAATTCAGGCATACTCAAGACAGTCAATAATTAAAGACAATTGATAACTGAAGGACAGAAAGAAGCAGCAGCTTAAGCTTGGAAAGAAGAAGAAAATCGCTATGAATTGGCTCCATCATGATGAGAACCAGAAGCAAAGGAGCAGCTTTTCGCCTCCTTGTGCCCGTTCTTGGAGCCACCCGGGGCAGCTCAGCAGGTCTTCTTGAGGCTGGCACAGCACTGCTGGATGGGGATGCAGGGGGTGCAGTACTTCCTCACGGGGGTGCAGCAAACCACCACGGGCTTCTTCACCACGCAGGAGCAGCAGGACAGAGACCCGCAGGGGCAGCAGCAGGGCCGTGGGACACAGCACACGGACTTCTGGCACACCTTGGTGCAGCACACAGACTGGCACGGGTCACAGCAGGTCTGGCATGGGTCACAGCACGGCTTCTGGCACGGGTCACAGCAGACAGTCTGGCACGGGTCACAGCAGACAGTCTGGCACGGGTCACAGCAGACAGTCTGGCACGGGTCACAGCAGACAGTCTGGCACGGGTCACAGCAGACAGTCTGGCACGGGTCACAGCAGACAGTCTGGCACGGGTCACAGCAGACAGTCTGGCACGGGTCACAGCAGACAGTCTGGCACGGGTCACAGCAGACAGTCTGGCACGGGTCACAGCAGACAGTCTGGCACGGGTCACAGCAGACAGTCTGGCACGGGTCACAGCAGACAGTCTGGCACGGGTCACAGCAGACAGTCTGGCACGGGTCACAGCAGACAGTCTGGCACGGGTCACAGCAGACAGTCTGGCACGGGTCACAGCAGACAGTCTGGCACGGGTCACAGCAGACAGTCTGGCACGGGTCACAGCAGACAGTCTGGCACGGGTCACAGCAGACAGTCTGGCACGGGTCACAGCAGACAGTCTGGCACGGGTCACAGCAGGTCTGGCATGGATCACAGCAAGGCTTCTGGCATGGGTCACAGCAGCTCTGGCACGGGTCACAGCACACTGTCTTCTGGCACGGCTCACAGCACACGGTCTTCTGGCAGGGGTCGCAGCAGCAGGATTGCTGGCACGGGGAGCAGCACACGGTCTTGCAGGGGCTGCAGCACACGGTCTTGCAGGGGCTGCAGCACACAGTCTTGCAGGGGCTGCAACACACGGTCTTGCAGGGGCTGCAGCACACGGTCTTGCTCTTCACGACAGAGCAGCATCCCGTGGAACAGCATCCAGTGGAGCACATGGTGTTGGGAGAGGAGCGAAGGGTGGCCGGAACAAAGACCTAGAACGTAAAGGATTTTGAGATTCAACCCATCTTTCCACACTGCCCAGGCCCTCATCCCACCCCGCTTCCTATTTCTTGGTCTTGAGTTGGAAACCCAAGATCCTCACAGGAATCGAACCGACTGCTGCTCTGTTCCAGAGATATTTGAACTCTCCTGGGACCTGCCCGTGCTGTGTTCATCCAGGACATTCCCTCCCTTAATTTCCACCCTGAGCAGCTCATTTTCCACTGTGCTCTCTCCATCTTTTCCAAGAGTCAACAAATCAACAGTCTCAGAAGAATCTGGATTTCAGGAAGAGCTGTAGATCATGGAACCTTGTAACCACAAAACAATGAAACCATGGAATTGCAAAACCTTGGAACCGTAAACCCATGGAATCACAAACCCATAGAACCAAAGAACATTTTGGGTCAAAAGACACCTCTGAAGGTCCATCCAGCCTAACACTCTGCAGAGATCAGACACAAAGACCCAGCCTCAATTCATCACTTGCCCAAAGCCAAATAAGAACCAAGGATCCCTGGTAGGAAGCACTCACCGTTCTTGCTGAGAGCTGAAGGTGTGTGAGGAGCAGAGGCACCTGGAGACCTTTTATTGAGGTCGGAGTTGTCCTGCCGGACATGAGGTACCCCCCAGCAATCTGTGATTTACGCACTAAGCCTGTACTTATTCACCCAATGGGCCTTCATGTGTTTAGTTTTTGCCTCGTGGCTTTTGACCAACCCCTCAATTTTGGGTTATTATCAATTTGTTGTGTGAATTTTTTACAATTTTTTAATGTCAAGTTAATTCTTGTGGGACGCTCGAAGGGGTTGTTTCTGCTTGCTTTGCATATGGTAAGGCTGCTGCATGGAGATGATTAATTGACATAAAAATCCTAATTAAGATTGAGGCGCAATGGATTCCAGAGGCGTGCAGAAGCTTCTGGACGTCAATTGCTCCTTGATATGATTTTTAAAATAGAATTCCAGGAAGTGCAATTCCATGGTCCTGTGCTTTGCATCTGAATTCAGAAATGGTGGAGCCCAAAGTCCTTCTCTGGGACCACCAGAAGGGGAAACCCAGAATGTTCTCGATGTCTCATCCCTCGCTGCCTCATCCCATCCGTGCATGGGAAAACACCTTGGAATAGAATAATGGAATATCCCAGGCTGGAAGGGAGCCACAGGGACCATCCAGCCCAACCTCTGGCCCTGCACAACCCCAACAATCCCACCCCATGCCTGAGGTTGTTGTCCAAACTTTCCTTGAGCTCTGTCAGGCTCAAGGCCTTGCCAATATCAAACATTTTCACTGCAAATTCATTGTGGAAATTTGGAGTTGGTTTCGGGTCAAATTGGAGCCTGCTTTTTTCCAATTGTCTTTAACATATTTAAATAAAAGCAAAATGCAAAAGCACTCTGGAAGTTTTGCATCCTGCTAATGCTCAGCATAACTTGATCTGCAAAATTCCTATTCAATTCTTTTTAGATTCCAAGATGCCCTGGAGTAATGGAAGAGCCACCCACGGATGGTGCTCAGCGCACAATCACCCGCTGGCAGCGATTAGTGCTGATGCTAATGATCACGTTGTGATCAGCCATTAATGATGGATGTTAATATCTATTTTGCATAAAAGCTCCGTGTGATGTCCTGAGCATCTCGAGGATCTCAAATTAAACCACGACTTTATTAAAAAATGATCTCTCTCCGGTCAGGGGAAATGTTTGGTGTCTGAGGTCACCCCCAGGGGAAGGGCTGCTCCTGCTGGGGGCTGAGCACTGAAGGACCCCCGGCATCCCTGGAGACTCCTCACTTCTTCTGGGGTGAGGGAGGGGAGATTTAGGCTGTGTTTGCTCATTCAGTTCTGGATGTTGAGAACACTTTGGGCCACCAGAACTTTCCATTTGGCTCCTGGTGACACAAATCCTCTGTTTCCCTTAGTTCTGCTCTTGATGCTTGGCCACGTCACAATTTGAGGAGCTGGTCCTGTTTCGAGGAATTCACAGGACCGTGAAGTCACCACTTCTCCAGGCAAGGCCATCCCAAGGTCAACGTTCCTGTTCCCTCGAAGCTTAATTTCCTATTGGCTTCATCTGTGTTAATGACCTTGAGCCAGGTGCCGCCCATTATCTCATAATTAGCGATTATAATTTGCTGAGCCCCCATGCGATCTGCCGGGGATTCCAGAGCCTCCAGAGAAACTCCAGGATTAGAAATGTGGGACATCCTGAGCAGGGAGGTGATGGAAGAGAGGTTGGCCAAAATGAGGCCGTTTTATGTTGACTTTGTACGGATTTGGTGCATGAGTTCATCCAGTGAGCCAAAAAAACTCCCATTGTTGCAGTTGGATGTGAACACCAGAGGTGTTTAAAGCTCTGCAAGGAGGATTCACAGATCCAACAGCGATTTTACAGAGGGAAATATTCAAAGCAGGGCCATAAAAATTTCTCAACTATATTTTGCTTTGAGTGAAAGGACTGTGCAGGCTCTGGAAGATGCCCAGAGGAGCAGAGCTCTGTTTGTTTGGATTAGAGATCCAGGAAAGCAATCCTGAGGCAAATTCCTCCCCATTAATCCCTGGGGGTTTCCTCACAGTTTATCCTGGCTGTGGAATCCACTGTGCCGTCATTTGAGCATCCTTAGCAGAGCAGAATTGTCCCTTCAAGCCACCAGGAGAAGAGAATTTCTCTGGCCAAACGTTTGTGGTTCTTCAAGGCCTCCCCATCCTCACAGGGAACAATTTCCTCCTCATATCCCACCTAAAACTCCTCTCCATCACTCAGAAATAATTTCCCTGTGTCCTGTCCCTGCAGTTCCTGAGGAAAAGTCCCTCTCCAGCTTCCCTGGAGCCCCTGCAGATGCTGGAGGGGCTCTGTGGTCTCCACAGGCTCAACATTCCCAACTTTCCCAGCCTGGATCCATGGGAAAAGGCTCCTTATCAGCTTTATGGCCTTCTTTGGATTTGGAACAGAAAATAAAACGTGCCATGGTCAGTGATGGAGGAGAAAGCTGAAAGTTGGGGCAGCTCAGGGAAGTGAAAGTCTCTGCTTGAAGACCAAACCACTGCTGTGGCCATGAAACCTCAGCAACTCAATTCCCACCCACAGGGAGGGTAGGAATGAGTAAGAAAATCGTTTTTTCAGGCTCCTGTGAGGCTGAGCCACCTCTTAGCAAGGGTAAGAACCCCCAGGCAGGTGAATCATTCATTGCTCTCTGTCCCGGCCTCAACTTTTCCTTTTTAACCCATTCCTCTCTAATGAACATTTTCTCCAGAACCTATAAATAACTAATTCCAATTGCTTATTGACCAAGTGGTCATTTAGTAGCTATTGCAGCACTCAGCTCATTCCAGGCTGTTTCCCACGCCAGGGATGGGTGATGAGGGATGAATCACACCGGGGAAACCTTCACTTATTTTACACTGCAGAAACGGGTTAATTGAGGCTGTTTCATGTTCCAAACCCTGCAGGATTTGATTTTATTTTGGTTCCAGAAATAGCAGCGGCTCTGAAAGAAAGAGGCGGGGAAAACATGAACACACAGGTCAGGTGGAAACCCGACCCCCCCATCTGCTGAGCCTAGGGCAAGGATTTGTTTCCCCCAGGAACCTCATGTGCTCCTCCCAGCCCTGCAGGTGTTTTCATGGATTTCACGTTTCCTTTTAGCATTCCTCTGGCTCCAGGGATTAAATCATGATTCCAAACCCACAAGAAAAAAGAGATACCACCAGACCAGCACAGAATCCCAAAGCAATCCCAGAGAAAAGAGGTCCCAGACCACCAAATTCAACCCGTGCCTGATCCCCACCTTCTCACGCAGCCCAGAGCACTGAGTGCCACCTCCAGGCCTTCCTTGGACACCACCAGGGATGGGGACTCCAAACCTCCCTGGGCAGTCCCTGCCAAGGCCTCACCACCTTTCCAGGGAGAAATTCCTCCTGATGTCCCCCCTGATCCTCCTGTCCTCCCAGCTGAGCCCCCCCAGCTCCCTCAGGAGTACTCCAGACGCTTCTCCTGCTGTCCCAGCCCCTTCCCCAGCTCTGTTCCCTTCTCTGGACACACTCCAGCCCCTCAACGTCCCTTTTGCCCATTGACCCAGCCCATTTAATGGAGCAGTCACTGAAAACATCCAGGATTGTGAGGTTGGCTTGAAACACCATTTTTATTGTCTTGCTGGAGAACGAAGCAGCAAAGCAAGAAGGGAACCATTCCCAGGGTTGGCAGAGGAAAGATAAACAGCTCAGAGCTCCTTAAACCGAGAGATTTCATCCTAAAACTGCATCACCTCCGGCAGTTTTAGAAGGCTTTGCTTGGAGAGGAGTGACAAAGCCGCAGAGCCGCGAGCACTGGGACGAGCTGGAAGCTGCAGGTGAGGAGCGATCCAGGGCATCCCAGATCCTGCCCTCAGTACTTGGGGTACATTGGCAGCTTGCAGATGTTCTTGGTGACCTGGGGGCAGACTGGGGGGCAGTAACGCTGCACGGGGGGGCAGTAGCGCTGCACGGGGGGGCAGTAACGCTGCACTGGAGGGTAGCAGGGCTGCACTGGGGGACAGCAGGGTGTCACGTAGCTGAACTTCTGCACAGGCTGCCTCTGGATGGTGTAGTGGCAGGAGGGCCCCGAGTGGCAGGAGCTGGATCCATGGCAGGAGGAGCGGGATCCGTGGCAGGAGGACTCATAGTCATGGCAAGACCCACGGGAGCACATTGTCCTGGAGTTCTGGCAAAGCTGTTTGGAGCAAGGGATCAATGTGGTGAGAGGAGGCTCTAATTCACTTCTCATATTTCCTCCCTTTTTTTTTTTTATAATATTTTTTCTTGACATCTCCCGTGAACTGTTTCTCTCCTTTTTTCACTTGCCTAATCCAGACCCAACATCCCCTCGATCGCGCCAGGTCTGCTGGGGGTATTCTGGGAACTGGGGTGTGAAACCAGGTCCCTGTGAATCAATTGGAATCCCAGGAGCCCATCTGCCAAGCCCCAGTTCCAGCAGAGTTTGTGTCACCCGAAGCTCCCTCCGGGGGCTGCACCTTTCCCGGGATTCCTGGGAATCCTTATTCTCCATCTGCCATTCCCCACCCCTCTCTCCCTCAACATATGTGGGAGGCACTTCCCTAAATCCCATGAGATCCATAAAAACCCCTCGGGGAGGTTTCAAGAGCAGAAATGGTGAAGTTGGTCTTACCCTCTTCAGCTGCCGTGAGAAGTTTCTGGAAGCGAAGGTGAGCGACTGCAGAGGATGGAGCTGAGAGACCTTTTATCCTCTCCTGAGCTTATTTGGGGTGTGAGGCACCTCCTCACGATGACACCTTAATTAATTCTGTGCTCAATCCCGCAGATGTTTGCACTTCCCCTGATTTTAGGTGTTCCCTCCTTGATGCACCGGGCCCCGTCCTGCCGGTGATTCCTAATGCAGGGATTTTGGAAGGGCAGCTCTCTCCCATTTCCTGGAGACTGACACTAATGTGACGGGTGTTAATTAGGGATGAGGGATACCTGGGATTGCATCAGGCACAGAAAGATCTCAGAAACGCTGACTCCTGGGGTTGGTCCCCCGTTGTGTGCAGGTGACAGCTCAGGGTTTTAATTCCCTTGTTGTTGAGTGCCAAGAGGAAATGGGATTACGGCCTGCAATTCCTGGGGATGGCACAATGCTGGAAAACCCAGCGGGATCTCCTCTGCTCCCTGGTTGGCAAGAAGTAAAATATTCCTGATTCTCCACGTGTTCCTTGGCTTGGCAGATGACTGGCATGATCCCATCAGGTTGTTCCATGTGAATCATGGGTTATTAAAGAGAAAAACATCTGACCCTGAGCTCTGTATTAGGTTTGAGGATATTAAATTTTCCCCTTCCTTGGTTTCTCTTTCCTTTTGTGGTCCCTCACATTTTTTTCACCTGACCTCACCAAAGGACTCAGAGGAGAGGAGCTGAAGTTTTAGCAAATACTGGGTTTTGTCACTACTGGTGTAAGTTTGGGTGCTAAAGCTGGATTTATGACTGTGTTTGACTCAGAGTTTGAAGTGTAAGAAAATTAAACTCCTCAACCTGGGAAAATGTTGCCCATTGGAGCAATTCACTGATTGGAAAGGGAAGATCTCCCAAACTGAGCGTGTCCCACAGCTGTTCCCCAGGCTAAAGGCAGCTGAATCTGCGTGGAGAGTTTTGTGGGGTGAGGGAGGATGGCAGGAATTCATCAGGGACATTTGCTGACTCAGGTGTGGGTCCCTCAGCAGCTGCCCAGGTGACAAAGTGGGAGCTTGTGTGACAGTTCTCCTTTTGTCCACATTGATGCTCTCCAACATCTTTCTACCTCCTCAAGAGACTTCCAAAAACACCTAAAAAACATCTCTGAATCATTCAAATTCAAGGCCTGCTCAGGAAAAGTGGATCTCAAAAGAGTTCCCATCATCCTTTGCTCAGTTCTTTCACAGGAATTTAGGCCTTCTGTTTTCAGAGGCTCAAGGGCTTTCAGATATTTGGAAATTTATATCCAAGGTCTGAAATAGAGCTCGGGGTAAGTTATTACATATTGAGAAGGAGCAATGTGACCTACTTATTCCCCTTCCATTTAATTTCCTGGAATTACTGAGATGGGAAAAGCCCTTCGAGATCATAGAGTCCAACTTTGACCACCTCCCCCTTTCCTCTACTGATGTGTCTTCCATTCATTCCCAAATGAACGTGGTAATTGTTTGCCACCAAATTTTGGGATACTTTGGAAATACAAAGAAATTTGAATTGAAAACCTCTGAAAAAATTACAAAAAAATCAAGGAAAATGAGAATAAAGGAATTGAAAGGCAACGAGGGTCTCATGAATCAGATTTATTGTTTCCCACACCCAGATGAGTCTGAAACAGAAGTGCAAGACAGAGAAAGATTCCTAACAAATAATTACGCCCCGAATAATTAGAAAAGACATTTCCCGAATAATTAGCAAGAATGACACCATATATGTTAATTAGGGGAGCATTTCATCGCCACCAGGATCCCACATGGTGGAGACCCAGTGTGGACGAGCCGAGCCGAGGTCAGGGTGTCCAAGGGAGGAGCCGGTGGCTCCGGCTGCCGGGGCTGGATCCTGTTCAGTACTTGGGGCACGCCGGTGGAAGGTTCCAGATGTTCTTGGTGTACTGGGGGCAGGAGGGGACCTGGGGACAGCAGGGGACTTGGGGACAGCATGGGGCAGGGGGACAGTAGCGCTGCACGGGGGGACAGCAGGGTGTCACGTAGGTGCATTTCTGCACTGGCTGCCTCTGGATGTAGCGGCAGGAGGGCTCCGGCTCGTGGCAGGAGGAGCGGGATCTGAGGCAGGAGAACCAGGATCTGTGGCAGGAGGAGCGGGATCCGTGGCAGGAGGACTCGTAGTCGTGGCAGGACCCGCGGGAGCACATTGTCCTGGAGTTCTGTCAAAGCTGGAGGGAAGAGAGAGATGGTCAGGCTGGGACAGCTGCCCCCTCCTTGGCTCTTTTTTGGGACTGGGATGGGAAATGTTGTTTCCCTCTGTTTTGGGATGTACGGGACATGGTGACCCTTCCTTTTGCAGGACACTCCATGATGGTGCGTCTCTGACGGGAATTTCTCTCCCAAGATGATCCTGTTGGCTTTTTGAGGTAGAATTTCCTTCTAAAACTGCTCTGACTTGTCCGAGCTCTCTCTGCCTCCATCTCCTGCCAGTCTGGGAATGAATTCCTTGCTGGCTCCCAAAGACTCCCTGTCTTTGCAGATCTGCTCTGTCAATTGCTCCTGCTTTTCTGCCATCCCACCCGTGAGCAAACCAAGCACTCCTTGTGTCTGTTCAGACACCCAGTCATCAAAAAGAAGGAATTTCTAAGACAAAGGCAAGGTCTAAACACAGAACTCTATGAACTTCTGCTGCTCAAGAGTAGATAAATCAACATAATCCAACTCACCCTTGGCTGGAGCAAGAGGAAGAACTCGGGGAGCTGATGCTGAATGAAGGATGGACAGGAGATGCCGGACTTTTATATCTCCCAAAGGATTGTCCTGGGAATTAGGCACCCCTTGGCAATGCTGACACAAAACCTCATATTCATATTTATCTCCTGTGTCTCGTTTTTAGCATTTCCGACTTGACGCAGTCAGGAAAAACCAACGATGACTTTTTCCTCAACACTTTAATAAGCAAGGAATTTCCCAATCTGCTTAGAAGGGAATTCTGGAGGCAGTTGCATATTCCCGTGGCAAAAATGAACCTATCCCTGGAGTTATTAGGTGATTTGTCGTTGGGCAACTGGGATTGCATCAACTCTGGAGGGTTGACTCCTTCCCCGCGTGCTGCCCCTGGTTCTCCATGGCAGACTCATGTTTTGATTGATAGGTTTTTTTCCCCTGACACAAGGGACTGTAATTAAGAGCCACAACTCCCAGGGACTTCATTAGAGGGAGGTCCTGGTGACTACCTCGGTCCCAATGCCTCGACTCCGGAGGTGACGCCAGAACGACGTCCCCAGTCCCAATTTTTTCCGTTCCGTTTGCCAACCGTCAGCTGTTTTTCTGTTTGTGTCACGATATTTTCCTGTTCGCACTCCTCCTGGATGGAGGGGGTTTCAAATCCTTAGCAGGAAGGGTTTGTGGGAGGATTTTACCTCTTGGCAATCTGTTTTCAGCCCCAGATTTCTGTGGCGTCACATTTTATTTAAGTGGTTTTGTAATTTTTATTCTTTCCTGCATTTCGCTCTTTGGTCTCAAGTTTCTCTCAGAGCAGCCCAAGGTTTTAGGACAATAAAATGGGTGATTGTCCCTTTCCTGTGACTTTTGTCCAGGTGAGAGCCACACGAACAACTCAGGGGACAGGGAATGAGGTGATCTTTAGGGTCCCTCCCAACCCAAACTATTTTATGATTCTATGAATCTTTTTATTTATTTGTCAGGCCGTGGTTCAGAAACCCAACAGCTTTTAGGAAAATCTTTCAGAGCTTAGGAAAACTGAAGTCTTCTGGAAGTTGCTGTGATGTAGAAACTTTTCATCTGGGTGGATAAAACTCCTTTTTGGGGGGAGGCCCTTGAGTCAATTCTCTGTCCGGCAGGAAGAATCCATGGAATCAGGGAATCACAGAGTGACTTGGGTTGGAAGGGACATTAAAGATCATCTCACTCAACTCCCAGGGTTATTAATTCAAGCTGAGTCTGGCTGCTGAGCTCTTGGGGAAGCTGATGCAGCCACAGAGCCTGTTCCGGAACTGGTGTCTCAGCTGGACTGGGAGATAAGGAAAGTCTGAGGTTGTCAAAAGTCCAGAGATATTTCACACTTATTTTAAGTGCCTGCAATTGTCACTGAAAGCAGTAATTTGGAGCTCAGTGAAAGAAGGAGGGCTAGGAAAAGCCACGAGGTGCTTATTTGCATTTATTAGACACCTCAAAATGTTTGTGACTCTGAGTCAGAGGGACAAACAAAGTGTGAGGAGATGCTGAGGAGGGGACTCAGTTCCCTTCAGTGGAATCCTGGAATGGGTTGGATGGGGAGGGACCTTAAAGATCTCCAGTGCCACCCCTGCCATGGCAGGGACACCTCCCACTGTCCCAGGGTGCTCAAAACCCTGTCCAGCCTGGCTTTGGACACCTCCAGACGTCCATGGAATCACCAGGGGCTCAACACCCTCCCGGGAGCAATTCCTTCTGGATATAAATGTATAAATACACATTCTGTGTATCAATAAGTGAATAAATAGGGTGCAGATGAGCTCCCTGAGCCTTCAGCTGCTCCAGAAGTGCCTCTGGAATCACTGGCTTTTATTATTTTGAAATTTTAGGGACATTTTGTGATCAGCTTGAGGAGAAAAGAGTGAGAAGAAGTGATTAAGAAGTCAGAGGTAACAATTATTCGGAAGAAAAAAGGCCAAAGAATAAGCAGACCATCAACCTATTTTACTTTTGGAAATCAAATTTTATTGTTTTGGAGGCTGTCAGATGGGTGAAAACAGCAGGAATCATTCCCAGCTTCATGGAACGCAACCTGAGCTGGGTCTTGCGTGCTGAGCAAATTAAAGCAAATAGAAGCAAAACCAGAAACCCAATTCTAACCACGGATGAGGAATTTGAGGATCAAATTAAAAATGGGAATAAAGAGCCATCGATTGAAGCTTTAGGCATGGACAGCATCCAAGGCAGGATCCATCCAGTGTTCCCTCAGTACTTGGGGCAGGATGGTGGCAGCTTGCAGATGTTCTTGGTGACCTGGGGGCAGACTGGGGGGCAGTAACGCTGCACTGGGGGACAGCAGGGCTGCACGGGGGGGCAGTAACGCTGCACGGGGGGGCAGTAACGCTGCACTGGAGGGTAGCAGGGCTGCACTGGGGGACAGCAGGGTGTCACGTAGCTGAACTTCTGCACAGGCTGCCTCTGGATGGTGTAGTGGCAGGAGGGCCCTGAATCGTGGCAGGAGGAGCGGGATTCATGGCATGAGGTCTCGTGGCTGTGGCAGGACCCGCGGGAGCACATCGTCCTGGAGAGGTGGCAGAGCTGGAGGGAAGAGAGGAATGGTCACAGCCGGCACGAGCTTATAGACATTTGCTCTGGGATTCCCCATTTTCTTCTTAATTTCCAGTTCTTCAGGGGTGAGAAAGTGGGGTCAGTGTTGTTGGGAGATGCTTTAATCCCTCACTAAACCCAGAACCTTTTGTGGATGGGACTTGATTTCTGCAGAAAAATTGGTCCAAGCATCCATTTCCCACAAGCAGCTCCAGACCTTCTGGTTCCTCCTGCTTGGAAACCTCCAAGTCCCCTTTCTACAAAACCCTCTGTGTTTTCTACCCTTTCTGTTATTTTGGTGTGACCTGAGCCTCGGCTCAAGGCCTTTATTGTCATTTGTTTTAATAATTTTCTCTTATGGGTAACAAGAACTTGGTCTCCAGCACGACCAAGATCCAGAGGTGAGGAGGGCGTGTCCAACACTCGAATTCTACTCAAACTCGTGGGAAAACTTCCAGTTTCCTTAAAGAAACTCCAGGAGAAGAGAAAAATTGGACTCACCCTTCCAGCAGTGGGGATGGAGCTGTTTTGGAGCAGAGCAGCGAGTGAAGGAAACTGGGATAGGAAACCTTTTATACTTTTCCACAGAGTTATCTGGGACATGAGGCATCCCTAATTACAGATCCCAGCCCATTTCTATCCGCTGTGTTCAGCTTCCCGTATTTTCCCTTTGATGCTCTGTGCTTTTAGCATTGTAATTATTATTAGCTTGTTAATTCCTTCACCTCCCTATGAACGAGATTGGAAGGAATTTCACGTGAAGTGACCAATGGATCTGCTCATGGACAACATGGATCAGGCAGAAGAGGTGTTTCTAATCCCAAATTCCTCAGGGTCACGTGGACCAGGAGCTCCATGTAATCGACTTCCATGTGAAAAAATAATTATCGATGTTAATCCCTGTGGATTAGGTTTAGGGCAGGAATTCTGCAGGGGAATTGCCCAATGGGGCCGGATATCTCAATGAGAGGTTTGCATTAGCCCAAATCTGTCCTTTGTTGATCATTCCAACCTGCCTGCCCGGTGTGGCCCAACAAGGATTTCTCCTCCAGGTGCCCACCAAAGCCACGGGGTCACAGGTCCTGCCACTAAACTAGAGTGAGTTCCTGCCCATGGTCCACAGGTTCTGCCACCAAACCTGCCCCAGAGTGGGTTCCTGTCCATGGGCCCACAGGTTCTGCCACCTCTGTGGATCCCCATCCACCAAAACCTGGCTAAACAAACCCAGCCTAGGGCTTCAGGTGCTATTTCAGTCTGGTTTTGCACCCCAACGTGGTGTTGGAGGAAGTGGTATCAAATGCCAGGACAGGATGGTTTGGGGTGAACAGGATCCCAGATTTTCAGAATCACTGATGTTGGAAAAGATCTCCAAGATCACTGAGCCCAACCTTTGACCAATCCCCACCTGGTCAAGAAGACCAGAGAAGTGAATGCCACGTCCAGGCATTCCTTGGACATCTCCAGGATGGCCCAAGTCCTGCTCACCCTCCCAGAGGTGTTTTGGTTATTTTCTCTTCTGATTTTACTCAGAATTTTTTATTTTAGCTGGGACAGAGTGCTGCTGTTGCTGTTCTGCTTCTAGCACCTCTGGAATGATTTCAGTGATGATGAGACAGGGATGGAGACACAAACACAACAATGTGAGGTAGGAGACACTTTAGAACCTGGATTTTCCCGTGAATCACGGGTGATCTTTGGTCTCCCATGCCTGGGTACAAGTCATGCCCATCCGACCCATCAATTACATCTTCTCCCATAAAAGGCAGGAATGTGTCAACCCTGGGATGGCACCAGGGATTAGGAGTGAGGCACGAGGGATTTGGAGTGATGCTCTGCTGACTCACCAGGATCCCTCAGACTGGAGCACTCACAGCTGAGCTGCATTATCCTGGTGCACAGAATGAACCCATAACACCTCCCTGCGAGGTTTGGGTCAGGCTGCAGTCAGGCAGAACTTCAGGGTTTTTTGGCCACATGTGGGAGGATATTTGCTGTCACGTGAGAGAGGTGAGGAGGGAAAAATGAAAGAAAAAGGGTGTCAGATGTAAATATCAGGAACTGGGGCAGGAAACAGAAACATCTGAGGTCATGAGAGGGCAAAGCCCCCATTCTCCAGGAGTGGCTCACTCTGGAAGCTTCCAGCTCCATGAGGTGTGGGATGAGCTCCAGGAGGTGTGGGATGAGCTCCAGGAGGTTTGGGATGAGCTCCATGAGTTGTGGGATGAGCAGCTGGAGCCGAGCAGCAGCGCTGCCACTCCCTGTGGTTGACTGGGGGGGTTTCACCAATGGTCTGGAACATTTATGGAAAATTATCCGTGTTTGAACACCTGACTTGGCTCTGCCTCAACCCACCTGCACTTGCTGTAAACACGAGGGAGAGGCTTCCCCTGGAATATTTCTCTGCAGGGATTCAGCACCTTCGCTGCTGTGGCCTTTGTGGGAGGAGAAGGTGGGGACAACTTCCTGCTGGATTCCTGCAGCCTTTCCTGCTTCACTCGCAGATGTGTGTGGAGATAACACAGATCCATCTTGGGAGAGATTCTCTGTCTTCCTTCCTCAGGCCCTTCCCAAGTCTTTGCTTCCGTGAAGTGACACAGCCTGGATGGCTCCGGCTCGGCCGGGAGCGTAGGTGAAACCTTGGATTGCTTCGAAAGGATTCACCTTGGAGATTTTATCTGCCCTTCCCACAAAGCCAGACTCAAACCCAGCCTGGAGCCTCTCGTTTGGCTGGGTTGGCACAGGGTGGGTTTGGCACTGCCCGAGGGGTGCTGGGGGAGAGGGACTGGCACCCCTCGATGTCCCAAGCCAGGCTGGAGCCGCACGTTCCCAACCCAGACGTTCATTCCCTGCCCCTGCAATCACCGACCTCACACCTGGCATTGAGGCTTCTTGTTATTTTAATTAAGAGTACTAATAAAACAAGTGCTAATAGTACCTTTCTTGTTCCTTTCAAAGGTTTAGCATGAACCCTTAGCTAATTAAATGTCTTGTGCATTACACACAGAGCTGCTCTCACCCCACAGAGTCCCCAAACCCCGCAGCAATCGGCCTGGTGGGGTCTGCTGCAGGGAGAAATCCAACTGCAGATCTAAAATTCCTTTTTTCCCTTTCACATCTACAAGGGGGGCTCAGAACTTTAATGGTTTAAGTTAGTTTAAACCTCGGGAGGAACTGGGAATGTTTTTTCTCATTCAAGAGGGACATTGAGGGGCTGGAGTGTGTCCAGGGAAGGGAATGGAACTGGGTAAGGGCTGGGGCAGCAGGAGAAGGGTCTGGAGAACTCAGGGAGCTAGGGAGGCTCTGCTGGGAGAAAAGGAAGCTCAGAGGGGATATCAGGAGGAATTTCCCCATGGAAGGGTGGTCAGGGGCTGCCCAGGGAGGTTTGGAGTCCCCATCCCTGGAGGTGTCCAAGGAAAGCCTGGAGGTATCCCTCAGTGCTCTGGGCTGGGGACAAGGAGGGGATCAGGCACAGGTTGGACTCAGAGGTCTTGGAGAGCTTTTCCAACCTCAGTTCCTCTGGGATTTTGGGATTTCCTCCATGGAACACAGAGTCGTGATGGGTTTTTCAAAGCAGGGAGCGTTCCCTCGCAGAAAAGACCAATTTAATCCCAAATTCTCCATTTAGAGGGGTCAGAAGGGACACTGAGCATGGTGTGGTCCTTCCTCTGCTCGTGTCCTCTTCTTTATGGAGATCAGGGATTTCCACACTTCCTGGACGGAGCCTGCTCTGTGCTCACCAGCCACAAACAAACTGCAAACCCTTCACAATGTGCCTGTGGGGGTCTGAGGCTCCGAGCCAAGGGCTGGGATTGCAGAGAGGCTGATCTGCACCCTCAGCCCCAGACAGCTTTTGAAATCAGCCTGGCAGGTGCCCAAGGTGTG
This sequence comes from Peucedramus taeniatus, assembly GCA_013400575.1. NCBI lineage: Eukaryota > Metazoa > Chordata > Aves > Passeriformes > Fringillidae > Peucedramus > Peucedramus taeniatus. The sequence goes on along the minus strand of WBNO01027757.1, from coordinate 17,796 downwards.
GGGACTGCAGGGTTGAGCCATCCCAGCCACTGGAATGCCATGGGAAGGGGAGGGAGCTGTGGAAAGCAGCTCAGACAGCCTGAGGAACGATGCCAAAGATAAGGAAAACCAGTGGAAAAACACCAGGACGCCAGCACGTTTGATGAGCTTTAGGTTTTAATTCAATATCACACCTTTGCTACTGGAAACAGGAGCAGGGAACGAAGAACAAATCCCAATTCCACCGCACTAATGCCACTTGGGGTTCTCAGGAGGAGGGAAAGGGGCCGGAGGGATGAGGCAGGGCCTGTCCAAGCTCAGGGACAGGGGCTAGGAGCATCTCCGGGCCCTTCACTTCTGCTGCTGCTGCGGCGGCCACTGCACCGGCTGCTTGATCTGCTGCTGCTGCTGCTGGCATGGAACCTGGGCCAGGGGCACCTGCCCCGTGCCAGTGGGGCACTGTGGGGTCAGCACCACCACGGGGGTCACATCCGGCACCGGGGTCACCTCGTGGCACACGACCGCCTCAGAGCCGTGGCAGGAGCGGTCGCTGTCGTGGCAGGAGGAGCTGCCGCCATGGCAGGAGGAGCTCTCGGAGCTGTGGCAGCCTCTGTTCTCACGGGAGCACATCTTTGGGCTGGGTGAGAGAAGGTTGGAAAGCTGGGAAGGAGAGAAGTTTGGCATTAGGTGCAGGGAGGGCACGGTTCCCATCGCTCCCAGCTCTGTTCTGGAGCCAGATTCCCCAGCAGGATTTGCCTTTGTGCCTGCCCAGTTCCCCCAGTTTGGGGCTTTGTTCCCAAGGTGCTGGATCAGTCTGGACCATCTGAACACCCACAAGAGTCCCCACAGCAATCCTGGCCTCTGGTTCTGCTGGGCCCCATGAGGTGTTTCCCTGTTCTCCCTTGAGCCATTCCCCTGTTCTTCCTTGAGCTATTATTTCCCTGTTATTCTTTGAGCCATTTCCCTGTTATTTTTTGAGCCATTTCCCTGCTCTCCTTGAGCCATTTCCCTGTTCTTCCTTGGCTACATCCCGGGATGCACCTGGAAGAGCAGATGCTCTGTGTGATGCTGGGATATCCCGCACCAGCAAAAGACATCTTGGCAAGAATCCCAAAATCTCGTAGCCTTGAGGAGCCCTGGCACAGCCAGGACTGATGTCAAAGCCCTGGAAAAATCCACTTCCAAAGGCAGGTGCCCAAAATAAAGACAAATTCCTCTGCCTTCCTCCCTCCTTGTGTCCTCTGCTCCCTCCAGGCCAAATTTCCTGAGCATGAGGAAAATCCTCTGTGCACATCCCAAGCCCCTGCCGAGGATTGCTGGGATTTCAGGGACGCAAAAGGCTGGAAGGATGCTGAGCTGGAAGAGGATCCTGCTGTTCCTTCCTCTCACAGTTTAAATCCACCTTCTCTGTTCTTTCCTAAATTTCTTCAAGGACGTTTTAACACTTTCAGCTCCCGAATGTTTTCCAAGGGAGCTTAGTAAAGTTGTCAGACTTATAAATGCAATTAAAATTCCCAGCTTAACTCCAAGGTTTCTTATGAAAGGTCAGCCTGCTGTCTCCCATTCTTTGCTTATATTAATTTCCAGTTTGTCCCTCGGATGCTGGAAAGCACCTGAGTAATCCAAATATAACTACAGGTAATAAATTCTGCATCTCAGCACAGGCAGTCCTAATTTTTGGGAGCACAAAACAGCCCCCAGCCACAGAGCCAAGGATCTGGCTCTCAATAACCCCAGGAAATGCCCCCAGAGCAAAGTTCAGCTCGGTGCAGGGAATTCTCATTGGAATGAAAGGTTAGCAGGGACTCACCTGGGCTGTGAAGGCTCTGGAGGAGGAGAGGAGCTGAGTGAATGAACTGCTCTCCCCTCCAAGGACTTTTATACAGTTCCCAAGTCCCTTCCTGAAAATGCAATAACCCCCTGGGGAAAAATGACCAAGGTATTTACAAAACAGCCCCACCCCTAATTACCCACCACATTCAAAAGCTCCTTCCACCTGATTTCTTTGATTGACTTGTCAGGCTCTAGATTGTCTTCCTCGTGTTACACAGATTTAATTGCACCCTGCCCCTGGCGGGCTCTGAGTGAAAACCGTGTGGGCGGCCGGGCTGGCTCACCCTCACGGCACGATGAATTTTAGGTTGCAAAATGGGTGGCAAAGGTGGCGAGTTTTGGGGTTCCTGTCCTCCCAAAACCTCTCACCTGGAGTCTGGCAGGAAGGAGAGGTCCCAGTGCTCGGTCCTCCCCGACTGGTGTTGGCAGGAGTAAAACCTTGGGGCTCTTGTGGAGAAAAACCATGATTCTCAGGTTCTCCCCACGAAAAATGGCAAATTCTTAGAAAGTCCTGGTTGGACGTGCTTGGAAGACATCTTTAAAGTTGTTTTCACCCCGTGAGACACCTGCAGGTACCAGAACTGAGCTGAGGGTCCCCTCTCTGACAGGGTCATTTCCCAAAGGAACAAAACCAGGATGGTGAAGTCTGTGGCCACTGGGGGAGGCTCTAGTTGGAAGGTGACCTGGCCAACCCAGTTGGTGGCACAGGCCACTGTTGGAAGCGTTGGCTTCTACCTGTGAATTCCCCAAAAATGTAACGAGGTTTCCTCAACATGAGGGAGAACTTCTCCCCATGGAGGGGCACACAGCCCCGGAACAGCTGGAGAGTCTGGAGTCATTCCAGACCCTCCTGGACGTGTTCCTGTGTCGCCTGCTCCAGGTGACCCTGCTCCCCTGCTCTTCTGGAACTCTGTGATTGTGAGATCAGGGATTCTGAGCTTCTGTGGTTCCATGGTTCCACAATTCTGTGGTTCCTTACCTGTGTCCACCTACTTGGATATCTACTCCTGGAGTTTCTATCCTGCCTGATTTTATGGCCATTCCACCATCACTGACACAGTCACCACTGATTTTCATTGCTGACGTTTTTCCTGGCCAGCCCCGAGATGCCCTATGCAGAATTTCCATTTGAAAATTTCCATTTTCCTCATATTTTACTGTTTTATTTGCTGGGCTCTGGAACAGTGATGGGAAATCGGCGCCAACGGAAGCCGCTTGTGCAAACCTTGCACCCATGAGTAAGCTGTGAGTAAAATGCTGGGTCAGAGACCACGCACCTGAGCTCCCCACGCATCTTGAGCTCCGCCGGCTCTTCCCTGGGGCAGGATGGGAGCACCTGGGTGCAGAGCTCTGGGGTGGTGCAATCGTCGATGCAACCACGGCTTCGCAACAGACCCGACTTCTCATTTCCCCTCCCGTTCCCGACCTGACCATGGAATTCCAGCAGGACTCCTGCTGTGCTCTCATTTCCCACCTGAACTCCCTCATGGAGCCATGAGGTTTTGTTGGGCAGAGATGCCCTGAAGCTGAGGGGCGGCTCCCATTTGCTATCAGTGAAACAATTCCTGGAGTTTCTATCCAGAGGCGCCAGTTGGAGACTTTCATCCAGAAGCCAGAGCCATGTTTACTGCTCATTGTGTTTACCAACAGCTGCAGGAGAGGGGCCTTGGTTTGACAAGCCCAGACAGGCTTGGGATGAGTCCTGGCTTATCAGAGCTGGGGATGAGTCCTGGTTTATCAGAGTCAGGATGAGCGAGGTGTTATCAGGCTTTGGGATGACTCCTGTGTTATCAGAGCTCCTCACAGGATGACTTGTCCCTGCCCTGTTGCACAAGGAGAGGGGAGGAACCTTTGCTGTGCCAAGGATAAAACCCAGCCTGGGACTCCTCCCAGCCTCAGGTTGGAGCTGAGCTCTGGGGAGGGCAGATCAGCTCCAGCTCCTCGTGTCCAACCTTGGATGCAAACCTGTTCACCCTGGGTCTATTAAATATTGAACCACCCAAACCTGGGCAGTGCCCTTTGACAGGAGCCTCAAGAACCAGGGAATAAGAAATGGGATTTTCAAGTGTTTTCTTTGTTTTGGGAGGGACTGAAATTTTGAGGTGGTTTCTGGTCAGTTGTATAAATATAAATATTTGAAGGCTCTGGGCTTGGTTTTGTGGAATTCTCTGAGAATTTGTTTGAACTTTCAGGGTTTTTTTGCTCCCTTAATGAAGGAAGGAAACCCACAGAAATATCAATAATGAAGTGGTAGGTGTTAGAAATAGAAATAAAAGTAAATAAATGATAACGCTGCCTAATTTTAGAATGGAATTTAATAGGACTGGTGACAAAATCTTCTGTAATTGTCCCCACATGATGATCTTACAACACTTTATGCATGAAGGATCCCGTGGCATCAAACACGGGTTCAGAGCTCAGAGGATTTGGGTCTTTGGTGTTTCAGGACAAAGTTTTCTGGATTTTTATTGAGTTGAAAAAGTCAAAATCCCCCCAGGTCGGTGAAAGCAGAAGGTGAGAAACAAACAATGTAATTTTATGTCTCACTTTTAAATGGACCCAGATCCATTGGTGGTTTTTTGGGTGGTTTTATGGTTTTTTTTTTTTTTTTTTTTTTTTTTTTTTTTTCCCTTCCTAAAGTATTTGGATGAGTCAAACAACCCCAGAGAAGAGTCCCAGAAGATTAAATGTTGGGCAAACCCGACATCCCAACCAGCACCGGAACCTGTCCTCTCCCTGTGCCTAATTTAGGGCCTGATCCTATCAAAAAATGCCATGAGCAGGTTATGGGGAGGAAGCCAAGGAACTCCTTGGAGTTGCCTCATGCACGAGGCTCTACGTGCTTGGGGTTTCGCCATCCCCGGCAATCTCCGGGGCAGGAGCCGGGAGCTGGTGCCAGGTAAACAACCTTTCACTGCCAGGTCACGCTGTAAATAATAATCAGTCGGAAATCCCCCGGGAGATTGGCAGATCTTGTTAATGAGGCTCGTAGGGGCTCCATGGGGTGGCAGCAGCACTTCCAGCAAAAGCCAGGTTAAGAGCAGAATCCCAGATTTCTGGAGTAGTTGGGGTTGGGAGGGATCTCTGGAGCTCTCCACCTGGAGCAGGAGGGCACAGGGACATGTCCAGGTGGGGTTGGGATGTCTCTGCAAGGGGAGACTCCACTCCTTCTCTGGGCAGCTGTTCCAGGGCTCTGCCTCCTCCATGGAAAGAGGTTCTCCCTCATGCTGAGGTGGAATTGGGGTTTGGTTTATGGCCATCCTCTTTGTCCTGTCACTGGGCACCACTGGAAGAGTCCGGCACTGTCCTGTTGCCACCTGAACTTCTCTCGCTGTTGAAAGTGCAGTATTCTTTGAATACTTTGAATTCTTTGAAAGTGCAACAATTCTTTGTTGAAAGTGCAGTATTAATTGTATTAACATAAATTTACATTTAAATTGGGTGTAAAATACATATGTAAAAGGTCCTTTGTGTTGTGGAGATTCCTTGAGGACCCATTTGCATTTTGAGTGAAGGAGCCAGAAATGAAAGAAATCATCCCAATACTGGAACTACCCACAGACTGTGAGGTTTTATTTTCCAACCCGTGATCCAGAGGAGATGGAGAAAAGAATCTTTTCCCATCACCACAGCACAAACCCCTTTTTCCAGCAGCTCCTGGGGGAAAGTTCTGAGCACAGCCCCATGTGAGGAATGCAGAGCTCTGTGATGTAATGACACGGACAGGGGAAAATTCCACTGCGGCACATCCAGGGGAACTTTTGGGATGTGGAAGAGGTTGCTGGGCCAGTCACTTCTTCTGGATGGGGGGCCAGTGGGTGCTCTGCTTGCACTGCTGGCTCTTGATGGTGGGGATGACCACGGGGCATTTCTGCTGCACCACCTGGGCGCATCCCTCACCCGCAGGGCTGAGCTCTGGGCCGGGGAACGTCCCAGTTCCATGTGTCCCATACCCATACCCTCCCCCATAGTACCCTGAGCCCTCAGTGACCCCTCCCGTGGTTAGGGTGTCACTCAGGGGTGCAGAGTATCCGTACCGAGCTCCTGCTCCCTCAGCCATTCCCGAATTCCCTCCGTGGTAGATGGATCCTCCACCTCCCCCTGTGCTGCTGATGACCGGACCCATGTCCTCGCTGCTGTACCCCATTCCCACTCTGGAGCCATAGACTGGGACCGTCCCCACCGTGAGGTCCCAGCCAGACGTGCCCCCACAATCCCCACTGCTGATCACGAGAGACCCGTCGGCGTCACACGAGAACCTCCCTGAGATGCTGTAGGGGGCTGGCGCTGGTGGGGGTGGGCAGAACGAAGGTCTTCGGCTGTAGGTGACGGAGCTTTCCCCGTCACACGAGAAGGAGGCGCGGCCGTGGCGGTTGGCGAAGGCCCCCGAGCAGAATCCGTGATGGCTCAGGGAGATGTCCCGGCTGTAGCCCCGGTTCCGCCGGGAATATTTCCGCCGCAGACAGTGATAAAGCTGGAAGAGGAAAGGAAAACACCCCCAAACTTGCACCGTTTTGCTTTGTTTTTGCACCAGGGCAGGTGGGGAGGTGCCAGGCGGTGGGGTCAGGGACTGGAGCAATTCCAGGCTTTGAAACCGAGCTGTTAGAGAATCATGGAATCATGGAGTGGTTTGGGTTGGAAAAGACCTTTAAGCTCATCCAATGCCACCCCCTGGCATCGGCAGGAACACCTTCTGCCAAACCAGGTTGCTCCAAGCCCCTATCCTCCAAATCCAAGGATATCTGGACTCTTCCTGGGATATCTTTCCTCTTTCTATCTCTATTTCCAGAGAATCCAAAAGCTGAAATATATTCTGAATCCAAAATCTGAAATATAAAATCTGAAATGTATTATTTTCCTCTCTAATAACTGCAATGGCTTCCCCCACTCATTTTAATGTCCACAGAGCTGCAAAATTACCGAGGATGATCCTCGTTTCTGTTCCTCAGTTGTTGCAAGAGCGATGGATCAAAGTTTCCACCCTGGCTCTGTTACTGCAGCCCCAAAATTCTTTTATAGAAGGTGATTGGCCCAGCCCCAGAGGTTCGTGGCCATTCTGAGGTCCAGCTCAGGGTTGTTATTAAACAATATAAAAATGTATCCTGCACATTCAAACCCACAGAGGTTGTGCAGTCCCCATTTGCTGGCCCCACCACAGACCCATCCGGGTTTTCATGCTGCTCATCCCTCTGTGTCCCACTCTAGAGCACTGATTCTGAAATCTGCTCTGATTTCACTTTTCTCCGCAGGGATTGGATCCAGAACAGAGTGAGAGCCCACCCAGACTCTGAGGACTTGGCTCAGGCAGAGGGGTCCTGCTGCTAGCAAAGCCAAGGTATCAAATGAGCTGCATCCCATGACTAGGAAACGATAAAATCCCAGAAAAAAAACCCCAGACTTACCCTCTTCAGCCATCGGAAACACATTTAGAAGGTAAAAGTCGACTGAATGAAGAGCTTTAACAGACTCAGGAACATTTATATGGCGTTTAACGTGTATGGGAAGTGAGACACCCTCGGGAATGAGAAGGATTTATTTACCAAACTGCGATTTCAGTGTTTGCTTTGACTCCCGATCCATATCTCCCTTCACACCGCTCATTTCGCTGCTGTAATTGTTACTCCTGCTTAATGAGCCTATTCCTGTGCCCCTGCCCTGGGCAATGCAGGAATCCTCCGGCCCCCAGCCCCGGGAGAGGTGGGTGGGGGTGTGGGTGTAGGGGAATGCACAGCGAGACCGGGGACTGCGGGCACAGGGGAGGAAAAGCTCCCAAAGCTCTGGTGACAATCTGATCCCTCCCGCAGCTCCCCGGTCGCTCCAGGGGCAGCTTTTTCCGAGGAAAACATTTGCATATGAACCAAAAGTTCGTTCAAAGTGATTGATGCCCTAAGTGGGAATTTTGCAAGGTTGCTGGAGGTGCTCTAAGTTAGACAGAACTTGCGGAGGTGTGAATGTCCCGATGCTTAAACCCAGCCTGGCTGGATTACGCTTTAATGAAGGATTATGTCTCCAAATCCCTCCCTTCCTTTTCATCTCCTTCCTCTGGTTTGGAAAGAGCACCGGGGCCTGGTGGGGGTTGCAGATCCCGGCTGCTCCAGCAGCTCCTGGAGGCTGGACCGGGTCCGGTCGGCTCCGGGGAGTTCTGCTGTGGGGACAGAGAGTCCCAGCTTTGGCCAAAGCCCCATCCTTGAGCAGAAATCCGTGCGTGGGGTGGGGGGCTGCCAAGACAGGGTGGAAAGCCTGGGGAAGGGGGGATTTGAGGCCGGGAGGAAGATTTGGAGCCACCTGAGGGATTTGATGCTGGTTTTATTCCCTCCTGCCCGATCCGTGGCTGGGTTGGCTGGTTCGCACGCGAGGTTTCCCTCTGGGTACAGATCATGGAATTCCAGAATCCCTGAGGCTGGAAAAGCCCTCCCAAGCCATCGAGTTCAGCCTGTCCCTGCTTTGTCAGCCAGCACAGAGCACTGAGTGCTGTGGCCAGTCCTTCCTTGGACACCTCCAGGGATGGGGACTCCAAACCTCCCTGGGCAGCCCCATCCAAGGCCTGACCACCCTTTCCATGACGAAATTCCTCCTGGTGTCCACCCTGAGCCTCCCCTGGCACAGCCTGAGGCTGTTCTTTCAGGTTTGCTGCAGGAAGAGGGAGGTTGGCAAGGCCATGGATGTTGTCATGGTTTTATTCCCCATCTGGGGCATCACCAGCTGCTGTTTGGTCATCCCCAGGCACCAAAGGGTGTTGGTGCTGTGGTTCCTTCAATTTTTGGGATCTTCTGTTCATCCCTCACTCAGCCCAGGGGGAAAATGAAGGTGAAAAACCTCTGGGACAATAAACCGGGTGGCTTTGGAGTGAAACATCTTATCAGAGACATTTCAACACCCCAAGACCATGGAGTGCAGGTTGATAGTGCAAGAAAGAAATGAACTCCCCAAAAAAGGGCAGGTTTGAGCAATTATAACATTTATTGGATGTAAAAAGTGGCAGAACATTATCAAACACCATTATCCAACACCAGGAGCAGGGCACAGCAGGGCAATCCTGGAGTTCTCACATGAGGATGCAGCGTCCAGGGGTCAGGAGAGGACACGATGGGAAGGACAGGCAGCAGAGCCAGGGCTGGAGGAAAGGAGGAGCCGTGGCAGAGACTCAGAACCGGAGCTGCCCAAGGCTATTACTTCTGCTGGCCGTAGGGCCAGTAGGAGCTCTGCTTGCTCTGGTGGGACACAACGCTGGGGATGACAACGGGACATTTCTGCTGGGAGGAGCCACCACCGCCACCTCCAGAGCTGATGATGATGGTCTGGCCTGAGGAGCCGCTGCTGTATCCTCCTCCCATCCCATAGCTGGATCCTCCACTGCAGCATCCGTAGGATCCACTGCCTCCACCTCCACTGATGATCTTCCCTCCTGAAGAGCCACCACCGTACCCTCCTCCCATCCCATATCCTGAAGATCCTCCACCACAGTATCCAGAGGAACCTCCACTACCTCCCCCTACAATGATGCTCTTTGATCCTGAAGATCCACCACCGTACCCTCCACCCATCCCGTAGCTTGATCCTCCACTGCAGCATCCAGAGGAACCTCCACTGCTTCCATCTCCCAGTATGATCTTGGTTCCTGAAGACACACCACCACATTCTCCCCCCATGCCATAGCCAGAAGATCCTCCACCACAGTATCCAGAGGAACCTCCACTACCTCCCCCTACAATGATGCTCTTTGATCCTGAAGATCCACCACTGTAGCCTCCTCCCATCCCGTAGCTGGATCCTCCACTGCAGCATCCAGAGGAACCTCCACCTCCAATGATGCTCTTTGATCCTGAAGATCCACCATATCCTCCACCCATTCCATAGCTGCCCCCACTGCAGCATCCAGAGGAACCTCCACCACCTCCACCTCCAATGATACTCTTTGATCCTGAAGATCCACCGTATCCTCCACCCATTCCATAGCTGCCCCCACTGCAGCATCCAGAAGAACCTCCACTACCTCCACCTCCAATGATGCTCTTTGATCCTGAAGAACCACCACCATATCCTCCTCCCATGCCATAACCTGAGCATCCTCCACTGCTTCCCCCTCCAATGATGCTCTTTGATCCTGAAGAGCCACCACCGTACCCCCCTCCTATCCCGTATCCAGAGGAGCCCCCACTGCAGCAGGATCCCCCTCCTCCACCACCAGAGCTGATGATGACTTTGCCGGAGCCCCCTCCACCCCCGCAGCAGGAGGAGCCTTGGGACTGGTAACCGGAGGAGCTGCTCCCATGGCAACTGGAGCCCTCGCTGTAGCACCCGCTGGACTGGGAAGACATCCCATGGCAGCCTCCGGAGCTTTGTCTGGAGCACATCTTGGAGCAGTGACCCTACAAGGAACGGAGCTGTCAGAAAGAAGAACCTTGGAGATGCAGCTGAGTCTTCCCAGCAGACAAAGAAGGAAGAGTTCCCAGGACTTGCCCCGTTTGTCCCATCTTCTGCAACCTTAAAACTCTTTCTAAAACTTTAAATTCCCTCCCTGAGACTTGCCGTGACATCCCAGGGAGCTCCCTGCAGGTCACAACAGTTCCGGGAAACCTCTGCGTGCAGGAAGGTTGGGAACACTTCCCAAGGTTTGCACACATGCTCTGACACGCCTAAAAAATGGTGTGGATCCTTCTGGATGTCTCACACTGACTCAGCAGCTCAAAGTTCAGCTTTCAGAGTTCCAGCTGCAACGCCCCTGTCTAAGGAAGGGAGTTCTGTTGGCAGCTGCAGTTGGTTTTTGGTGGAGCCACCACAGTTCAAAGAACACCCAAAGACAAACTGGTGGAAGGACCTCCCTGCATAGAGGTTCCAGAAGTTTCCGTATCCACGGGCTTACCTTCAGTGCTGGTGGGAACGTCGTGATGCTCGGTGTGGGTTGAATGAGGAGCCCTGGGATAGCTGAGCTTTTATACTGGAGGAATCGCACTGCCGAGGGAAGTGAGACACCCTAAGGAATGCTGAGAGATTTATTGATGGAGCTTGGCCTCAGCTGCCTCCGTCCTTGACTCACTTGCAGCAGAGGTGATGCGAAGGAGGCGCATCAGCCCTGTTCTGTATCGCAGTCGCTAATTCTGGTTAATGATTCCCTTCCGGGAGCCTCGCTCTGAATTTTTGGGACAAAGGACATCTCGGGGTCTGTTTGGGGGAACCCCAACGTGTTTCTGCTGGGCTGGAGCTCCCTGGGTGCTCAGGACAGAGTGGGGACTGAGCAGATGCCGAGCGATGGGGACTGGAGTGAGTTGGAGCCATAGAGCGATGGAAGGACAAGGATAAAGGATGTGCTTGAGCAGAGTCCCAGAGGATTTCGGAGAATTTCCTCAAGGATTGGCAAGACAGGGAGCAGGAGAATGTCCATCCTACTGGGAAAGGCCAGAGGTGCCACCCCAACGGAGTTCCCTGCTTTGGAGCTGCCCAGATCTGTATAAGAGGACGCTGTGAGGGTGACAGTGATAAAGGGGACTTTTCTCTTCAGTCTTTTGTGACCCCAAGATGGAAGCGGCTGTTGGATTTCCATGGAGCTCTGTGCTCAGCTCCAGCTTCCAGGGGTCTCAGTCTCCAGGCTGGAGTGGGTAAAACCTTGGAATCCTTCTGTTTTCAAAGCTGTGCTTAAAGGACATCAAGACCTTGAGGTTTAGGATGTTAAACACCCCCTCTACCTCAACAGCACCCATTTCTGAGGGTCTTCCCTGGCCACCCCATCCGCACCTGAGCAGGGGAGTCACCTCTATATGTTCCCTGCTGGAGGATGACAGTTTGTCAGCACAACTGTCCCAGCACCAGCTCTGTGTCACGCGTGTTTGGAGCCTGACAGCAGCATCCGCCCTCCCGGGACACTGAGTAAAGGAAGGACTAATAGGGGTTTTGTTGTTGGGACAAGTGACAGCAGCAGCAGGTCCCAGCTGTCACCACGAACGTGACTTTGAACACGCACACACGCCACCCTTGGGATGGGGACAGGGCCACCAGCACCGGGGACACACGTGCAGGGGGTTCCTTCATTCGGCTTTGGAGTCCCTCCCGTGGCCTTATCTCTGTTCTCATCTCCAGATCTGAGGTGTCACCGCTGTTCTGGCTCCCAGCTCTGATGTGTGGGTGTTGTACTTCTGAGGATCTCAACACCTTGATCCCTTCCGTGCCTTCAACCTGTAGAGACTTGCCCAGAGGGACATTCGGGGTTAGCAGCTCATTGGCACAGAGGGACACCCAGCATGTGCAGCTCATCCTGACCCAGGGATGAGGAAGGGCCGTGGAGGTTTTTGGAGGGGTGGTGAGAGGAGGTCCTGCAAACCACGGATTTTGGAGAGTCCAAGGTGGGACTCCCTGGAAGCACTGGACCTGTAGCACATGGATTTGTTTGCCAGAGCTGTAGGAGAAGCGTGGCTGGAGCACAGGGTCGGCACTACCACAACCTCTCCAGGTTAGGGAGAAGTTTGGATACCTGTGTTGGGTAAAGGGAAATAGGGATGTGAAAGGCTTTGGGGCCATGTTCTCTGTTTTGTCATGCTCTGCTGGGTCCTTTTCCCTACAGTCCTGGAGCCCTTGGGAAGGGCTGGCAGGTCATGGTACCTCTTCGTTTCCTCACTGCAAACACCTCGGTGGGTGGCTGATATGAGAGAGGACAAATCCCTGGCCAGATCCTATGGCATCCTGGATCCTTTTTCCCCACCAGATTCCTTCATGCACAGTGATGCTGACAATGTGGGGCATGATCCTGGAGAAGAACTGTCCAGTTTTCTCCAAAAAGCAGGAATCTGTCAGTCATGATCCCTCAAGAGTTTCATGGCCGATTATCCCTGTAATTCCTAATTTTGTTTCCTCCCTACCAGGTGTGTTTGTGAGATGAACAAAAACCCTCTGGTCTTAAAGTTTACTGAACTCAAGACTAATCCCACCAGTTCCGAAGAGGACTTTGGGAGTCTTTTTTGAGAGGATTTTCCCACTTTGAGAGGAAAGCCAACTGCCTCTGAGCTGCATCCAAAGGAGAGTGGGCAGGATGGTGAGGGAGGGTTTTTTCCCCCTCTGCTCTGCTCTCTTGAGATCCACCTGGAATGCTGTGTCCAGTTCTGGTGTACCCAACATAAGAAGGACATGGAATTGTTGGAGCAAGCCCAGAAGAGGCCATGAGGTTGATAAGAGGAGAACCTCCCCTGTGGATCCAGGCTGGGAGGGCTGGGAATGTTCAGCCTGGAGGAGAGGAGGTTTTGTGGAGACCCCAAAGCCCCTCCCCGGATCTGCAGGGGCTCCAGGGAAGCTGGAGAGAGACTTTTCAGGAACTCAGGGACTTTTCCTCAGGAACTGCAGAGACAGGACATGGGCAATGGGGTCAGGATGAAAGAGGGGAAAATTAAGTTGGATACAGGAAAGATCTGTTGATGAGCACCTACTCCAGCACTGGAGGCTGGAGAACATTTCCCAGCACAATGTTTTGGATGTTTTACTCATTTCTTGGGAAGCAAACTGACAAAGGAGAAAAGCAACCTCACAAACCAATTCTATCCGTGCACAGAAATCTTTATTTGCTGTCACATTTATGGCACAGAGGAGCCACCTGGGAGTTCACAGCACAGGGATGCAGAACCAAGGGAACACAAGGGACAGGGATGTGCTGGGGGAAAACTTGGAGGGCAAAGACTCGGCCATTCCCAATGGGAACTGGAGCTGCCCAAAGCTGTTACTTCTGCTGGCAGGGCCAGTGGGAGCTCTGCTTGGTCTGGTGGGACACAACGCTGGGGATGACAACGGGACATTTCTGCTGGGAGGAGCCACCACCGCCACCTCCAGAGCTGATGATGATGGTCTGGCCTGAGGAGCCACCGCCGGATCCGCCACCGCAGCATCCGGAGGAACCTCCACCTCCCCCGCCTCCCATGATGATCTTCCCTCCTGAAGAGCCACCACCGGATCCTCCTCCGCAACATCCAGAGGAGCCTCCTCCTCCTCCTCCACCACCAGAACTGATGATGATCTTCTGGGCTGATCCCCCACTGCCACCACCAGATCCTCCACCGCAGCACCCACCACCACCTCCACCTCCCATCATGCTCTTTGACCCTCCACTGCCACCACCGGATCCTCCACCACAGCACCCAGAAGAACCTCCACCACCTCCACCTCCCATTATGACCTTCATCCCAGAAGAGCCACCACCAGATCCTCCTCCGCAGCATCCGGAGGATCCACCACCACCTCCACCTCCCATCATGATCTTCGTCCCAGAAGAGCCACCACCAGATCCTCCTCCGCAGCATCCGGAGGATCCACCACCACCTCCACCTCCCATCATGATCTTCGTCCCAGAAGAGCCACCACCAGATCCTCCTCCGCAGCATCCGGAGGATCCACCACCACCTCCACCTCCCATCATGATCTTCGTCCCAGAAGAGCCACCACCAGATCCTCCTCCGCAGCATCCGGAGGATCCACCACCACCTCCACCTCCCATCATGATCTTCGTCCCAGAAGAGCCACCACCAGATCCTCCTCCGCAGCATCCGGAGGATCCACCACCACCTCCACCTCCAATGATGATCTTGGTTCCTGAAGATCCACCACTGGACCCTCCTCCCATGCCACCTCCACCGCAGCATCCTCCACTACCTCCACCTCCCATCATGCTCTTTGAAGAGCCTCCACCTCCCATCATGCTCTTTGAGGAACCACCACCGGATCCTCCACCGCAGCATCCAGAGGATCCACCACCACCTCCACCTCCCATCATGCTTTTTGAAGAACCGCCGCCGGATCCTCCTCCACAGCAGCCGGAGGAGCCTCCTCCTCCTCCTCCTCCACCGCCAGAGCTAATAATGATCTTCTGGGCTGATCCGCCTGAGGATCCTCCACCGCAGCAGGATCCGCCTCCTCCCCCGCCAGAGGAGCCCTGGGACTGGTAACTCCCCCGGCAGCAGCAGCAGCAGCCACAGCCGTGGCACCCACTTTGTCTGGAGCACATCTTGGAGCAGTGACCCTGCAAGGAAAAGCTTTTTACTCCAGGGCAGCCATCAGTTCTAAGGAGAATTTCTCAAGGCCCGTGACCCCAGTCCAGCCCAACACCACTTTGTAGTGTCCAGGATCATCTTTTAAAGATTTTATCCCAAAGTTGTCCCATCTCCTTAACCCATCTCCATCTCAATACTGATTAGAGACAACCTTCAGCAGTATGGGCTGATCCAGCTTCTGTTTGGTCTGGTGGGACCAAGGCATCCACAAGAGATTTAAATTCACCCCAGCAACTTCCCTGCCCTTCCACCACCCCCCACCAGATGTTTTTTACCAAAACTTTCATGTTTTGGAAGCAGGAAAGGAAGAGAAGAATCCCTCCCTTGGGCAGATCTGGACTTACCCTTCTCGGCTCTGACCACGGACACCTCAGGGCAAAGCTGAGCGAATGAAGTATCCAGAGATCCACCAACTTTTATACGGTTTTTCCTGAGTGGGAAGTGAGGCATCCAAAGGAATGGTGATAGGCTTATTTACCAAACAGACTCTCCTCCTCCTTCCCACTTGTCCTGACTCACGGGATGGGGACGATGCTTCTCCCGTGCATCACTTCCTCGGCTGCCCTGCATCCATGGCAGGTCCCACACGTGAACTCGGCTCCCGCGGTTTAATTCCCAGGTAGGATTCTGGGGCTCCAGTAGGATTCTGGAGGTTGCCACCCTCCACTCCAGCCAGGAGATGACGCTGGTGACCGACACCAGAAGGGACTGGGGGGCCTCATTTTATTGAATGTTACAGATTGGAGGCACGGGGAGATTGGTGCAGGGCCAGGAGTTGGACTTTGACGATCCTTGGGGGTCCCTTCCACCTCAGGATATTCTGTGACTCCACGATCATGTGACTGTGGAGATTCCCAGGGGAACAGGGGTGGGACTGGTATTTCTGGGGCACCACAGGAATCCCCCATGGCAGTGGGAGATTTCCCACCACAGCAGTGAAGGGTTGATCGGGATTTTTGTTTGATTTCCCCACTCTGGAGAGAGCCGAGGTCAGGCAGGCCCCACCACTTCAAGTGATGGAGATGGAGTGGTACCAGATCCAACATCCCCCCTGTGCAGCAGCATCTCCATGGATATGGACCAAAAGGACAAATTCCTGCCTGTTTTGGGGATGACTCTGTCATTTCTGAAGAAGCAACAAGATTTGAGGCTGCTCTGTGCTCCTGCTGTCACCCTGGGAATTTCTGTCATTTGAATCCTGGTTTTCTTGGTCCTGGGCCATTTCTGGGTGCAAGGATTTCTGACAGCACCGTTCCCACCCCCCTGAAGTGGGACCCAGACTCTGTGCCAGCAATGTCAATGTTTGTGCAGCTCCCAGCCACCAGAATTTTAGCACACTTGATGACTTCCAATAATAAAATCCCAGGAAACTCAGCCATTCCAGTGGCAGCACTGGCTGGAGGGGCCCATCTGGATGTATTTTGAGGGTTTTGCCTCAATGAGGTCCCCACAGGGGAGAGGGCAGAAGATGGAGGGACAGGAGAAGCTGTTATGGCTGTGGGTCACTCCTGTTTCTCCTGGGACAATTCCAGGTGTCCGTCACTTGCCTCCCGTAGAACAATTCTGAGGTTTAATGAGGTTTAATTCCCTTTCCCTGCTAATTGCCAGAGTAGACCACATCAAAGAGATCGCTCCCCACAGGGAAACTCCCTCTGAAGACTCACACCCAGAGCTGTTTTAGCCCTGTGGGAATGAGGAAATTCCCAGGTGTTCCAGCCTGAGCATCCCAGCCCTTGGAAGGGCCTTGCTGAAGTCCCTGATTCCACTGGGGGTTCAGAGCTGGAAAAGTGTTGGAGAACTTCATTTCTCTTCCACTTGTGAGTGCACCAGGAGCTTCTGCACCACCTCAGAAAGGGCCTGAACTTCTCTTACCCCTGTAATTGCACCTTGAAATCCTTCATAGCTGAATTTTGTCATCTTCTCTCTCTGAACCCACTCAGAACTTTCTTGGTCACCAACAGGATTTTGGTGAGGGAGAGAGACCCCATTGATCATCTTTGTGGTACCTTCTCTGACAGGCAAAAGTCGGGATCATCATCAAGAGACATTAAAAAATGACATGAGAATATTCAGTGAATCCAAAATCTCTTCTACTGGTGGGGTTTCAGTGCAGTTTTGCTCTGGAGCTTTATTGCAACAGCACTGGAATCAAACCAGGGATGGAAATAAAGCAACCGGGGCCAGAAAATGCAACCACTCACACACAGAACTCTCTGGAACTGCAAATTTTATTGTCTGTGCAAGCACTTCAAAACTGAGGCAGGAACAGGCGCACGGAACAACTCTGGCTGGAATTATGGATACACAACACCAGAGGTTCCGGTCAGGACATTCCCAGGGGAAGGGAGAAGAGAACAATGCAAATAATCTTAAATTTAACATAGGAAATGTCAGGCATCTTCATATCTTGGGCTTCCTTGGTGGCAGAGTCCTTCTGGCAGCCACTACTTGCGCTTGGTCTGTGGTGGCCAGCAGATGGGCTGGGTCTGCTGCTGCATGGACATTCCTCCAGAGCTGGAGGAGCCACCTCCACCTCCACCTCCACCTCCACCACCACCCCCGATGATGACGATGGGACCTTGGCCCTGGTGGCCTGAACCACCACCTCCTCCTCCTCCACCACCTCCCCCGATGCACACGGGGCCTTGGCTTTGATGCCCTGAGCCACCTCCTCCTCCTCCACCACCTCCCCCGATGCACACGGGGCCTTGGCTTTGATGCCCTGAGCCACCTCCTCCTCCTCCGCCTCCACTGCCACCTCCAATGCAGATGGGACCTTGACCCTGGTGCCCTGAACCACCTCCTCCTCCTCCTCCTCCACCACCCCCACCACTAATGATGATGGGACCTTGGCCCTGGTGGCCTGAGCCACCTCCTCCTCCTCCTCCCATGCCACCCCCACTGATGCAGATGGGCCCTTGGCCTTGGTGGCTTGAGCCACCACCTCCACCACCACCACCAC
>WBNO01027756.1:0-76043 GCA_013400575.1 Peucedramus taeniatus | reverse complement strand
AGCTGGGACTCGATGATCCTAAATTCTTTTCCAATCTGTGGTTGAAAGCTTGTGCCGGGTAAAGGAGGGAAAATAGCTTGGCAAACATGGGACTTTCACATTTAAGGATAGTTTAGGAGCTGAATATCTCCCAGAGGAAAAATAACATGGAAGAAACAGGACTTTCACATTTAGGGATAACTCAGGAGCTGAATAACTCCAGCTCAGCGATGCGTCACCGCTGTCTCCGCTCTGCCCGCCGGGATGAAGCCGTTCCCATCCTTTCCCAGATGTGTTTTATTCTTATCCCGCCTGCTCCCAACATCTGAAGACAAAGGCAGCTAATTAACAAATGAAATCAGCAAACTGCAGGCCCAGCAGCTGGGAGGAGATGATCCAGCAAATCCAGCCTGGATCCTGCCAAGCTGTTCGTCTTTGTGACTGTCCCGGAGCTCAGGTCAGGGCTGTGGGGACCGTGATCCCTGTTTCCCACTCCCAGACAGCTCAGTGCCTTTGGAATGCTGCACAAGGAGGATTTTAACAGTGTCTGCCACACTTCTGTGCACCTCCACTCCACCATGATGATGCAATTCCCAGGGAATTTGGATTAGACCCATTTTGATCAGCTTAGGTTGAGTTTTCCATTTGTTCAAGAGCTTAGGGATGTGTGAGGGGAATTCTTCCGATCCAGTGTTTACCATGCCTGGCCCATCTGGGTTTTGGGGAGTGCTTGGTTCAACTCAGAGTTTAAAGACTGAGAAATTGAACCTGATGGTGGCACAAACCTCTGTGGGAAACATCTTTCCGTAATTATTTTCAGGTTGATTAAGAGACTTTAACTGCATAGCATCACCCACGAGTTCAGTTTGATTTAAAGACTGATTAATCTGGTGACTCCTCATAATTTCATCAACCCAAACTGAAAATTTTGGGATATTTTTTCCTTTACTTGTAAAACTCTGAAGAGATTCATCTTGTGGAGCTTCCCAATGTTAAATCTTTATAGGTTTGTTTTTGTGTGGTATTTGAAATTATTGCATCTGGAATGGTTTGGGATGGAAGAGACCTTAAATCCCATCCAGTGCCACCCCTGCCATGAACAGAGACACCTTCCACTGTCCCAGGCTGTCCAAGTCTTGTGCAAACCTGGCTTTGGACACTTCCAGGGATCCAGGGGCTGCTCTGGGTTACCATTCCAAGCCCTTCCCTTCCCTTCCAGCCTTCCAAGCCCCTGGATACTCCGGTGCTGCTGGGAAAGAGCCACCATCCCCAGCCACCCACATACACAGAGCTTTAAGAAGGGGGGTTTTAAAATCTGTTTAGAAAATTTAATATCAATTAGTGCCGATTCAATCAGAATTGAAGCCAGAATTCTGGAGAACTTCCATGAGCACTGGGATCAGGTGGCTTTAAAGGCAGGGAATTTTGGAATTTCCCTGCAATATCCCTGCAGAATCCCTTGTCCAAACACCATATTTTTCCTACTTTTTCTCTTTTCCAGCTCTCACATGGCCTGAGCAAAGCCCAGCCTTATACAACCACCCAGTCACACATTTGTGCAGCCCTTCCCAACACTGGGAATATTCAGAAAAATCTCCCAAAAATTGGGCTCATTCTTTGCTCTCCTGGTAGTGGTTCTGCTTTGGCTTTGCTGCAGCTGTCGGGATCTTTCCAGCACTGCTGTTGGAAAAAAAAATCCATCAGGTTCTGCAGTGGGAATTTTCCATTAATTGACCATTATGAAATGCTTTGGCAGAGGCTTTGCTGCAGTTCCATTCCCAGCTTGGATTTCTTGGAGCTTTCCCGATATTCCTATCAAAATCCATCCCTTGCCATAGTTCAGTGCTTGCTTGGAAGGGATTAGCTGGAGAGGGACTGGAGACAAGGGATGGAGGGACAGGACACAGGGAATGGCTCCCAGTGCCAGAGGGCAGGGATGGATGGGAGATTGGGAATTGGGAATTCCTGGCTGGGAGAGTGGGGCTGGGCTGGGCTGGAATTGCCAGAGCAGCTGTGGCTGCCCCTGGATCCCTGGCAGTGTCCAAGGCCAGGTTGGACACTGGGGCTTGGAGCAGCCTGGGACAGTGGGAGGTGTCCCTGCCATGGCAGGAGTGGCACTGGATGGGACTTAAGATCCCTTCCATCCCAAACCATTCCCTGTTTCTATGATCCAGCATAGACCTGTTCCAAGAGAGCAGATTGGACAAGCAGGTGATGGCATCACAGCTCCCTGGAATCATGGAGTGATTTGGAATCATTTATCTAAAATGACCTCTTGTCCAACCCCCTGCTCAAACCAGGACCATCTTCAAGGTCAGATTCCTCAGGAATTCCCCTGTCCAGTCAGGTTTTTGATATCTCCAAGTATCCTATGGCCCCTCTGAACACTTGACCAACTGCACAGGGATTTTTTTTCCTTGTATCCCGGAGAAATTTCTCTTGGTGCAGTTAAGACCTCTTGGTCCTTTCCTCTGCGCCTCCAAGAAGATGTTTTCATCTTCTCTAGGACTTTCTGGTAGCAAGTTGAAGACAGAAATTCCATCTGCTCTTCATCCCTGCTTCTCCTTTTCCTTCATCTTCTCCAGGAGTTCCTGGTTGGCATTTGAAAACAGAAATTGGATTTTCCCTTTATCCGACTGTCTCCATGTTGGCCAAAACCAACTCCCTCAGGATCTGCATGGCCTCCAGTCACCTTGGTGGTCTTCCCTGCATTGTTCCAGTTTATCCATGTCTGGAGCTGGAGAGGGTGCTCAGGAATTTGTCTCAGAGGGATGGGTTGGACCAGAAGGAAGTTTCCAGTGGAAACAGCTCTGCTGCTCTTGCAGCCAGGGATGGACCTGGTTTCAGTCCTAGGTCCTGGTTTTAAAGGATTTCCTGCACCTTGTCTTGAGTAACTCCATGAAAATGAAGCTGAGCCCAGATTTGGACCTCTCGGGTCTTTTTTCCAAGGATTCACCTTCATCCGAGGGTCAGAGATTGGAAGAGCATCCCTGGATTTGGTGATGGAGCTCATGGCTCCTTGTTTGCCATCCAGGGATGTGCTTTAATAGGGATAACCTGGGAATCATTGTGAGAAACGTTCTGTTCTCTATTAAAACTCAGGAGTTTGACCCTAAAAATTGCAGTGAGTTAATTTTCTCCGTTTTACTTTCAACATCATGAGGAGAAGCCAGGAATTCTGAGTACTCTCAACCCTTTTCAAGCGCTGCCGTGATTTCAAATAACCTTTCGAACGAAACTGAAATCTCATTAGGAAATGCCATCCTAATTTGGAGCAGCAGATCCATAATTTTCTTCTGTGATCTTAAATTAAATGTTTTGGAGGGGAGGACGAAGGTAACATTTATTAAAAACCCGTGCCCCATTATGAGGTATTATTGCTGGAATTATTGGGAATTTTGGAAGAGTTTTTGTTTCTAATTAATCAAGAGACTGCAGCTTCACTCTTCTTATGTGAATAGAAATGGAGCAGCTCAAGATGAAGTTTTAGTCTTAAGATGAATTTTTAGTCTTTAGGCTTGGCCTTTTTTTCTGGAAATTGCTTTTCAACATGGAAGTTTTATGTGTTCTAATCTATTTATTTTATTAACAAAGTTCTCCCTTAAGATTTCCATGGTTTGTCAAGCTTTGGAAGACACTGCTCAGGGAAGGGGTGGAATCAGCACCACTGGAAAAATTCAACCAGTTATGGATGTGGCTCTTGAGGCCATGGTTTAGTGGTGAACGTGGTGGTGGTTGATGGTTGGATTTGGTGATCTCAGGGGGCTTTTTCAACCTCAACAATTCCAGGATTCTCCATCTTTGCAGAGGGATTTGAGAGTGCCTTTGACTGGTTCCTTTCGGTCATGTGAAGATTTGAGAACCTTGTTCTCCATTTCACTGAAATTTGGCCTCAAATAAATCTGACGAACCAACATTTTGATAATTACTCACACCAGACTTTGCAAAAATAGGGTTTGATTTGGGGATAAGGGAATAATTAACCCCTGTCCAAAGGGTTCTAAGGAATTATAAGCCGTGCTGAGAAGGTTCTGGAATGGCTGCAGCCAAGGCTGAGTTGTACATGGAAAGTTGTGTTCCTGTGTGCTTGGAGGGCCTACCGGGAATGCTGAGTCCAGGATTCCAGCACAAGAAAAACATGGAATTGTTGGAGAGGAGATCACAGAGATTCTCTGAGGGCTGGAGCCTCTCTGGAGCCAGGCTGGGAGAGCTGGGAATGTTCTCCTGGAGAGGAGAAGGCTCCAGGGAGAGCTGAGGGTACCTAAGGGGGCTCCAGGAGAGCTGGAGAGGGACTGGGGACAAGGGATGGAGGGACAGGACACAGGGAATGGCTCCCAGTGCCAGAGGGCAGGGATGGATGGGAGATTGGGAATTGGGAATTGCTGGCTGGGCTGGAATTGCCAGAGCAGCTGTGGCTGCCCCTGGATCCCTGGCAGTGCCCAAGGCCAGGCTGGACACTGGGGCTGGAGCAGCCTGGGACAGTGGGAGGGGTCCCTGCCATGGCAGGGGGGGGATGGACTTCAAGATTCTTCCCACCAAAACTGTTGGTTTCCAGGGATGGAAGGACAGGAGAAGGGGGAATAACTTCCCACTGCCAGAGAGCCAGGATTGATGGGATTTTGGGAGGGAATATCTGGCTGTGAGAGTTTGGAAGTTGTGTGGTTTTAACCAGTACTTAGGAAAAATATCCCTTGCTTTCCTTATTTTTTCCTTTTTCCATTTATTTCCTTCCTCAATAAAATTGTCCCTCCAGACAAAGCTCAGAAAAAAACCCCAGACCGGGAACCTTTTTTTTTCCTGGTGGGATAAAGCCCAAATTAATTACTTTGGTATCCTCATATTCCAAAGGCTATTGTGTTTTTATTCCTTGTGGAAGCCAGTTCCTCGTTGTGGGCATCTCATTTTCCTGGAGCTGCTGCAGTGGGAGTAATTATCCGATATCTGTATTTTAATCAAGAGAAATGTGTTCCAAAGCCTGGGATGAATTTACCTGCTGGAAGTTAAATGCCTGTAACTAAAAGCAGGGAATCTGCATTAAATTGCTGCCTTAAATTGCAGCTTTAAAAGCAAACAGCTGCGTGCACATGATCCATGGACTCCTGGATCCTGCCATTTGGATGCAAATCAGGCTGTCTATTTATTGCCAAAGCTTTATAATTTTGTGGAAAAGAGTTAGAAGAAACAAGGAGTAAAGCTGCGAACCAGACGAAACTGCGGCAATCATCGCACTATAATAGAAATATGATTGACATTAGCATGAGATTGGCTGTGTTGTTCTGCCTAAAAATGTGAGTTTTGAAGGAGATCCAGTTGGGGAGAAGGAAATAAATCCTAAACCTGACTCTTGCTTAAAATTCCTAAAATCTGGGGCTTTTCGAGCTGTTTTGTCTCTGTTTTACCCTTGACTAGTTATGAGGCATCGCCGGAAATTCCCGGCGCCGTGCTGTTGTCGAGTCAACAAAAGCCTGGCTTAAACTTGGTTTTCCCTGCCTGTTTTTTTCCCAGATTTGGATGATCCCATAGTCACGGTCCATCAGAGCATTGGGGAAGCCAAGGAGCAGTTTTATTATGAGAAGACCGTGTTCCTCAGGTGTGTGGCCAACTCCAACCCGCCCGTGCGTTACAGCTGGCGCCGGGGCCAGGAGGTGCTGCTGCAGGGCTCCGACAAGGGGGTGGAGATCTACGAGCCCTTCTTTACCCAGGTAGGCCTAAAAACCGGGAATTTTTATTCCATCTTGAGGCTTTGTAATGGGATCTGCCCGCTGGGTTTGTGGGGTGGGGATTGGGGTTCCCCCATAATGTGGGATCTCCACATTATGATGCCCCACCCAAACGCTCCTGGGTCTTGTTAATAGATTTGCTGGAATAAAATATATTTGGATTTTTGTAAAAATATGAATTATTAAATGATGAGTGAGTGATATCTACAGAAAGCCTTTTAAGGTGATTTTTATTGGATCCTGCAAGCCTAAGCTTATGATTCAATTCCTATTTCTTCATCCTTCCTGATCCAACTCAGCAATTCCACATTCAGCCTAAATTACAGCCTTAAAATCTTTTCATGTAGATTAAATTTTAGAAAAAATTTCTTTATGGATCAGGTATAGGCGGCCCAGAAGAGGGGTGGAGTCTCTGCCCTTGAAAATGTTCAAAAACCATGTGGATGTGGCACTTGAGGACATGGATTCATGGAGAACATGGTTGGAGTTCATGATCTTGGAGGGCTTTTCCAAACCTTAAAAATTCCATGATTCCAGCCTCTATGGGAGCTCCCCATGTTGGTTTTTATACTCCTTTTCTTCTGCCTCTTGTATCTTTAAATATAAGGTTTCGTTTCACAATTCCCCCACTCAAAAATGAGGTGTCAAAAATGGAAATAAAACCTTTTGCAAAGTGTTCCTGCTTCCATTCCCAGCCCTGAAGGAATCCTGGCTCTGTCGGATAAGCTGAGATTAATTTATCATGTACACATTTGCACCGAGGCAGGATGAAAAAAGGTGGCAAATCCCATTGTTTGTGGCTAAAAGTGTGGGATGGTGTTTGAAGAAAAAAAAGTAAAAAGAAAGGGGGAAAAAAAGGGGGAAAATTGGTTTGGAAAATCCCAAGGAATTACAAGGAAAGACAGAGGTGAAAACTGCCTGGTAATTTGGTGTTCAGAGCAGAAAGCAACTGCGACTTTCATAAATAATTTTCAGTTAATGATTTGAGAGCACCTTCATTTGTGGCTTTTTATTGTACTTGACAGCTTTATATTGCTCCGACAGCTCTGTGTTTTCTGGAGAAATGTGGAGCCCGGAACCTTGCAGAGATGGGAATTAAATCCCAGAGCCAAGTTATTGGTGTCCTAAATGTAATGAGATTATTTTTAATTTAACATGAACGGACCCAGTTTAGCAAATCTGTGGCCTTGCTTGGACTTGAGTGTAAACTGGGGTTTTGAAATGTTTTAATTAAAAAGGGAAAGTGGATTTTTTTATTTTATAGTTCATTATGGAAATGCTGAGGATTGCCTTCCCTAAAATCTTAAGGATTCATTTACTAAAACGTGTCACATGAAATTAGATTTTTTTTTTTTAGGTTATTAAGATCACCCTTCCTAAAATCTTGGTGTGGGTTTAATTAATGAATAAATCAGATTGTCCTCGTGATATCCAAATCTTATCCATAACCTTTCTCCAGTTATTGGAGGGCAGCTGGAATTAGTGCGGCCTGGATCCATGCAGGCAAGATCTGCTCTGTGTTTATGAAAGGAAAAGATGTAATTAAAGGTTCAAGAGTCATCAACATCTTCTGCTTAATTAGTTCATTTCATGGTAGGGATGCAAATAGGGAGAGCTGATGGGAAGAGGGACAAAGGGGATTCGGCTTCAGAGGATCAAGACTTGGGAATTTAGAGAGGGAATTCTTTTCTTGAGGGTTCTGAAGGTGGATTTTAATCTGGAAGTGAAATGTAATTGAAAGGAAAAAAAAATCTCAGGTTTTTCACCCAAAAAAGAGGTTGATTTTATTTCTGATGGTTGTATTATTCTGGTAATCACAAAATCCTGGAATGCTTTGGGTGGGAAGGGACCATAAAGCTCATCCCATTCCAACCCAGAGACACCTCCCACTGTCCCAGGCTGCTCCAAACCCCAGTGTCCAACCTGGCCTTGGGCACTGCCAGGGATCCAGGGGCAGCCACAGCTGCTCTGGCAATTCCAGCCCAGCCAGGAATTCCCAATTCCCAATCTCCCATCCATCCCTGCCCTCTGGCACTGGGAGCCATTCCCTGGGTCCTGTCCCTCCATCCCTTGTCCCCAGTCCCTCTCCAGCTCTCCTGGAGCCCCTTCAGGCCCTGCCAGGGGCTCTGAGCTCTCCCTGGAGCCTTCTCCTCTCCAGGGGAACATTCCCAGCTCTCCCAGCCTGGCTCCAGAGGGGCTCCAGCCCTTGGAGCATCTCCATGGATTCCTGTGGATCACTCCAGCAGCTCCAGGTCCTGCTCTGTCCCCAGAGCTGGAGCAGCTCTGCAGGTGGGGTCTCCTGAGCAGGGCAGAGGGCAGAATCCCTCCCTTTCCCTTTATGCCCATACCCTGGGATGATCCCAAAATCCAGTCAGGAATTAAATCACAATTCCCAACTCTTGGAAAACTGGACAAAACCAAACAAATTCCTTAAATATGATCAGATTTTTCCAGTCAATCAGGAAACATCAGCCACTTATTCCAGCACCCATGGGGAGAGAAACAGAGCAAACCTGCCCATCCTCATCCACAAAAAAGTTGGAAAAATGAACTTCCCAAATTCCAGATCTCGATGGAGATTTTTTCTCTGAGAGTTCTTATCCTCCTCGTCACTCATTGGAATTGCTCAGCCTGAGCACGAGATTAAATTTGCTGTATTTACGATAATTATGCAATTAGACATAATTAGACTAATTATCCCAACCAATGAGGAAAATATATACATTTTTTATCAATCTCTGCGAGCTGGGGACAGGATCCAGAATTCCACAGGGAGTTCAGCCCAAGTTCAACCTGGAGCTAGGGAGGGAATGCTGGGATGAAGCTGCTCCGAGCTTCCAGAACTCAGTGCCTTTGTCAGCCTGGATCAGGCCCTTCCCTATTCCAGAAAAAGCTCCTAAAGCAGGAATTTGATCCTTAGGAGCAGCATTTCCAAGGCTTAATTTTAATCCCATCATTTCCACGGGATTGGTTGTCCATAGAAACCATTTAAATTCCAATATTCCCAAAATTTCTCCAAAATTTCAAGGACTGTTTCTTTTGTTCCCTGCTCAGCTGTATTTTTTTTTTTTTTTTGATGGATTTATTTTTTCCCCAGTTCTGTACATTCATTTTCTCAAATTTCCATATTTTTTCTAGACATTCCTGGGCAGTTTATCCATGTCCATGTCTTACTAAGGCTGTTCCTTTCCCAGGCCCTTCCCTATTCCAGAAAAACCTCCTAAAGCAGGAATTTGATCTTTAGGAGCAGCTTTTCCAAGGTTTGGCCTTGCAATGGGCTTCATTTTAATCACATCATTTCCATGGGATTGGTTGTACATAGAAACCACTTAAATCCCAATATTCCCAAAGTCTCTCCAAGATTTCAAGGACTGTTTCTTTTCTTCCCTGCTCAGCTGTATTTTTTTATATGGATTTATTTTTTCCCAGTTTTGTACATTTCTTTTCTCAAACTTCCATATTTTTCCTAGACATTCCTGGGCCGTTTATCCACTGATATTGTTAAAAATAATTCCATGTGTTCTCAAGGCTGTGCCAATATAAAAGTTGTTTGGTTTATTGGGACATTGGATAATGAATATTTCCCACGTTTTTCTTTTGGAACCTTGCAGGAGGAATCTCACATTTCCCATTTCCCTATTTTCTGCTGTCCATGTTTGAAGGAATTCGACATTCCATGTCCCGTTCAGCTCCCTGCTTTATCCCTGCTCCCTGGCTAAAAATAGAATCCACCAGCTCCTCATTTTTAAAGGAAAACAGAAGGATTTTGTACCTTGGGATTTTTTCTTCATGGAAACTGTACCTTAAAATAAATTACCCTGAAAAATTTGCGACTCGAAGGACTTAATCAAACCAATTTCCCTCTGGCTTTCCAGTGCTGATATTCCCTGCATCCTTTGGAAATCCTTTGCGGGAGGATCTCGAAGCTTTTAGGTAGAATCCCTGGAAAAGTTGTTTCCATTTTGTGGAATTTCTTTTGAATTTACTCTGTTTTTTAGGGTCATCCCTTCTGGATCAGTCGGTTGTGTCTTGTGGATGTAACATCAGGGGTCAATCCTGAGAAACTCCTGGAAGTGCTGGAGGAGGATGGAAATCCCAGATCCGTATCCATTTTTCCTATGCCTCTGCCCCTTCCTAAGGTCCTCTCCTCCTTTTCCAGGGAGAAACAAAGATCCTGAAGCTGAAGAATCTGCGACCTCAGGACTACGCCAACTACAGCTGCATCGCCTCGGTGCGGAATGTCTGCAGCATCCCGGATAAAATGGTGTCCTTCCGCCTCTCCAACAAAACCGGTGAGCTCCAGCAGCACCTCCTGCCCTGGCTGCACTCAGCTCTGGGATTTGGGGCTCTTTCAGGGAATCCTGGAATGATTTGGGTGGGGAGAACCTTGAAGTCCATCTTATTGCCACCCCTGCCATGGCAGGGACACCTCCCACTGTCCCAGGCTGCTCCGAGCCCCAATGTTCAACCTGGCCTTGGGCACTGCCAGGGACCCAGGAGCAGCCACAGCTGCTCTGGGAATTCCATCCCAGCCCGTCTCCATCCTCCCAGCCAAGAATTCCTTCCCGAGATCCCATCTAAATCTCTCCTCTTCCAGCTTAAAGCCATTCCCCCTTGTCCTGGTCACTCCAGCCAGGAATTCTTTCCCAACATTCCACCCAAATCTCCCCTTTTCCAGCTAAAAGCTATTCCCTGTGTCCTGTCCCTCCATGCCTTGTCCCCAGTCCCTCTCCAGCTCTCCTGGAGCCCCTTCAGGCCCTGCCAGGGGCTCTGAGCTCTCCCTGGAGCCTTCTCCTCTCCAGGGGAGCATTCCCAGCTCTCCCAGCCTGGCTCCAGAGCAAAGGGGCTCCATGGAGCAGCTCCATGACCTCTGGAATCCCTCCAATAGTTCCTTGTCTTCCCTGTGCTGTTGAAACATAAGCACAAACAAAATATTTCATGGGAAAACCCCAACCTTTTTCTACTCTGGCTTTGATTTCAGGGATTGATTTGACCTTTTCTTACATCGACCTAAACATCAATTCCTTCATTGATTCCAACCAAAAGGTTTCTCTTCGGACTTATTTGTTTCAAATGGAAATATCCAGGGGATTGTGTTGAAATCCTTTTGCGGGAAGATCTCTAAGCCTTTAGGCAGAATCCCTGGAAAAGTTGTTTCCCTTTGTGGAATTTCTTGTGAATTCATTCTGGTTTTTGGGCTCATCCCCTGTGGATCAGTCAGTTGTGTCTCTCCCTTTTGCTGTGGCTGTATAACCAGGGGTCAGTCCCAAGAAATGCACTCAGGAATGCTGGAGGAGGATGGAAATCCCAGATTTTACCTGTCCTAAAGGCTCCATGTCCAGGATCAGCACAGAATGTGTCTGAAATGGTTTCTGAACCTCCCACCAAAGAGCCAAACTTTGCTTGGATTTCTGACTAATCAGGAATTTCAGGAAATTCCTGAAATGCTTTGGAAAACAATTCCACAGGAAGTGTTGGAACATTTGGAGACTTCAGGTTAGGTTAGGGTGGGTTAGGCTTCAATAATTTGTGTCTGAGGCCCTGAAATCAGGGAGAAAATGAACACAAAATTAAAATGCCGAGTGTGGCTGGGATCAACGAGGAATTTTATTTGCACTTCCATGCTTGCTATCATTCCTGTCCTCAGAGCTTTATTCCAAGGAGTTGCCTGCAGCTTTTTTGGAATTGCTGATTGGACAGCAGACCTGTGGTTTCCCACTGCTGTCCACAACCCTTGAAAGCAGCTCCACCAGGAATTATGGTTTGCTCCAAAGATATCTGGGAAAATTATTTGGAAGGCCTTAATTTACACTCCCATTAATTTTTCCAGGGGAAAAAATCTCGAGTGAGGTTTGTCCCTCATGAGCAGGTCTGGTTTCATGGCAGGAGAAGCCTTTCCATGGAAGGTGGAGTTGGGAGCAATTCCTGACCCTCATTCACCTTCATCCATGGCAAGAGAGCGTGGGAATTGATCCTGCTCCCATTTTTCCTTGGAATAACTTTGCTGTTGGAGCCAGCACAGTCTTAGTTTGTGCTGAGCCTCATCTTTAAAAAAATTTAATTCCAGCACTTGGAGAGCAGCAAACTCTGATTTCTTGAGCCTAGGATAGGTGATCCTGGGGCAATTTTGCCAAAAGAAGGAATTATTCCCACCTTACACATGCCGTGGTTATTTGGGGAGAAAATTGTCGTTTCTGGAGTGATTTCCCAAGTAAACAAGCCTGGAAAATAACAAGGATTCCTTTTTTCCATGAGGAATTTGTTTACAAGCATCAAGGGCAGGATTAGATGTGAAAAGTGATTAATGCAGGAGCTCATTAAGGACAGGGACTGAGGTGGGGATGACTCTAAAACAAAACTTTGCTCATTTAATAAAACTTCACCTCACACAAGTTCTTCAGTTGAACTTCAATTGGTGTAACTCTGGAGAAATTAGAGAAATTGTAAATCCGGAGGAATCCAGGATAAATCCAAAGTAATGAAAATCAGAGCCTGAAGTTGAAGCTGTTTCAGTCCTGTTCTGTCCATCGGTTTAATTTAAAGCTGGAGGGATGGGATGGAGAGTCAGGAATATCAGAGAGGTGCAAAAATGCCCCAGATTTATTGTCACTGTTGTGGTTCTGAGTGTGTTTAATTCAGCCGCACTTTGTGGGGCCAGAATGGGGGAATCTGGCTGTTCTGCACTTGATGGAATCATGGAATGGTTTGGATTTGATCACAAATCCCACCCAGTGCCACCCCTGCCATGGCAGGGACACCTCCCACTGTCCCAGGGTGCCCCAGTGTCCAACCTGGCCTTGGGCACTGCCAGGGATCCAGGGGCAGCCACAGCTGCTCTGGCAATTCCAGCCCAGCCAGGAATTGCCAATTCCCAATCTCCCATCCATCCCTGCCCTCTGGCACTGGGAGCCATTCCCTCTGTCCTGTCCCTCCATCCCTTGTCCCCAGTCCCTCTCCAGCTCTCCTGGAGCCCCTTTGGGTCCTGCAAGGGCCTCTGAGCTCTCCCTGGAGCCTTCTCCTTTCCAGGGGAACATTCCCAGCTCTCCCAGCCTGGCTCCAGAGCTGCTCCAGCCCTTGGAACAGCTCCATGGATTCCTCTGGATCACTCCAGCAAATCCACAACTTTCTTGTGCTGAGAATTCCAGCGCTGGAACTTCCCAGGTGGAGTCTCCCAAGGACAGGACAGAGGGGGACAATCCCCTCCCTCCAGCTGTTCCATGAGACCCTGGATCCTTATCCCCCTCCTCCAATGCTGTGACCTCACTTTTCTGGCAAAAAGATTTCTTTGTTCCAGCACAGACCATCTTAAAACACAAAACCAGCCCCAAAGCCTAAAGTGGGTGCTGGAAATGGAGCAGCTGAGGTCACCCCAGAGCTGTCACCATGCACAGGCCTAAGCCCAAGGTGACAATTAAAAACAATAATTTAAAGCAGAATGTTGAGGTGCTTGTTGAGATTAACTTTGAGTCTAAAGGCAGCAATTAATCTGCAAATTTCTTATCTCAATAGATAAGAAATTTGAAGGGAAGCACCCCCAGGGCAGGGGTGAGATGGGATGGGATTTAAATCCACGTCCATCCCAAACCATTCCATGATTCTGGGATTCTGTCCCAATCTCTCTGCCTTTACCTGGACTGTGCTTTGCTCAGGTTTCTCTGAGCAGCAATAAATTCCTCCTCGTGCAGAAATCCCTGGATCTGCTGTTCCAAGCCCAGCTCAGCTGAGTGTCAAAGAGGAATTACTGACAGCTGGTGGTGTCACCACTTTTCATGGGAGGCTCTAAAAAAAAGGGAATTTTAGCCCCAGCTCCTGCTGAATGGCACATGAAACACTCCGAGCTAAGAATAACCTGAATGGAGCTTTTCAAGAGCGTTCATTGTTTCAGAACGCCAGAGAAAAAGCAGGATATTTACCCAGAAAACCACGGGAATTCTGGGCTCCTTAGAATAGTTCCTGTAATATGATTGAGGAAAAGCAAATCAGGCTTTTATCTCGCTCCACAAAGCAGCTTGGGTGGCACTGATTCATTTGGAAATGATATTACTTTGTCTATTAGCAGCCAGTTTAGTGCAGGTGATCATTAATCCATAAATTAAGGCTGAGTTTTGGCAGCTTCCAGGAGAAAATAAACCAGCCCAGGAACTTTTCCCGAGCAAGATGAGTCTTTCAATCCGTGATTTTTCAGCTGCCTGCCACAGCTCATTGAAATCACAGCTGAAGCTGCTGCTCTGTCTGGGGCATGTGGTGGGAGACAAATTTAAAAAGGCTTAATTCACTTTTAATCCCTCGATTAGGCTGAAGTCTGTCATGGTAAACTTGCTTTGTTTCCCGTCAGTCAGACAATGCACAGCACAGGGAATTATGGAAGGTGGAAAAAATATTTCTCTTCAGGTTTCCTGGCATTGCTGGGGGGAGGTGACTGGGATCTGCATGAAAAGGAGCTGGAAATCCTCAGGGTGCTCTGAGCTGAGCACTGCAGGTGGATAATTTTATGGAATCCCAGAATGGTTTGGGTTGGAAGGACCTTAAATCCCATCTAATTCCATGGGCTGGGACACCTCCCATATCCCAGGCTGCTCCAAGACCCAATGTCCAACCTGACCTTGGGCACTGCCAGGGATCCAGGGGCAGCCACAGCTTTTCCAGGATAATTCTTTAGAAAAAAGGAATAATAGAAAATAAAGCTGGAAAGGATCCTGAGGGATCCCCCAGTCCTCTTCTTTATTATATTTAAACCTTGCCCTACCAATCCCATTATCCTGGCTGGTTTTGACTCCCTGCAGGGCTGACAGGGAATCTGCTCCTGGCATGGAACGAGGAATTGTCTTCTTTCCCTTTGCAGCAGGATTTTCCCAGTTGGAATCTGGGTGCCTTGTCTCAGGAGAGGCTGAGGGAGCTGGGAAGGGGCTGGAGAATTCCTGAGGGAGCTGGGAAGGGGCTGGAGAGTTCCTGGGGGAGCTGGGAAGGGGCTCAGCCTGGAGCAAAGGAGGCTCAGGGGGCCCTTGTGGCTCTGCACAGCTCCTGCCAGGAGGGGACAGCCGGGGGGGTCGGGCTCCCATTTTCCATGAAAAAACCTCCAGAGTCAGAGGAAATGACCTCAAGTGTCACCCAGGGAGGCTCAGGTTGGATATTGGGAAAGTTCCTTCATGGAAAGGGTTCCCCAGCCCTGGCACAGCTGCCCTGGGAGGTTTGGAGTGCCCATCCCTGGAGGGATTTAAATTCCTGTGCATGTGGCACTTGGGGACAGGGGTCATTGTGGCCTTGGCAGTGCTGGGAATGGTTGGACCCAAAGTCTTAGAGGNTGCATGTGGCACTTGGGGACAGGGGTCATTTGGGCTTGGCAGTGCTGGGAATGGTTGGACCCAAAGTCTTAGAGGTGTTTTCCAACCCTAACAATTCCATGTTTAAAGAACATTTCTTTATTCCCTGGGGATCACATCATCCCAGTGTCCCCAGGTCCTGCTGATCTCCTTGGAGAAGCTCAGCCCTGTGGGAATGCAGAGCCCTCCACATTCCCAGCCCCACAAACACCGGGTCCAACCAGAGCTGCTTCCCTGCATTCCCAACAAATTCCCCTTTAGTACATCCCTGGATCCCAGCTCCCTTTTCCTGAGCACATTGCTGATGTTCTTGTGTCCTCCAGGAGCCTGAGGGTCCCTCCTTGGCAGCTCCTCATTAGCCAGCCGTCCCTAATCCACTAATTAGGATGTTGCTGTTGCAGCAGGGCTGGGCTGAGGTGTCTGGAGCTGCTCAGGCAGAGCTGCACTCGGAGAATTGAGGAACAACTCATCCCTTCTATTTTTGGAAAGTGGGAATTGTGCTCTGGGGGCTCTTAGATCCACGACCTCGCCTTGCAGGCCTGACTTTGGCGTGGCTGGGATGGATTTAATCCTGTGTGGGTCTAAATTCAGCCGGGGAGGGACAATTCCACGATGGGTCTCAGCTGCTGAAGGGAGGATCCCGCTTCCCTCGGCGCCTCTGGATCAAATCCCCACGGAATGAATCCCTCCAGTGTGGGAGCCGGGAGCTTTTGTAGCCTCTCCCGAGCAGAAGCAGCGAGGAAGTGCCTTGAAAAGCCAAGATCCGCCTCCCTTCCTCCCGCTGGAATTCTCAATGCCACTTCTGTGCGTGAACGGCAGCACGAGCCCACCGAGGCATCAAAGTGCTGGAAAAGGGAGAGGAAAAGCACCCAGGAAAAAAAGGAGCATAAAGATGTGAGTCATCAGAGCTGCGGCCCCACGGCTCAAAAAGCTGAGAGATTCTGGAAAAGTTGGAGGAGAGGGGAAAAGGGTGTTGAGGATAGGACAGGGAATGGGGTAGGGATACCTGGACTGCTTGTGGGGATATGTGGGAATATAGAAACACTGAGCTCAGCTGAAAAACCTTCATAAATGTGACTTATAGTTATATTTATTTATAGTTTTCGATTTTAAGGAAAGGCTCCTCCCCAGAGGGTGCTGGCACTGCCCAGGGTCCCCAGGGAATGGGCACAGCCCCGAGGCTGCCAGAGCTCCAGGAGCACAGGGATGGACAGGGGGGGATTGTTGGGGGGTCTGGGCAGGGACAGGGGTTGGGCTTTGTGACCTTTGTGGATCTTTCCCACTCAGGATATTCCAATTTACAATTCTCTGATAATTCCGTTCTTTATTTCTATCCTGTAACTCCCTGCTCTGCTCCCCAAACCTCAGAATTTGCCATTTTTGACAGGATGCCCGGACAAAATGATCTTGCTCTTGCCTCAACTTTAAGCCTCTTTATTTCAGGGGCAGGCTCAGGGCAGACTGAAAAATAAGATTTTTTTTTTTTTTAATCCCTGACAGGAGCAGTGACTGCTCAGGGACTGCAGTGGGGGGATCAGGGACACACACAAGGGTGGCTCTGTCCTTCAAGGGACACCTGCCCTGGCTGGGGGGAGCCACCCCTTTGTCCCAGAACAGATCCAGGTATTTTACCAGCTGGAAATCTCTCCTGTGTGCCAGGGAAAACCCTAAATCCTGCCTGTGACGTGAGGGGTTGCAATTAGATCATCTCTGAGGTCTCTTCCAACCCAAACCATTCCATGAGAGACCATTCCATGATGATCCTAAAAGCACTTGCAATGCTTAAAGCTGCTCTGGGAATATTTTTCCTCAGTTATTCCATGTATCAAGCCAAAAAAAGGACACAAAACTGAAAAATCTGGGATTTGAGAAGCTTCTCTTTATTTCTTCTTGACCTGGAAGTACTGGAAATTTAAAGGCGGTGAAAAGGAAATAGGAGAAGAGAGAGAGTAAGTAAAAAAAAAATGATGAGATGTAAGATAAATACGTTTTATTTGCCTAAACACAAAGTTTTAGAACTAGTGCTGTTCTAGAACTCTAGAACTGTTTAGCTGGAGAATTTTCTCCTCTTTTCACGTGGTGTGCAACTTCCACTGGGATCTCTCTGTACCAGCAGAGGATAAACATAGAAAAGTATGAAAGAGATTTTCATTGCTTGTTCAGTTTTAGGATTTATTTAAATTTTATTTTCCCCTGGGTTTATTTTTCTTAGGGGTATTTTGGGTTTTTTGAAGGCATGATGATCTAAAGAAAGGACCTGCCCTGTTGCAGGGTGGGCAATAAAAAATGGATTTTTGCCCTGTAAAGTAACAGTAAAAAAAAAAATAAAAAAGGTGACGGGGAATGGAGCTGAAGGAGAGGAGATTGAGGTCGGATTTATGGAAGGAATTCCTGGCTGGGAGGGAAGTGAGGGGCTGGGCTGGAATTACCAGAGCAGCTGTGGCTGCCCCTGGATCCCTGGCAGTGCCCAAGGCCAGGTTGGACATTGGGGCTGGAGCAGCCTGGGACAGTGGGAGGTGTCTCTGCCATGGCAGGGGTGGAACAAGATGAGTTTTAAGCTCCCTCCCAATCCTGTTCTGTGGTTTTCTGATTCTAACTCAAAATCTGGGAATTCCATCCCACTCTTGTTTGAACTTTCTGGAGTAAATAGGTACAGGAATGCTGCTTCCAGCCTGGCAGGGAGCTCAAGCCCTTTTCTCTCTGAGCACTGCGTGTCTCGTTAGGAATATTGGCTTTGTGTTCCTGCAAGAAATGCTGGCTGTAAATGAAATGGATGCACACACAGCAATGGATATAAAAATATAATTCAATTATCTTCTATTACTTCGGTTCTGCCTTTCAAATAATGCCCCAAACTGGAGGAAATAATGTCCTTTCATTTCTATTCATCACAGCTGAGAGCCTTGTCAAGGACATGACTTGCTGCATGTACTTTGATATTGCTATTAAATTATTGGGTTTCTTCTGCATTTCCAGTAATCCCTAAAGCCAATTGTGACATTTCCTCAATTCCATACATCCAGCCTAAATACCTCTATTTGTCTCACTGTAATTATGACACGTTGGCAGTGGATTTTTTCGGGCTGCTCCAAGAATGACAGATGGATTTTCCTCCCCGTGCGATCCCAGCCTCAGCTCCCCATCCCAGGCAGCAGCAGAGATTCCACCCCTTCAAATTCCCTCAGCATCTTCATCTGATCATTGAATAAATCCCAAAAGAGCTTGGGTGGGATGGGACCTTCAGGATTATCCCATTCCACTCTGTGCAGGGCAGGGACACCTTCCCCTGGATCAGGTTGCTCCAAACCTCATCCAACCCGGAACATCCCAAAGATGGAGCAAACACAGCTTCTCTGGTCCAAAGTGCTTGGCCTTAATTAGCTTGGTCTAATTAAGAGTGTTAAGGATAACTTAATGAGTGCTTGGTTTGTGCTCAGTCTGAGAAAATCTTGCCCCAGTCACTAATCAAGCCCAGGGTAAGTTTCCTGCTGGTTTAGGATTATCCCATTCCACTCCTGGAAGAGCAGGGGCACCTCCCACTAGGTCAGGTTGCTCCAAACCTCATGCAACCTGGAACATTCCAAGGATGGAGCAGCCACAGCTTCTCTGGTCCGAGTGCTTGGCAGCCTGGTCTAATTAAGAGTGTTAATGATGACTTAAAGAGTGCTTGGTTTGTGCTCAGTCAGAGAAAGCCTTGCCCCTGTCATTAATCAAGCCCAGGGTGCGTTTCCTGCTGGGTTAGCACCTTGTGAGGACTGGGCTATGTTGGAGCCATTAATTATTAATTTCCTAATCCATCTCCATCCATCTGCCACCGGTGCCTGACTTGCCTTTAACAGAAGGCCACAAAAATGGATGTAATTCCCATTTAAATTCCTGGTAGTGCCTGGAGCAGCAGGGCTGGGCGTTGTGACCCGCCGTAATTCCAAGAGCACTTTCTCATCGGCTCCGTTGGCTCCCCGGGCAGCTCTGAAATCCCGGGATGCGGCAGCGCCGCTCCCACACGGAAGCCTCTGAATGGGAGCCCCTTTCCCAAGGCTGCAGCTGCGGCGTGAATGGGAGCGGGGCGGATTCCCTCGGATCAGTAGGGCCTTGTTCTGCCAGGGGAGGAGCTCCCAGGGGCTCTGCCGCTCTCTTTGTCCCCTGCCAAGCCAAGCCTGACTCCGAAATGCGGGATTGGTGCTTGGAAACCCCGACTCCCAAAGGGCAGGGCAGATGCAGAGCCCTCAGGACACGGAGTCGTTCTCGTGGTGCGCAAATGTGGTGTTTGGGAAGTGTGCTCCAGGCAAGTTTTGGGAATGCTTCCCAGAGCTTGCTATTGTTCAGTTATGATTTTTATTATTCTTAAAGGAGTTGAAAGAAGGTTTTGACTGGGAATGTTGGCTGGCTGAGGCTCTGCTGGGTTGGAGGTTGTGGTTGGGAGAAGATTTGCTGGCCAAAGTGGCCCAGTGTTCCCCTCCTTAATGCTAGAAGTCATTTAGGACAGACTTTGACTTTTAGTCCTGACTCCTTCTGGCAGGGATGGTTTCATTGCATTTGGAATTCTTGGAATTTGTGGGATTTCATACATGAACCTCTCCCTTGTTCCAGTGGCTGTCCCTGGACCCCTGGCAGTGCCCAAGGCCAAGTTGGACATTGGGGCTTGGAGCAGCCTGGGACAGTGGGAAGTGTCCCTGCCATGGCAGGGGTGGCACTGGATGGGCTTTAAGGTCCTTCCAATCCAAACCATTCCAGGATTCCATGATTCCCTGGCTATAACTCCCCATTCTTTTCTCCTTTAGCAGAGACATATCAATGTAAAGGCTCATTTGGGAATATTGGGAATATTCCCTTCATAAGAGGGGTTTGACCCTTTATCTGCTCCTCTGAGTCCTATTTGCTGAAAACCTCAACAACCTTCCTCAATTTCTTAGTATTCTTCAGATTAAATCCTGCTTGCCGTGGCTGTGGCTGCAGAAATCCAGGGATTTCTGTTTGCTTTTTTGGGATTGGAGCTGAAAGTGAAACTTGTGGGGTAAATAAAGAGAAACTGCTGTATCCAAACCCTCATTTCCATGTACTTTCTGTTTGGAGTGCCAGGATGAAAGGGATGTGTCCCAGCCTTTTTATCCCATCCCGCTTTGTTCCTGAAGGATGGCAAAGGGCTCCCTTTCATCTGCAGGATTATGGAAATGGCCCCACCAGCTTGGGTTGACGTTGGTGCTTTTATCTTTTGCTTTAAGTTTTGAAGGATTGTCCGTGGTTCCCTTGTTCCCTGTCTCGAGATTTGATGGGAAGTGAGCGCGAAGAGCAGCTCCTTGCTGGATTTGTTCAGGAAAAGTGATGACACCTAGGGGAGAGGGAAATAGGTGCCAGCTGGGTGTTGGTGATGACCCCACAGGTTCTGGTTGTACCTGGATCCCTGTTTTTGTCACCTCCTCCCAAAAAAAACCTCCTTAAGCAGAAAACATGGCATAATTCCCAGTTTCCCAGCTGGAATCCCAAACCAGGGATCCATCAGCTGGTGGAAGAAGAGCTCAGAGGATGCGAACAAAGAGACCCTGGCACAGCTGGCAGAGCTGACTGGTTTGGGGTCTGGATTTTTATCCATAAGCCCAATTCCTCTGGTTTTAAATTACCTAAACCAGGAATTCATGCTGGGAAGGATTTGAGGAGTCCAAAACTGGGAGGAATTGCAAGAGAGGGCTTGGATTGTGAATCTCTGCTCTCCTAAGGAGTTTCCTTCTGGTGACCAAGGACTGGACTGAGGGAATGGCTGGAGCTGAGTCAAGGAGGGATAAGATGGACAGCAGGGAAAGTTTCCACTATTCCAGAAGGTGCTGGCACTGCCCAGGCTCCCCAGGGAATGGACAAATTCCCGAGGCTGCCAGAGCTCCAGGAGCATTTGGACAGCGCTGCCAGGGATGCCCAGGGTGGGATTGTTGGGGGGTCTGTGCAGGGCCTGGAACTGGATCAATGATCCCTGTGAGTCCCTTCCCATTCAGGATATTCCATGAATATGATGCTCCCAATTCTCCCAGTGCCAGCACAGGTACAAAGGAAGCTCTTCCCATTTTTTTTTTGTTCCCGCTTCCAAATGCAGACAAAGGAAATTCCTCTGGGTGAAGCCCAAATGAAGCAAATTCTGATTTTATGGCTGATTCTTGTATTTGCCTCTAGTGCTTGGTTTGTATTCCTTTAATATTGAAATAAGATTCCCATCTAAAGCAGAACACCCGGGAATATCTCCCCGTAATAACAAGGATGGGGATGTGATTTCGGAATGTAACATTTTTATTGCCTTTCCCTTTTTATTACTGCTTTTGCTGGCATTCTTGGCCCAGAATGTCAATCCTTCACCTTTATTCCTGTATTTTTTTTTTTGAATTGCTGCTTTTCCTAGCCTAGCAAAGGGTATTTATACATTGGTTCATCATTTATGCAGCTTAAAGGATGCCTTGGAGCAAAGCCTGGATCCAGCAAGGGTGGATCCCTCACCACAGGGGACACAGGATGTCACAGCTCAGAGTGTGACTTTATATTTATATTTATATTTATATTTATTTATATTTATATTTATATTTATATTTATATTTATATTTATATTTATATTTATTGCTATTTATATATTAATAGTGTTTATAGATATATTATAAATATGAATATTATTTGTATTATTGATATTTTATTTATATCTGTATTCTCCAATGAATTGCTGCCCTGTCCCTTATTATTGAACATTTGCTCCTCTTCTATCACTTGGAAATATTTCATGAAAACTCAAGACAAGAAAAGAGAATTAAATTGAATCACTTCTTTCCAAGGTCAGCAGCATCTCCCCATCAAACTGTGCTGACTGTTCCTACTACACCTGGTCACAGGATTTTATGGGAATTTTATGGGAATTATGGGAATTGGGTGTGAGCTGCAGGTTGTAAATCCCAGAGAGGGGAAAACACCTCTATCCAGGATGGTTCAGTCTCTCCATGTGCAAAGAGATGATGTCCCAAGGGAGATGCCACTGGATTCAGACTCCAGGGATTCTTCCCAGCTGGCAGCCAAGTTCCCAGGAGTTCATTGGGGAGAAGGTGGATGAAGAGGGATGGATGAGTGGCAGGATCTGACTTGAGGAGAACAGGCTTCCCATGCCAAACAAGTTCTTTACTAATTCCTTTTTCCAAGGTTTCCAATCCAGCGTGCTGGCACCTGCCCCACACATGGCATGTTCCGTCCCAAATGTGGCTGCAAGGCTGTCCATCCATCCATCCATCCATCCATCCATCCATCCATCCATCCATCCATCCACCCATCCATCCATCCTTGCTTCTATCAATCCATCAATCCCTGCCTGCCTCTGCATGCCCAGGGAATGTGGCTGCCCCTGGATCCCTGGCAGTGCCCAAGGCCAGGTTGGACACTGGGGCTTGGAGCAGCCTGGGACAGTGGGAGGTGTCCCTGCCATGGCAGGAATGGCACTGGATGGGATTTAAGGTCCCTCCCAACCCAAACCATTCCATGATTTTGTGATTCCATGGCTATAACTCTCCCTGCTTTTCTTTATCTCCTTCTTCTTTCCTTACTGGAACAACCAGAGCTGGAAGAAGAAACCAGTGAGTGCCAGGACACAGGGAACGGCTCCCACTGCCAGAGGGCAGGGATGGATGGGATATTGGAAACTGGGAATTCCTGTCTGGGAGGGTGGGCAGGCCCTGGAACAGGGTGCCCAGAGCAGCTGTGGCTGCCCCTGGATCCCTGGCAGTGCCCAAGGCCAGGCTGGGCACTGGGGCTTGGAGCAGCCTGGGACAGTGTAAGATGTCCCTGCTATGGCAGGGGAGGGATGAGATGACCTTTAGGATCCCTTCCATCCCAACCATTCCCTGATTCTGTTATTCCTGTTGTTCTGCAGCATCCCCTTCCATCAAACTCCTCGTGGACGACCCCATCGTAGTGAACCCTGGAGAAGCCATCACCTTGGTGTGCGTGACCACCGGGGGGGAGCCGGCGCCCAGCCTGACGTGGGTGAGGTCTGCGGGGGTCCTGCCCGACAAGACCGTCTTGAATGGGGGCACTCTGACCATTCCTGCCATCACCTCCGAGGATTCCGGCACCTACAGTTGCATCGCCAACAACAACGTCGGCAATCCCGCAAAGAAGTCCACCAACATCATTGTAAGAGGTGAGCTCAGTTGGAAAAACCATGGACTTTTCTCCTGAAAGATTATTCCAGTCCTAATCTAGTGGGACAGCAACATTCAATGTTCAGTTTTCGATGTTCAACGTTCACTGTTCAATATTCACTGTTCAGTGTTCAGCGTTCATTGTTTAGTGTTCAACATTCAATGTTCAATGTTCAACATTCAATATTCAACATTCAACATTCATTGTTCAGTGTTCAACATTCAGTGTTCAATGTTCAACATTCAACATTCAATGTTCATTGTGGGATGTTCAACATTCAATGTTCAATGTTCAACATTCAGTGTTCGATTTTCAATGTTCAACATTCAAGGTTTAACGTTCAACATTCAACGTTCAATGTTCAACAGTGGGGGTTTCCTCTGTTTCCAAATGGTTCCGGTTGGATTAAATCTTGAAGGTCTTTTTCAGCCTTGATGGTTCTCTCGTTCAAGGATTTCTGGTCATTTCTAATCAGTTATGGGATGAATTAGTGTTGTTTCCCAAGCCTTCCAGAGTTCTTGTGCTGGGATCAAAGCCCTGAGGTGGAACAAGGGTGGTTTGGTGCCTTTCTGTGTTGGAGAGATGCAGCAGCTTTTCTGTGCCAAGTGGAGAGAAATTGGTTTGCTCAGCCTGGAGGGGACTGAGTGGAGATCTCACTGTGGTCTTCAACATCCTCCTGAGGAGCAGCTCTGATTGATGGTCCCTGTGACCAGGGATGGGAGCCAGGGAATGGCTGGAGCTGGGCCAGGGGAGGGTCAGTTTGGATCTCAGGGAAAGGTTCTTCCCCAGAGGCTGCTGGCACTGCCCAGGCTCCCCAGGGAATGGGCACATCCCCGAGGCTGCCAGAGCTCCAGGAACATTTGAACAGCGCTGCCAGGGATGGATAGGGTGGGGTTGTTGCGGGGTCTGGGCCGGGAAGGAGTTGGACTCCATGATCCTTGTGAGATCCTTCCAAATCAGGATACTCCATGGTTCTGTGAAAGATCACCAAAGGCCTTGGATGCATCCCAAGCTCCTAGAATTCCCATTGCCTCCTTCACCTCTTCCTTCCTCCTTATCTGAAGCTGTTCCTGAAATTAATGGCAGGAATGTCCTCCCTGGTGGGGAGCTTT
Source organism: Peucedramus taeniatus (assembly GCA_013400575.1). Classification (NCBI taxonomy): domain Eukaryota; kingdom Metazoa; phylum Chordata; class Aves; order Passeriformes; family Fringillidae; genus Peucedramus; species Peucedramus taeniatus. The sequence continues at coordinate 51,755 of WBNO01027756.1, read as the reverse complement.
AGATTGATCCCTGTGCTTTAATTCCAGGAAATATCAGGAAAAGTGTCTGAAAATAAAAGAGGAGGGCTTGCACAGCAACTGCTCCCAGCTGGAGGGAATCTTTCCCTGCTCGTTTATTCCTTTCTGGAAAACCCCTGGGACACAGGCAGTTAGTTTGGATACAGAGCTGGATTGGCATCATCAGAGAGGATTCACCTCCCTGAACCAAACACGTGAACCTCATTTTCCACAGTTTAATCTGGGAATGGTGGTGAAACATAAACTCCAAGCTATAGGAATTTGAAAGAATAACCTGGGATTAATCAGACTCAGGAAAAACTGATGGATAAAGAGCCAGTGTGGGAATATTTCATGGAAGCCACAACCCCTGCTCACTTTTATTCCCCAACATCTCCTGCTCTCCAGCAGGATGGGGAATTAGGAGCTATTTCTGTCCTGGGGGTCAGGGAGGGAGCATTGGATCAGCCTAGACTGGATCAGGAGATGGGTGTGGATTTATTTGGAATATTGTGTTTGAATTTGAATTTCTGACATTTGGCTCTGAGGTTCTGTTGTCATTCCTCGGCTCAGGAACATTAATTTGCTGGGATTTCCATGGGGATGAGGTGGGGAAGGGGAATTGGGAATGGAAACCAGCTTGGAATAAGGAAAAAGAGAAGAAGAACTTGGTGTGAGAAGAAACCTCAGTGTTTTAATTGACCCAGCAGACAGTGCCTGCCAGCCCTGAGGAAAAGCCACATCCCTAAATCCCTGCAGACACAAATTCCATGAGTCATGGCATCATAATAAAAATAATAATAATATCCCCTCACATTTTTATTTTTAGAAGACGATGCCTGGGAGCTGTAAGATGTTGAACAAAGTCTTGTTAAAACACTCAAGGTGTTTTTTTTTCCTTTTCCCTCTCTGCTCTGTGGTGCTATTAATGCTGAGAAGGGACCTCAGTGAGAAGAACCCATTAAATAAATGAAGCTCAGCTCCTTCCTAGCCCCAGTTTTATTATTTCCCCCTTATTATTTCTGTTAAATGGGAAGAACTCTCCTTTAGAAGGAAAAAATCTCCATTCCAGTCTTGGATTTATCTTTGCGGCAAGTGATGCCGAGTTGAGGAGTGAAATGTGGGAGAAAGGCAGAGTTTGGGTTGACTTTGTGTGTTTATTTCTCAGCATTTTGCCTCATTTCTCTCTCACTTTGGCTCATTTTGCTGTTGTGGGTCAGGATTTTCACACAGCAGCTGAGGAGAGAAGAGAATTTGCTGGAAATAGAAACTTCCATGCCAGGCAGGAGAAGCATTTGGTAAATGGAGTTCCCATCTTGTGTCAGGTGCACCCCAAATCCCAGGATTCAACAATAATCCCCCAATCTGACCCAGAAATAAATCTTCCCTCAGAGCACCAGCAGGGCTCCGAGGAAATTTTTTTCCCTTTTAATTTCTCCAAATTTCAGTGTCTTTATCTGAGTGTGCCTTTGTTGTCTGTGCTTCATTTCATAAATGAAGCATCTCCATTATTTTTTTCTCGATGTTTTCCTATTTTTGTGGCTGCTGGCCACCCACACCTGACTCCAAAGGTGGAGAGGGACTTGGGACAAGGAAGGTGTGGATGTGTTGGGGGAGGACACAGAGCTGCTCCGGGGCTGGAGTCCCTCTGGAGCCAGGCTGGGAGAGCTGGGAATGCTCCCCTGGAGAGGAGAAGGCTCCAGGGAGAGCTCAGAGCCCCTGGCAGGGCCTGAAGGGGCTCCAGGAGAGCTGGAGAGGGACTGGAGACAAGGGCTGGAGGGACAGGACACAGGGAATGGCTCCCAGTGCCAGAGGGCAGGGATGGATGGGAGATTGGGAATTGGGAATTGCTGGCTGGGCTGGAATTGCCAGAGCAGCTGTGGCTGCCCCTGGATCCCTGGCAGTGCCCAAGGCCAGGTTGGACATTGGGGCAGCCTGGGACAGTGGGAGGTGTCCCTGCCATGGTGGGGTGGGAATGGAATGGGATTTAAGGTCCTTTCCAACCCCAACTGTTCCAGGATTCTCTGACTCCAAGGTGGCTCCTCTATCCAGTAAGAGAGGAAAATGCTGGATAACATCCTTGAAGGACACCTGCACATCAGATTGGGACACAGGGAGAGGCACAGAAACGTTTTCCAGGGCTTAAAGTCAAGAGCAGTGGCAGAGCTGGGAAGGGTGTCAGGCTGAGTGAAAATCATGGAACCACAGAATTGCTGAGGTTGGAAAAGTCCTCCAAGACCATTGAGTCCAACCTTCCCCCAGCACTGCCAAGGCCACCACTGCCCCGTGTCCCCGGGTGTGACATCCACAGGGCTTTAAATCCCTGCAGGAATGGGGATTCCATCCCATTCCTGGACATCCTGTTCCATTGATTCCCTCCTGACTGACTTCTCCCATTCCCATCTTTTATCGGATCCCTCCTTCGTTCCCGTTTTTAACAGCAGCACATTTTTAATTCCATTTGACTCTGCCTGTGTGACTTTCACCTTCTGGGAAGTGGAAACCTCATCCTCGGAGTTAATTTTTCCGAGGGGTGGGATTCCCTGTCAGTTGAAATAGAAAGTAATGACTGTGCTCAACAGCAGCACAAAAGCTCTTCCTGGACAAAAAGCACTCCAGGGAAATCCCTTTTTAAGACCAGGATTGCTGGAAGTACCTCTGGATTATCCCTTTAAAAACTGTGTGTGACCTGTAGGCGTGGCTGCTAAAAAAAAATTTAAAGAATAAAAATAGAAGGAGGAAGCTTAGATTGGGAAACTAATGAACTTTTGTTTCTCTTTTAATTAAATAAAAATCCCAGGATTTTGTTCTCTACACCTGCCTTCCTTCTGCTTTCCTGTTCTTTATCCCAAAGGTATTTTTAGGAATGTCCCTTGGGGTGTAGAGGAGTAAAGGATAAAATCAGGGCTGGCTGGACATCAGCACCTCTGGAATGTCCCCAGATTCCATCAGTTGAATTGTGAGCAGGGCCCCCATGAGCTGCTGAGCACCAGAGCATGGGAAAGGCTCTGGAACTTTATCCCAGAGGTGGAAGTGGGGTTTGGTGGCAGCAATGGTGGTCGCCACCCAGCAGGTCACTCCTGGCAGGAGGGTGAGCCATGGCACATCTGGACTTGTGATCTCTGCCTGGAATCTTCTGGGATTCATTGGGAATTCTGATATCCTAAAATGTTGGATTTTCCATGAAACTGGCACAAGGAGCTTTTTTTTCCATTGTTTCTTTCGTCTCTGTATCCTGGGAAGGGCTCCCAGGAAACAGAATGGAATAAATTTCAGGATGTGGGTCTGGCACATGTGGTCACTGCATGGAATCATCTGAGACTGGTTGGGAATGCTAAAATCCTAAAACGTTAATTTTTCCATGGAATTGGCAGAAGGGGCTTTTTTTTCCCATCCTTTTTTTTCTTTGTATTCTGGGAAAACTCCCAGCAAGTGGAAGAATGGAATAAATTTAGGGATGGGAGTCTGACACGTGTGGTCACTGCATGGAATCATCTGGGTTGGTTGGGAATTCTAATATCCTAAAATGCTGGATTTCCCATGAAACTGGCACAAGGAGCTTTTTCCCATCCTTCTTTTCCTCTCTGTATCCTGGGAAAAGCTCCCAGGAAGCAGAATGGAATACATTTCAGGATGTGGGTCTGGCACGTGTGGTCACTGCATGGAATCATCTGAGATTGGTTGGGAATTCTAAAATCCTAAAATATTGGATTTTCCATGATATGGAGAATGAGGTTTTTTCCCCATCTGGTTTTTTTTTTTTTTTTTTTCCTCTCTGTATCATGAGAAAAGCTCCCAGCAAGTGGGAGAATGGAATAAATTTTGGGATGTGAGTCCATGGTGGCCTTGGCAGTGCTGGGTTACCACCTTAGCTCAATGATTTCCAAAGGCTTTTCCAGCTTTAATAATTCTGACTTTCCGTCTTATTTCCTGTCTGGAGAATTCCAAAGGCCCTGGCAAATATCCGCAGGCATCTCCTCCGTGGAGAGACACCCTCTGCGATGGGATTTCAAAAGGTTTTAACCAAGCAAACCTGATCTCCTCATCCAGAGTGTTCCTACAGCTGTAAATTCCCAGTGTGCTCCTTAAAAGTTTACAGCTCTGGGAATGAATGTGGGGAAAAGGGGAGCTTTGGAGTTGAATAAATCCATTTATTTTTATTATCTGCCATAGGCTCAGGCCTGTGAGCTCTTCCCGGGCTGGAGGGTCATGGATGAGTTCATAAAAGGCTCTCCTGTAAAAACGGAGATGGTTTATTGATCCTTCTGCTCTTTCATTAGGACTTCCCAGAATTTTTGTGAGCAGGAATTTGATTTTGAAGGGAGTTTGCTGCTCTGGAGGACATCATGAGGAGCCTATTGGGCACCACATGTCTGGAAGGATTTATCAGAAGGGATTTCAGGAGATGAGATTCATCTGATCTCTCTCCTTGTGTTCAGGTGGACACATTTTTTCCCATTTTTTCCCCCATTTTGTCCTGGGGGTGCTGGGGACAGTGGCTGGATATGAGCCCAGGGTGTGGCCAGGTGGGAAAGAGGGCAAAGGCACCTGGATTGGATCAGGAATTGTGTGGGAGCAGGAGGAGGGAAGGGATTGTCCTGATTGTCCCCTGTGCTGGAACTGCTAGAGCACCTCAAGGCCTGTGTCCAGTTCTGGAAGGACCTGGAGGGGCTGGAGTGTGTCCAGGGAAGGAAACGGAGCTGGGAAGGACATGGAGCCCCAGGAGAGGCTGAGGGAGCTGGGAAGGGGCTCAGCCTGGAGCAAAGGAGGCTCAGGGGGCCCTTGTGGCTCTGCACAGCTCCTGGCAGGAGGGGACAGCCGGGGGGGTCGGGCTCTGCTCCAGGGAACAGGGACAGGAGGAGAGGGAACGGCCTCAGGCTGGGCCAGGGCAGGCTCAGGGTGGGCACAGCAGGAATTTCCCCGTGGAAAGGGGGCTCAGGCCTTGGCACTGCCCAGGGAGGGTTGGAGTGCCCATCCCTGGGGGTGTCCCAGGAATTCCTGGAAGTGGCACTCAGAGCTCTGGGCTGGGGACAGGGTGGGCATTGGGCACAGCTGGGACTCAGTGACCTTGGAGCTCATTCCCAGCCTCAGTGATCCTGGGATTCCCTTGGAGACAAGGATAAAGGTTATTCTTACTCTTGATTGGCAGAAGTTATTAATTGCTAAAGCTGATAATTGTTTTGGCAGGGTTTGTGCTGTACTTTAAATATTGTTTTAGATCCTGACTGATAACAGACGACAATATCTGGGGACTTTTACCGACATTTTCTTTTTGGCAGAGAAAAAGTTGAATTTTTCCAAGTTTTTTCTCCTCTTGGAGGGGGAGGAAACCAAGAGGAGAAAGATGAGTTCACAGTGGTTTCTTCTGATGTTCCCAAGGTGCTTTGCTGTCCTTGAAATGTGTTTAAAGACAATTTTCCTGCTGCATCAAGCAATTGGGACTGAGATTTTAAGGTCTCTGCCCAGTCTGATAAATATTTTTGGGAATTTTTATTGGATCCTGATATAGTTTTGAGGTATTTAAGAGTGGGAGAAAAAGTGTTGGAGAAAAATGCATCCCATATTGGAAGAAATCCAGGCTCTAGGGAAATCCTGATCTCCAGCAAAGCTTCTGAACCACCCCAAAAGCAGGAATATGGATAATCCACTGTGGAAACCTTGGGAATGGGGGTGTTTCTCTGGAATTGGGAGAATGGCTGAGTTTCATGTACAAAGAGAGAAGATTTCCAAAGGATCACTTTGGGGCAGGAACCCTCAGCAAGGCTTTTTTTTTTTTTCTTTTTGAGGACAGCTTTGGCAAAAGAATTAAACTTTTTAAAGACCCTGGAATGCATCCAGCTGCAACATTCCAAGGATTTAAAATTTGTTTGACAAGTGCAGAGCCCACCGGGGGTTGTGGCAGCTTCTCTGAAGGGTTTCATTTATATCCCAATCCTTGTCTGGCTTGTGACAAGACTCCTGAATTCCCATTTTCTTGTGGGATGGGGCAGCCCCAATCCACTGCTCCAGCCACGCATCCATGTCTTGGCAAGCTGGGATTTTGGAGTTCAGGAAATATTTTGGCTTTTTCCCCCCTTTTTTTTTTCTACTTGGGGTTAAAAGTGACAAAATTCCAGCTGGTAAGTTGTCCCTGTTTCATCTTGGTCAAGTTCCTGCAGTTTTTGGAATTTCACCCTCACTTGAATGGGTTTGGATCTCATCCATGATCCATCATCTATATCCCCTAAAAATCAGGGAGGAAACACCTTTCCATCAGGAAAAATGGAGGGACTCAGCAGCTTCTGTCTCCAAACCCAGTGACACCACTGGGACAGCTCCTGGTTTTTCCTGGGAGCTGAGAGGTTGTGAAATTTCCATCCCTGGAGGTCTTCAGTCCTTGGAAAAGCTGGTGTGAGTTGGAGACTGGAGAAGAAACCTCTTGAGCTCAATCCCACCTGGATATTTCTTGGAATTAGAGAATGGTTTGTGCTGGAAGAGATCCTAGAGATCATCTATTCCCAGCCCCCAACGTCTTTCCTCCCAGTGCCGCTGATTTCCGTGGAATCTTTCCTTCTAAAAGCTGTTAAAAGAGGAACCACGCTGAGTTTCTTCCCCTTTGATCTTGCCTTCATCTCTTTAACGGATCAGATTTGGAGCAAGTTGTAAACTGAAATTTTCATCATTCAAAGGAATCCAAACCTCCCCCTCCTTCAAAAGAGCAGCTCCGAAGGAGCCGGGAGCTAATTAAGCCGAGCACACGGAAAAACAGGAATAAAAAATCCTTTTCTTTGCAAAATTAGCAGCGGTTTCTAAAAGTAGAGACAAAACCTGAAGTCTCTCCGTGGGATTTGCATTTAAATTGGAAGTGGGAATGCATCTGGCCTTGGAAGTGCCAAATAATTACTTGATATTAAAAATTTTGGAGATGCTCTAGAAGACGTTTGACATCTTAATTGTTCGGGGAGCTGCTGGAAGTTCAGGATTTCAAAAACTTCCAGCTCAAACCGTGTTGACAGGAGCAGAATGAGCTGGTGCTGAAATGTTGGGAATGTGGAGCTGTTTTTAGCAGGAATTTGCTTCAACCCTGTCTTGGGATGCAAAGGGAACACTCGGGAATCAGCATTTTCTCGGTTATCTCAGTCTTTTCTTCATGGATTGGGAAGTGTTGGAAGAGGCTGCTCAGGGGTGGGATGGAGCCACAATCCCTGGATTTGTACCCAGACTATGTGGATGAGGACAAGGTTTAGTGGTGACCACAGAGGTGGTGCTGGTTTGTAGTTGGACTCTGTGATCTCAGAGGACTTCTCTAACCTGAACAATTCCATGATTCTAAATGCCCAATTTAAAGAATTTGAATTTTTTGAGGGTCCAAGTTGGAGTGTCGTCCCTAAAAACTATTTATTTCAATATTGTATTTTTTAATGGTTCTTGAATTATTTTAGATTTCCTTCCAACCCAGACTGGTCCTTATGACTGGAATTGCATCCAGGTCTGGGCTTCTCAGCACAGGAAGGTGTGGATGTGTTGGAGGAGGACACAGCTGCTCCAAGGGCTGGAGCTGTTCCAAGAGCTGAGAATGCTCACCTGGAGAGAAGAAGGCTCCAGGGAGAGCTCAGAGCCCAGGCAGGGCCTGAAGGGGCTCCAGGAGAGCTGGAGAGGGACTGGGAACAAGGGATGGAGGGACAGGACCCAGGGAATGGCTCCCAGTGCCAGAGGGCAGGGATGGATGGGAGATTGGGAATTGGGAATTGCTGGCTGGGCTGGAATTGCCAGAGCAGCTGTGGCTGCCCCTGGATCCCTGGCAGTGCCCAAGGCCAGGTTGGACAATGGGGCTTGGAGCATCCTGGGACAGTGGAAGGTGTCCCTGCTCATAGAATGAGTGGGATTGGGTAGGACTTATGGACTCTTCCAACCCAAATCATTCTGGAATTCTGTGCTACATTTTGATGAGCTGGTATCCACAAACTCTATTATTTGGGGCGTGGTTTTGCGCATCTATTCATAATTAAGTTTTACAATTAAGCCAGAAATCTGTAATTTCCTCTCCATTATTTTCCTCTCCAATATTTTCCTGGTCCATGACAGCAAATGCGAATTTTTGGCAACCACAAATCCGAGTTTTTCCCATTTTTTTTTTATCCACAGAACAATGTCAAAATGTATTTTCATCTAAAGAATGAAGTTTAATGACCACACTGGGATAATCACCAGTGAAAAAGATCTTTTGGACAGTTGTTAAAGTGTCTGGATAATGGAACTTAAGGGAGTCCTGGAGAACGTTGAAGACAGATCCAACTTTGTTGCCCACAGCCAAAATAAACAAAATTTTGGTGTCTCTTCAGAACTTGGGATAAAAACTTGAATTTTCTTTTTCTTGATTTGATAGCAGTGGAGAAGTTACTGCCAAGACAGCAGGGAAGGATTTCTGTGGGTTTTTATTCAGTGGCAATGAGGCTTTTGGACAGTAAATGGATCCATTTAGGCTGGAATTCCAGATAAAAATAAATATGGACTGCGGGGCTCTTCCCTTGTGGGGCACTGGAGCAGATTCTGTTGTTCCATCCATTATCACATCATTCCAGGATGGTTTGGGCAGGTTCATGGGGCTTGGAGCAACCTGGGATAGTGGAAAATGTCCCTGTTCATGGGGTTGGGATGGGACAATCCTTAAATTCATTTCCAACCAAATCCATTCTGGAATTCTGGGACCTTTGGCCATTTCCTTGCTGTATCTCTGTAGTTCTTAAAAATTAAGTGGAGAATCTTTCCCAGGATCACAAACTCTTTTTCCCACATGTGAGAAGGAAACAGGAAGGGATCAGGAACACCTGGACACCAGGAAAGTTTTCCTGGCTTCTCTGACCCAGCCCAGAGTGAGGTCCAGGAGATCACAGAATTCCCAGTGATTTTGGATAATCCTGGAAATGAGGTGGGGCTGGGCATGAAAGTATTGGAATATGGGAAATTTCCTGCTCTGGGTGCTCAGGAAAAGGTTCAGGCTGGATTCTGAGCTCTCCAAACCTCCGACATCTGCTCTGAGGCCGTGCAAGGCTCCACATCTGCTCAGGTGAAATTCTGTTCACTGTGAATGGGGCAAAACAAAATCGCTGACAAAAAGTGAAGGGGAACAACCAAAATTACTCCACACCTCCTCTGGGGAGGGCACAGAAGGTGCCTCAGGGGGGCCTGTGGCTGCTCAGTGAAGGTTAAAACCAGAAATTTTGAGTTTTGCTGCTCCATGACCTTGTTGTCACACATTAAACAGAACCATCAGCAACCACAAATCCAAGCATTCCCTGTCTCCATAATTCTCATGTCAAAGCCTAAAAATGGTGCAGAAATGGTGCAGAACTTGATGTATTTAGTGGTGCTGTTTGAGCCATTGGAAATTTGTGAGGCAGGAACGTTCTGAGGCATTAAAGGAAAATATGGGGTTGATCAAGGAGGGGGGTGGGAAAAAAATAACTTAACCTGATGAATGCAAATAGGCCTTGCTTGAGATCCTGAACTGCATTTTATTACTTTGAAAATATAATTAATGAGGGAGGGTAGGGACTGTTTGTGAGGAGTTTGAGGACAAAAGTTGTTTCATCTCGGGTTGTTTGATCACATCCTCATTCTTTGGGGCCTGTTTGGAGTGAGGCTGGCACTTTGCTGAGTCTCAAAGAACAGTTTCAGATTTATTTGCACATTTGCTGCTCCTTTGCAGCTCCGTGTGCTGGTGACGTTCTCAAAAATCCTCTGGGAGGGGTCTGCAGCAGCATGTCCCACATTTTGCTGGTAAATAATGGAATTATGGAATGGTTTGGATGGGAAGTGACTTTAGAGATGATTCCATCCACCCCTGCCATGGCAGGGACACCTCCCACTGTCCCAGGCTGCTCCAGCCCCAGTGTCCAACCTGGCCTTGGGCACTGCCAGGGATCCAGGGGCAGCCACAGCTGCTCTGGCAATTCCATCCCATCTCCATCCCATTCTACCCTCCCAGTCAGGAATTCCTAATTCCCAATATCCCATTAAATCTCTTGAAGTTTATAACCATTCCCCCTTGTCCCTGCCTGTGTAAAAACCCCTTAACCTTTAATTTCTCTTTTATTTCTGTGTCTCACCCCACAGAAACTTCTCAGTGATGCCTAAAGTGTAATTGATACCACAGAGACAAAATCCATGGCATGACTCAATTTTCTTGCCATTTTGGAATGCCCTCCTGGAAAATTCCTTCTGGAAACGGAGGTCCAGGAATCTACAGATGAGGAAAACCCAAGCCACTGTTTTATGGGATTTCAGGATGGAGGAAATGATACAAAAACCCCTTTTCCTTTGCCTGGAGGGTTTGTATCAAGCTCAGCTCAGGTGTTCCCAATGTGGTGGAAATCAGGGATTTTGGAAACCTCATCCAGAGTCATGGAATGGTTTGGGTTTTGGTGGGAAGAACCTTAAAGACCATCCAGTTACAACCCCATTATGCTTGCAAGAAACTGCTTTGACCCAAATTTCGAGGTCCTGCCCCCTTTTCTTACCTTGGAATTTGTGCTTTTCCACAAAGGAAAGTTACCCTGACTTCCCTGCTAGACTTTGTTCAGTTCTAGGCAGGAGAAACTGCTGAAAATTCAGAAATAAAAATAGTTTATTGAGGTTATGAGCAACTAATTTGGGCTGAAACGTCGCACTGGTCGTGCCCATCGAGTTCTTTTTTGGTTTTCCCCTGCCTGAAAAGGATCTGCATAAAATATTGAGGGGTTTTTGTGTATGTAAGCATTGTTTGTGCTGTTATTTCCACACAAAAAAAGCTCAGCTCGTGCCTCAGTTTAATTCTGTGGCAGTTTCCAACTGGTTCATCCTCGTGATTCCAACTTGGTAGTGCTGATTCCTGGGAATTGGCTGAGAATTTCCCAAGGGAAGGAGAGCTGCTCGGTAAAGAGAAGTGCAAAAAATTCCATCTTGATTAAAGCCATGAAACTCCCTTAAATAAATATAAGTAAATGAATAATGTAAATAAATTAAATAATAAATGAATAAATAAAATCAACCAGTTGGATACTTTAAGATGTGGTTAGAACTGAGGAGCAGCATCCAAAATGACACTTTTCTTAGAAAAATAACAAATTTTCCATTCTCCCCTGAAAAATGTTGCCTTCCTCAATGGAAGAAGCCTCTCCTACCCTGTGGGACTGAGGGTAAATAGCTCAAATTTAGGCTTTTCCTCCCCCACTTGGAAAAGACAACCTAATAACTAAATAAATAAATGTGAATTATTTTCTGAGCTCTGGAAGTGTTAATTCTTTACCAGGTGGTGGGAGTGCTAATTCAGTGTGGAATTTGCAAGTCCCAAAGAGTTGCTTTGTTCAAGGAGCTACTGAACTACTAAAATTGAATCTGAACTACCAAAATTGAGTCTGAATTAACAAAATTGAGTCGGAATTAACAAAATCTAGTCGAAATTAACAAAATCTAGTCAGAATTAACAAAATTGAGTTTGAATTAGCAAAATTGATTTGGAATAAACAAAACTGAGTCTGAACTCACATTTCACCACTCATGGATGGAGCAGACAGATTTTTCAGTATGTCCAAAGTATGGAATCTCTAGAACCTTCCAGTGCCTGAAGGGGCTCCAGGAGAGCTGGAGAGAGACTGGGGACAAGGGATGGAGGGACAGGACACAAGGAATGGCTTTAGGCTGGAAAAGAGAGGATTTAGGTTGGATCTGGGGAAAGAATTCCTGGCTGGGAGAGGCTGGGCTGGAATTGCCAGAGCAGCTGTGGCTGCCCCTGGATCCCTGGCAGTGCCCAAGGCCAGGTTGGACACTGGGGCCTGGGACAGTGGGAGGTGTCCCTGCCATGGCAGGGGTGGCACTGTGTGGGATTTAAGGTTTCTCCGAACCCAAACCATTGTGGGATTCTGTGAAATGGATCCAGGACAGAGGGAATGGGGAGAGGAACCCAGGGAATTGGGAAACCTCTAAGTAGAAATCGCCATAAATGGTGGATATCAATATTTATCTTAAGTACTTCTACCCAGCCTGGGGATTTGTACAATTTCTAATCAATATTTTTGGGTTTGGACCATCCAGATGGAAAAAAACACTTGGATAAATCCACAAACATCCTTTGGCACATGTCTATAGAGAAAAAAAGGGATTTTGGGATTGTGTTAGGAACATTATATATTCAGTTCATCAAAAAAATCTCTGCCCTTGAGAGGTTAAATGGTTTATCCTGAAGCGTTCTCCCAAAAATCAGGATCATGCCAACCTTCAGGTTCTTGATATCAGTGGGGGTGGAGTTTTAGAAGTTTTAGGTTCATTTACAGAAAATTGAGGTGAGTGAGGTGCAGGAATATTTCTCTTGTGGCAATTGAGGATGGAATGCCAGGATAAGATGCTCCTTTATGAGGAAGATGGTGGGAAATGAGGTTTTCCAGAGCTGCTGTGTCCCTGTGTAGATTATCCCTCAAAAAATTCCCATCTGGAACCCTGAGATTTCCTTATCTCTGATGGGAGGTGGAGAATTAATTGGATTTGTACTGGAGGCTTGGACAGTCTTGGATGCAGGAGAGATTCCAGATGGATTGGAGATGACCCCAATCGTGATTTTAGGGTGATATTTCCCTTTTTCTGGTGCTCTGACAGGACAGGGATGAGGAAAAGCCTGGAAATCCCTCCAGAGATGGGAAAAAAACACTGAAATCTCAGGAATTATTTTGGATGGCAGCAGCTCAACTTGATTTAGGTGCTGGGACTTCCTATTTTTCACTGTGGAGGTGACAGCACCTTATCCATGATGGAATGTAATCAGGATTTGGGATCCTAGGAAAATTTATCCATGTGTTTAATGAGTGCTTTGGAAGGTCCAACAGTTAGTGGTTCCACCAAAAAAATCCCAGAATTATTGGGGTGGGAAGAAACCTTCAGGTTCATCCTATTCCACCCCATGAGCAAGGACATCTCCCACTATCCCAGGTTTCTCCAAGCCCTGTCCAACCTGGCCTTGAGTTTTTCCAGGGATGGAACATCCATTGTCTCTCTAGGGAACCTGTGCCAGTCTTTCATCCTAAAAATCATAAAATCATATAAAATTTCTGCCTGGTATCTCATTTATTTCCACACAAAAAAAAGCTCAGCTTGTGTCTCAGAGTTTAATTCTGTGCCAGTTTCCAACTGGTTCATCCTTGTGATTCCAAGTTGGTGCTGTGCAGATTCCAGGGAGTAAAGTCAAATCCTATGGCTGCAGCCCCTTTAAAAATCATATTTAGGCCTCAAGTGAGGCCAAATTTCTACTTTATTATAGAAAATCGCTCTTTTTTTTGTGTTTCAGCCTTAAAAAAAGGACGCTTTTGGATCACCCCTGACCCGTACCACAAAGACGACAACATCCAGATCGGGCGGGAGGTGAAGATCTCGTGCCAGGTGGAAGCCATCCCCTCGGAGGAGCTCACCTTCAGCTGGTTCAAGAACGGGCGGCCCCTGCGCAGCTCGGAGAGGATGGTGATCACCCAGACTGACCCCGACGTGTCCCCTGGCACCACCAACCTGGACATCATCGACCTCAAGTTCACGGATTTTGGGACCTACACGTGCGTGGCGTCCCTCAAGGGAGGCGGCATCTCCGACATCAGCATCGATGTCAACATCTCCAGCAGCACGGGTGAGGAGAAGCTCCTTGGGGTGGGGTTTGTGGGGATGGAGGCAGCCCGTGGTGGAGGAGGTTGTGGGGAGGCCTCTCAGGACATTCCAAGGGGTGCAGGGAGCTGGAGAGGGAATGTTCATCAAGAGCTGGTGACAGGACACAGGGAAAGGGTTCACACTGAAAGAGGGGAAATTTAGGTGGGATGTTGGGAAGGAATTCCTGGATGGGAGGGTGGGGAGGGACTGGGCTGGAATTGCCAGAGCAGCTGTGGCTGCCCCTGGATCCCTGGAAGTGTCCAAGGCCAGGTTGGACATTGGGGCTGGGAGCAGCCTGGGACAGTGGAGGTGTCCCTGCCATGGCAGGGGTTGGAGTGAGAGGAGTTTTAATCCCAAACCACTCTGAGATTCCCTGACCCTCGATCAGGGGCTGAGTTGCTCAGATCAAACAACAGAAACTTGAAGAAGTTCCCTGTTGGATCATTTTTTGGTCATGGAGGTGCTCTGGAGCTGGAGCTGCTCTGGAGCCAGGCTGGGAGAGCTGGGAATGTTCCCCTGGAGAAGAGAAAGCTCCAGGGAGAGCTCAGAGCCCCTGGCAGGGCCTGAAGGGGCTCCAGGAGAGCTGGAGAGGGACTGGGGACAAGGCATGGAGGGACAGGACACAGGGAATGGCTCCCAGTGCCAGAGGGCAGGGATGGATGGGAGATTGGGAATTGGGAATTCCTGGCTGGGCTGGAATTGCCAGAGCAGCTGTGGCTGCCCCTGGATCCCTGGCAGTGCCCAAGGCCAGCTTGGACACTGGGGCTGGAGCAGCCTGGGACAGTGAAAGTGTCCCTGCCATGGCAGGAGTGGCATTGGGTGGGATTTAATGTCTCTTAAATGCCAACCATTCCATGATTCCACGGTTTTCCTATAGGAAAAGAAAATAGAGGATTCTTAGAGGAACAGGAAATCCCATCATTTTTCCCAAGGATTCCCAAGGAAGTCCAGGGAATTCAGTACTTATTGGATGCATGAGTGCACACAGAGCACTGTTTGCTCCACCTGGGCAGGCAGGTGACAAAGTCTGCATGGAATGCTCATCCATCATTCCAAAATTGGCTCTGCTTCTCTAAGAATCCTCTCAGTGCTTTTCTTGATCGTAAAATCATGGAGTCATGGAATGGTTTGGAATGTAAGAGACATTAAATCCCATCCAGTGCCATTCCTATCCGCTCACCACAATCCCTGCAGGAAATGATGAATTCTGTCGCCCCTTAAACTTCCTGTCCTGGAACCCTCCAGAAAATCAGGAAAGGGGGAGGAAAACATGGAATTTGAGCTCAGCCTTTTGCAGCATCCTAAAAGGAATTCTGCTCTTGGAATGACTTCATTACCCAGCCAAGTGGAAGCTGAAATAGTTGCAGTGCTTTGAAGGTCATTACTGATTCATCAAGATTCATTACTGCTCTGCTAATTAGGAACAGAAGGCCCAGGCACAAACACATTTCCCAAATGCCACGACTTGCAGGGGTTTATTAACATCCCTCTGGATGTCTGGGATGGGGGGGAATTTCCCCTTCCTGATGTTTGTGTGGCTCCTCCTGGAGTGGGGCAGGAGGGGCTGTGTCAAATCCTAGGGAAGGAGGAAATCCAGGAATTCTCCAAGAGGTTGGGAAGGGATACGTGGCTCTGGAATTGCCCTTGTTTAGCAGGAATATTTTTTCCCTTGACATTTTCAGCAGGAAAAACAGGGATTTATGTCCTGAGCATCTTATATAAATGGACCTGAAGTAATCCCCTCGCTGCTCCCCCCATATCTCAATAAAATAGGTCAGTGAAGAGTGGGAACCGAGGCTCAAACGTGGAATATCTGCCCTAGAAAAGCCCTGTCATCCAGAAAACCCACCCTGGGCAAATGTTACTGAGAGCCACGCTGGGTTTTTCGGGATATGTGGGATCATGTCATGGAAACCTGGAGGCAGAAGATGCTAAAAAAGCAACAAGATGTTAAAAAAGCAACAAAAACCTCAATAAAGTGGGTTTGTGGTAAGCAACAAAAAAAGGGTGGATTGGAGGGTGTCAGCCTGTGCAAGGGATTTTTTTCTCTGCCTGAAATATTGGATTTAAGCAGGAAGAATCAGCTTTGGGACTGGGATGGTTTGCTCTATTCAGGACACTGGTTTTATTCCCAAAAATTCCCATAAATGCCTTCCGGCTCACTCCTTTTAAACCTTTTTCCCTGGAGACATCATTGAGCAGGGAAGAGATTTGTTATTTTGGGGTATTTTCCTTTATTTTCTGGTTTTGCTGCTCTGAATTGCCACGGGGAGGTCTGGAGGAAGTGCTGATCCCTCTTTTCCTATGGGAGTCCTTCCTGTGGCTCATTCTCACCCCGTGTGGGCACAGCCAGATGTCCCACATGGAAAAACATCAAACAAATTCCTTCCCCCGGGATGAGCCTGAGGATGTTTTGAGCTTGTTCCACCTCAGGATGGGAGCATCCCGGAGCAGGACGCAGATTTTGGATGGGCATAGGGCCACCTGGAGGCCTCCAGATCTCATGGAATCAGAGTCATGGAATTATGGAATCATGGAATCATGGAATTATGGAATCATGGAGCTGTTTGGGTCAGAAGGGATCTTTGAGTTGGAAGGGCCACCTTCCGCTGTCCCAGGCTGCTCCAACACTTCCAGGGATGAATTTGGCTTTCCAGAAGTTCTGCTACATCCAGGCAGAGAAATTCTTGGAGAACTGCTCCGTGTGAAGCTGTGCAATATGAAAAGGGCTTCCTTGTCAGGCTAATCAGCTCTCCATGAAATAATGAATTAATTAAGGCTCCAGGCCGCTGTTCCAGCCTTGATCCGGTGGTGCCACAGGAGTCCTCTGGTCACCCTGTTCCTGCTTTGATGAGACATAAAAGAGACCTTGATTCCAGCTCGAAATGTTTATTGGGATCACAGCCATTGCATAACGAGGATGTGGGGTTTGGGAGGTAATTAGTGGCTAATTAAGATATTTGTAAACCTTAAGCACCGTCCAGAGTTGATGGCAGAGGCCTTTAGTAATTGCAGCAAATGGATGGGTTTGGTGAGCTGTTATCCTTGGAATTTATCTTGGGAAGGAGCAGGGAGCAGAAGGGACAGAAAAACACCGTATTCTGTTACAAATCTTTGTCTTTTATAGCTTTGTTTTTGTGCTTAATGTGCAGAGTTTTTCTTGTAAATTCCATCCTTGGGAGCCCCTTCCTGTCCTACTCACAATCCCTCAGGGAATCTGGTTTCTCTGGGATCAATCTACCCTCCATGGATTGATTCCAGCAGGATTGCTGGGAGCTGACACCCTCTGTGTGGCAGAGTCTCTGTTCTTCTCCAGAGGGCTGTGGATGGACTCCTCATTCCGTGGTTCTCCTCATCCATGGATGCTCCTCAGCATGGCTCCTGCAAAAGCACTGGAATTAATTTCCCTAATTTGCTGCTGGCTCTGCATGTTCTGGGTTTTAAATGTTTCTCTTTCCCCCGGCTGCAGAGAAAGGTGGTGGTTTAGGACTTTAGTGCTGTGTTCCAAGCACTGATCTTGGAATTATTTTCTGGCCTGAGCAGGATTTTTGTCCAAAAATCAGGATCATCCCAACCCTCAGGATTGGGCTCATTGTCCAAGGCCTCACCATCACTTCAGGGTGAGAGGAAACAGCCTCAGAGGTGGTTTAGATTGGATTTTAGGGGAAATTCCTTCTCAGAAAGGATGAAAAAGGCTGTCCAGGGGAGTTCCTTTCCCTGGAAATGTTCAAAAAACATGTGGATGTGGCACTTGGGCCATGAGTTGGTGGTGACCATGGTGCTGGTTGGTGATCTTGGAGGGCTTTTCCAATTTAAGGAATTCTGTGCTTCCATAAAATCCATGGTGGATGTTGTGTCCTCATGTGCAGTTAGGAGTGGTTTGTGCCCCAGAAAACATGGAATTTCCCCTTCGGAACTGGGACCTTGCCTGGGGGGACACAGGAACTGGAACAATGGCAAAGCACCTGTGAAATCCAGCCAGGAATTCCTGACAGGCTGCTCCATTTCCCTTCCACACCAGGGCCTTGATGGACCCTCTTCCATGGGGATCAAAGGCCATGGAAAGGGGAAAGGAAATTCTCCTAAGATTTCTTGGCTTCAGCTGCTTTTCCAATCATTTTCCTGGATCAGCAAATCTCTCTCCGGGCTCTTCTCTCACCTCTGGGTCCCTTCCAGCAGCAGCTCCTCAGTGTTCCCCAACATTTCTCCCAAAAAAAACAGAGCAGCTGAGCAGTTCCAGCCTCTGTTTACAGACAGAAGCAGCGTAATTATCCCTCAGGAATAATTATCCCTTGCTGCCCTTCCCGGGTGGAATGATCTTGCTCAAATCTATTTTGTGCCCTGGCTCAGCCCTGTCTTAACTCCAGCATCACGTCAGGGCATGAATCATGAGCTGGACCCAACTGCAGCTCTCAGGCAGAGGATGATTAATCCCGGCCACTCAGCCCTTCAAATTCATAAATATTACACAAGTAGAACACACAAATAACTTCATTCTCCCTTCCAGCCAGCACAGCACGGATTCCTCAATATTCCTGAGCTAGGCTGGGTTTGAATTCCTTGGATAATGTGAATTCCAACAGCTCCTTGGGGAGATTCTCTCTGGGCGATCTCCAGTTTGGATGATTTCTTGATGTGCTGCTCAAACACTCCTTTGCTGTGCTTGATGCTAATTATTAGGATGAATCTGTGTGGAGCAGCCTGGCCACATTATCCCAGGATTTTTCCCTGTTGCTGACAGAGGTCGCTCCAAGGAAATGGTTTCCTGAAGGCTCCCAAGGACACAGAAGTGACAGCAGCCCCCAAAATCCCCAGGGAAGAGCTCAGCAGTTGTGAGGCCACCACTTGTGGGGGCTCCTTGTCTACCTCTGATTGTCGTGGAATCATGGAATTCTTTGGGAAGGGATGTTAGAGCCCATCCAGCCCCCATGGGCAGGGATGTTTTAATGGGATCAGAGCGCCTCTGAAGGATTTCTCTGTCTGCAGCTTCCTGCCTCTGCCAACGGCTCGCTGGCATTTAATTAATCTGTCTGATCCGTTAATTAAGCTGGAATTTGATCCATCAGGACTTCAGAAAGCTCGAGTAGAACTAACAACATCCAGAATGCACAAGGAATAAACATATTAGGCTCAGGAATTTTGTTTGTTTTTTTTTTTCTCAGAAATAGCTGTCTCGTCCTGTCCCCGTTCTCCTCTAGACCCTGCTGGATCACGAATCCTCTGGAATTACAGTGGAGCTGCCACAGGGGAGCAGCTGGAACAGTTCCTGTCTGGTTTTACTCTCTCCAGCAGCAGGAATGTCTGTCTAGGGAGCAGAACAAAACATCAGAGGACAGGAGAGCAGTGACCTCCTACCACCCCACCTTGTGCTGGATCAGCAGCCCGGGGAGGCCGAGTTGTCTGAGATATTTTATTTAAAACCAGGGTTGGACAGAGATCAGCAGAACCTGCTCATCACGGGCCACTGCCCACTCACAGGGTGACAATGTGGCTTTAAATTGGTGCCACCATAGTGTCACCAAGGTTGTTTGTTCTCCAGGTGCCACCAAAGCTTTTTGTTCTCCAAGTTTTGTTCTCCAGGTGTCACCAAAGCTTTTTGTCCTCTGAGTGTCACCAAAGTCTTTTGTTCTCCAAGTGTCACCAAAGCTTTTTGTCCTCTGAGTGTCACCAAAGCCTTTTGTTCTCCTGGTGTCACTTTTCCAAGTGTCACCAAAGCTCTTTGTTCTCCAAGTGTCACCCTCCACTTCAGGAAACTGCTGAGAGTGTGAATTTATTTTAAAGCCCCTTGGTGCAGGAATAAGGGAACATTTGTTGTTTCCACTTAGAATCAGGAAAAAGCACGGATTTGTCCTTTTCCAGCCTGGGCAGTGGACTGCAGGAATGAGGGGACATTTCTTGTTTCCATCTAGGATTTAGGTAACTTTTCATTCTGCAAAGCAGGGACAGAGCTGTCCTTTCCTTGGAGCAGCCTCTGGAGTTGCCAGAGCTCTCCGGAAGAGGCTGAGTCCTCCAGGGCTCTCCTTGTGCCACAGCAGCACCTGCTGGGAGACAGCAGCTGGCACAGCTGGTGACAGCCTGCCACAGCTGGTGACACCCTCCCCTGGCACCCCTCCCTGCCCATCCCACCGGCAGCATCTTGGCTGGTACATCCTCTGTTCATCCCTGCTCCTTTCCTCATGGATTTGAGCCTCTGGGCCCACCTTTGTCTGCTTATCTTTGCACAAGTGGTGGAAAGGGAGGAAACTGCCTCAAGTTGTGCCAGGAGGGGTTTAGTTTGGTATCAGGGAGAATTCCTGCCTGGAATTCCAGCTCAGGGCAGGGGTGGATTCCCCATCCCTGGAAGGATTTAAAATCCCTCTGGATGTGGCACTTGCAGACATTGGGCAGTGGTGGCCATGGAAGAGTTGGACTCAATGATCTCAGAGGCTTTTCCAACCTGACCAATTCCATGATTCCCTGTTTCTAATCTTGCTCACCCAGACTCACCATTCCCTGCTCTGGGGTCTCCTGAAATCTTTGGGAAAAAAAAAAAACAAAATTATGTTCTCCTCAATCCTTTTGAGGTGGATTGCTCATGGAGACAAATCCCACATGCCCAGGCTGTCAGTGCCTGCTGTGTCACCATTCCCCAAAACCAGGGATTTTTTTTTTTCAGCCTCTTGCTAATTCCAGCTACAGTTGCCAGCAGCACAGACAGCTCAGAGGTAATTAAATACCTGTGAGGTTGTGACAACAAATAGCTGGGCTGGAAAGGGGAAACCCTGCCAAAAACCCTCCCCGCGCAAAGGTCTGGGGCTTTTTCTCCTCCTAATTAGAAAGTGGAGAATTCCCCTAATTAGAGAAATTAGAAGGTCTAAATTTGGGGGAGCTGGAGCCATAAATGGGGTGGGGGCAGATAAATTCTTGGTGGGACCTCATTGTTTTGGTCACTGTTACTCAAATGTGACCCAGAGCTGCAGCCAGGCTTTGGATTGATGGCATTGTCCATGGAATTCTTCATCCCTGAGCAAAGATTTGGGGCTTTTTCTCCCCCTAATTAGAGAGTGGAGAATCAGGATCTAAATTTAGGGAGATCTAGAGTCATAAATGGGATGGGGACAGAGAAATTCTTGGTGGGACCTCACTGTTCCTCAAATGTGACCCAGAGGTACAGCCAGGCTTTGGATTTATGGCATTGCTTCTGGAATTCTTCATCCTTGAGCAAAGATTTGAGGCTTTTTCTTCTCCTAATTAGAGAGGGGAGGATCCCCCTAATTAGAGAAATTAGAAGGTCTAAACCTGGGGGACCTGGAGCCATAAATGAGGCTGGAACAGAAAAATTGTTGGTGGGACCTCACTGTTCCTCAAAAGTGACCCAGAGGTGCAGCCAGGCTTTGGATTGATGGCAATGCCCCTGGAATTCTTCATCTTAATGGATGGCCTTGTCTCTGCTGTCCCCTCTGCTGTTTCCAGGAACAACAGGAATAAATCCTGGGAACCGTAACGAGCTCTCAGCTGCCTCACAGTGACAGGCACTGCAGAAGCCACGGGAGATGAGGAGTCAGGGATTTGAGGGGATCTTTCCATCTGGGACACTGACAGAGCCTTTCTTATCAGCTGTCACCACCCTCGTGGTGGTGCTCCTTATCTCAGCGAGGTGCAGCTTTTTGCTGCGCTGTTATCTCTGCTTTTTCAGGAAAAACTGATGGGAAAAGAGAGGGATTTTTGCACTTGCACAGGGGATTTTTGTCGTGGATCTGCTTTTTCCCCCTACAAACATGCTTCCTGTGTTTTTTGCAAGTTCCCTGCCTTGTCCCAGCTGGAATGGCTGATTCCCAGGTTGGGATTGGATAACTCAGACTGGGATTGGATTCCCAGGATGGGATTGGATAACTCAGACTGGGATTGGATTCCCAGGTTGGGATTGGATAGCTCAGACTGGGATTGGATTCCCAGGTTGGGATTGGATAACTCAGACCGGGATTGGATTCCCAGGTTGGGATTGGATAGCTCAGACTGGGATTGGATTCCCAGGTTGGGATTGGATAGCTCAGACTGGGATTGGAGAACTCAGACCCTTTGCTCTCACACATCCTGGAAATGTTGGGATCTGGAAGAGGTTTCCAGCACCAGGTGTCCAGGGATAGCTCCACATGGACAATTCCCAGAGGGAGAACTCCCATCCTGGCCCCAGCTGGGGCTGCAGCAGAGCTGTGTGGGCTGGTACAGGGCTTTTCCCTCAGGATATTGGGATCACAGGGATCTCAGGATATCAGGGATCTCATCCCAGGGCCGTGACCCCGTGGCTCTTGCGGGCAGTGAATCCCTGAGCCAGGGCAGGCTGTGATTCCCAGGGAAGCCTCAGGAGCCTCCAGCATCCATCCAGCTGAGAAAGGCTTGGATCCAAACAGTCCCAGCCAGGAGCAGATCCACTGCACAGGCTGGAAAAGGACAAATCCAGGATTTTTCCTGATCCACAAAGGGTTCTGTCACATTTGACCTCAGCTGAGAAGCCACAAGCCAGGTGAGCTGGAAAATCCAGCAGGAGGCTCCTGGCTGCAGGCAGGCACCTTTCCCTAAAAGCTGTATTTTCCTTCTTGGAACAGCACCTTTCTCCCACTTAGGTCCATGATTTCACAGTGCTCCAGCTCCCCTGGGAATATTCCTCTGCTCAGAACCTGCCGTGGCACAAAAACACAAAACTGAGAATTAATAATGTTTTATTCATATTGGGAATGTTTTATTAAGCAGTTATTATTTATTTCTTTTTAATTTTTCCTGATTTTTTTTTTGAAGTATAAAATCATTTTTCCTTCCCTTCCCTGTGGAAAAAGCTCTTCCCATGTCTGCCTGTCCCACCTGACAGGAGCTATTAAAGCCTTCAAAACAGCTGAAAGCAGCACTTTGGTTCCTGTGAAAGCCCCACATTTCAACTCTGATTCCTACCAGGCTTGTCAGGGCTGGAGACATGGAGCAGATCCCAGGGGAAAGCTGGAATTGCTTCTCACTGGGACGAGTTTGTTGTTTCTATCCCTTGGGGGTTGAAAATTGCTTTGGAATATTTTTCCTTCAGACAGGAGGGAGGTGTAGGCTGGGTTTTGTCAGCCCTGGCATTCCAGGAAAGGAGCTGAGGGAAGGACAGGGAGAAGAAAAGCTCCTGGAGGGACTGTGTTCCCACAGGGAATATCTCTTCATGCTTCAGGACAAGAGATCTATGAGGAAAGAGTTTTCAGGAGGCACCAAAGGAAGAGGAGGGTGGGCAGTGTTTAAATCAGGATTTTCCATCTCTCCACCCCACCACACAGCATTCCAAGCATTTCCCAAGCAAGGCTGGACACCTCCCACTGATCAGGCTGCTCCAAGCCCCAGTGTCCAACCTGGTCTTGGGCACTGCCAGGGATCCAGGGGCAGCCACAGCTGCTCTGGCAATTCCAGCCCAGCCAGGAATTCCCAATTCCCAATCTCCCATCCATCCCTGCCCTCTGGCACTGGGAGCCATTCCCTGTGTCCCGTCCCTCCATCCCTTGTCCCCAGTCCCTCTCCAGCTCTCCTGGAGCCCCTTCAGGCCCTGCAAGGGGCTCTGAGCTCTCCCTGGATCCTTCTCTCTTCCAAGTGAGTATTCACAGCCCTTGGAGCAGCTCCAGCCCTTGGAGCATCTCCATGGGTTCCTCTGGATTTGCTCCCGCACATCCACATCCTTATCCCATGTCCTTGGCCATCCCCAGCTCACTGTGAGGGGCTCCTGCTCCATGGGGCTGCCCAACTCCTGCTGGAAATAATTCCAGTGTCCCTTTTGGAATTGTTAATGCCAGTCCCCATGGAATAAACCCCACTTTGATGACCCTCCTGTGACAGACCCCAGCTGCATTTTGGGATCAGGCTTCCAATTCTTGGTGATCTCTCAGTTGCCACAATCCTTCACCATCCACAGCCATTTATCCATGGGCTGGATAAAAAATCATCAGCCAGGCTGTTATAAAAAAAAAATGGGATTTAGTGCCAAATCATCCTTTAAAGGAAAGCAGAACTGGCAGTGGGGAAGTGAGTGATGGTGGGAGAGCTCTGGGGAGCACGGGGACGGTGGCAGGGACACACAGGGAGGGCACGAGTGTCATAGCAGGGCTGGGAAATCTCCTCTGAGGCTCTCCAGGCTGCTGAGAACTTCACCCCATAAATGTGGGAGCTTCCAATGAGCACAACCCACACATTGCTGTGGATAAATCGCTTTTCCATGGATGATCCAAGCAGGAAACCCACACACGGTGCCTGATTGTTGACCCCTCTCCTCTCCCGCTTCCCAGTGCCCCCCAACCTGACGGTCCCTCAGGAGAAGTCCCCGTTGGTGACGCGGGAAGGGGACACCATCGAGCTGCAGTGCCAGGTGACCGGGAAGCCCAAACCCATCATCCTGTGGTCACGGGCGGACAAGGAGGTGGCCATGCCCGACGGGGCCCTGCAGACCGAGAGCTACGACGGGATCCTGCGGATCGTCAACGTTTCCCGGGAAATGACCGGGACCTACCGGTGCCAGACCAGCCAATACAACGGATTTAATGTCAAACCCAGAGAGGCCTTGGTGCAGCTCATCGTGCAGTGTGAGTAGAACCTGATCTCCCTTGATTTCCTTTTTGTTCCGCTGAGGAAAAAGTTGATTTATTCCTCCCCTAAACAAACAGCAGCAAGAGTCTTATGGCTGTTACATATTTGATGTGGGGTTGTTTGTCTCTGTAGTTCCCTGAATCCATGAATTCCATGTAAATATGGAAGTAAAAATGACATAGGAGTCTCATTTCTGGTAAAAAAAAAAGCAAAACAAAACAAAAAAAAAAAACCAACCAAGTGTGAGGCAATCATTATTTTCCCCACAGCTTTGAATTCCCTGACACACGAACAAGCAGATGAGATGGGAGGACATATTTCTCTAAATGCTGAGCTGATCCTGAGCTCATTTGTTGCTGCTGTGTAAAACAAGGAGGGAAAAAGGAGGGCAAGAGCTGTTCCCTGGGAGCTGATCCGCATCCAGATCCAGCTCCGCTCTGCCAGCCAGCCCCGGGAATGGGGAGGGAAAAGGGGGAGAATCAGTTATTTTTTATTTCGGAAATGTGCGGCATTTGTTGTCGGAACATGGAAAGCCTGGTTTGAGGTGGCTTCTGGGGAATAACGGGGGGATAATGAGCCATTCTTTGTGCTGAGTGACTTCCCTGCCTCTGCTGCTCTGTCAGGACTTAATTTGGGTGCTTTATGAAGTGCAGCCCTTATTTATTCCAGTTTCAGATGCCCCAGTCTTCTGTCACTTGGCTTTTTAGCAGCGCTCTGTGCTCAACACAAGTGACCTCTTTTGGGGTCTCCAGGGAAGAGCTGCTCCTCACATGTCCTCAGTGCTGATAAGCAACTGATTTGTTTTTCCTGGCTCTGCTTTGTAACAGATTATGGATGCATTGATTACATGGTTGGGATCTGCAGGACTTCCATCCCAGCTTTTTCCTGCTGCTCCAGCTTTAAATCCCAAAGTCAAGGCTGAAGGGAGGATGGAATCTTCTCCCTTGTGGGTTTCTCTTAGTTGTGGGGTCAGGTGTGTTATGAGCGGGTTCATTCAACTGGAATTTGAGAATGAGGGGTCTGTGCCTCCTGTCCTTGGCTCCATCATTTTTTCCTGGAAAAAGAGGAGGCTCAGGGGGGCCCTTGTGGCTCTGCACAGCTCCTGGCAGGAGGGGACAGCCGGGGGGGTCGGGCTCTGCTCCAGGGAACAGGGACAGGAGGAGAGGGAACGGCCTCAGGCTGGGCCAGGGCAGGCTCAGGGTGGGCACAGCAGGAATTTCCCCATGGAAAGGGGGCTCAGGCCTTGGCACTGCCCAGGGAGGGTTGGAGTGCCCATCCCTGGAGGTGTCCAAGGAATTTCTGGAAGTGGCACTCAGCTCTGGGCTGGGGACAAGGTGGGGATGGGGCACAGCTGGGACTTGGTGATCTTAGAGCTCATTCCCAGCCTCAGTGATCCCTGGATTTTGTGAATCTGAGAGTGAGAGCCACCACAGAAACAGTGGAGTGTCAATCCTTCTAAATAAGGATGGGGGAAGTAGCTTCTTTCCCCTTTTTCTGGCATGAATTTGCTTTGAAAAGTAAAAAATACTTTGTAGCTGAGGAATTCCAACAGCTTCCCTGTTCCTCAGGACCTGAGGCAGTTCCTGGTGGATCCCATGGGATGACTCTGCTGACTCTCAGAATCTGGGGATGCATTGCTTGGGTCGCTGTTATTTTCCCACCTTTTCCTGCTGCCAAACCCTTTCTTTTGATGCATTTTTGTTCTGCTCGAGATGCAGAACTTTCCTGATTCTGAGAGAAGAGACACAACCTGAAAATGCTTCCAAGAAGTAGGAGCTCAACAGGTATTTCCAGGCGCTTTTCCTTTCATCTCTCCGTGTTTAGAATTCCGCTCCCTTTATTCACATCCTGGCAAGTGACAAATTGGAGATGAATGGAGAAAAATTATGGAAGGCTTTGATTATTTTTCCTGTGGGAGGAAAGTTTTTGTTCCCAACGACTTGAGCAGCGTTTCTGTACCGGCGGTGGCATTTAACCAATTGTCATAAAAAACAGTTCTTTTCAGAATTTGGGAATATTTATCCTAGATGCTTCCAGCAGTGATGAACAGGGAAAGATATTTAATGGAACAATTTATTTGGAGAATAACTCATGGATTTCACTGTGGATGTACTGAGTGAGGATATTCCCATTCTTTGGAAGGTTCTCCTTGTGACAGCAGGACTTTGTCTCACTAGAAGTGGTTAATTTATCTATTTTCAAGGAATTATGGAATATCCTGAGTGGAAAGGGACCCACAAGGATCACAAATCCAACCCCTGGCCCTGCACAGACACCCCAACAATCTCACCCTCTGCAGCATTGGGAATGTGCTCATTCCCTGGGAAGCTGTTCCACAGGGCAAATCCTTCCATGGAATTACTGCTCCAGGTCACATCTTTTGGGTCAAGCTAAAGAAAAATGAAAAGTAAATTCAAATATGAAGGATTTTATTTTAATTTGACTCCCTAATCTAATGAGTTGTTTTCCTCACCTCTCTTTTCCGCTGCCATCCCTTTATCCCATCTCAGTGATGTCAGGATCCCAGCCTTGGAATTTTCCAGGATAATTTCAGATTTTTGGTCTTGGTCACAGTTTGTCCTTGAGCTGTGGCTTAAGATTCTTTTTGTGTGTGTGTTTACCTTAAATCCTAAAACTTCCATAGGAAATTGAAAATCCTGGAGTCACAAAGTTGTTTGGGTTGGAAGGAAATTTCAAACCCATCCCATTTCAACCCCTCCAATGGGCAGGGACACCTCCCACTATCACAGGCTGCTCTAAGATGAGGTTTCCCATCATGGGTTGGATGGGAAATTGGGAATTGGGAATTCCTGGCTGGGCTGGAATTGCCAGAGCAGCTGTGGCTGCCCCTGGATCCCTGGCAGTGCCCAAGGCCAGGCTGGACACTGGGGCTGGAGCAGCCTGGGACAGTGGGAGGTGTCCCTGCCATGGCAGGGGTGGCACTGGATGATCTTCAAGGTCCCTTCCAACCCAATCCATTCTGGGATTCTGGGATTTTATGGTCTTCCAGTTGCAATTGTGGATAAATGAATTTTTAAGGAATAAATTAAACTCTGCTGGTGGCAGACAGGGCCCAATCCAGGGACAATTTACCAGCTCCACTTTTCCAGCTGCAGGAGAGGGTGGGGACATTAAAGTGCCACCAGGTGCCACCTAAGTCAACGTTTCCATCATGTCCCTTCCCAAGTGATTGGAGCAGTGAGGATGAGATCATTTTCCTGGGCTCCCTTTTCCTTCTGCACTCCATAAAATCCTATTTACAGCACAAACCCCTTCCCAAACTCATCCATCTCCAAACCCTTGGAAAGCCTCTTAAAACATCCAAGATATTTCATGGAAGCCTGGCTGGCAGAGCTTAGGTGGCCAAATTGGGATGCTCCAGAATTTCCTGTTCTGTTGGAGCTCGGCTTTATGTGGGTTATTCTTCCTCGGTAATAAATTCCAAATTACTCTGGAAAAGAGTCTCATCCTGGAGGAATTAGATTGGGAATGGAACAGAGCTAATTGAGGAGAAAAACGAGGCTGAGTGATGACCTCAGGTGCTGAGTGGAGCTGCCGAAATGTGTTCTTCCCATTTTCCATCAGCTGGAGAATCCAGCCTTGAGTCCTCTTTCCTTGATTTTCGATTTCTTTGCAGCTGGGAATGGGAAAAGGAATTTTTCTGCCTTGGAAAGGCAATTTGGCAGCTCAGGAATGTGCTGGGTGTACTCTCGAAATATCTGCCTGATGAAATATTTACATGCAAATATTGTATTAATAATGAAATAAAAAGTGTTGTGAGAGAAGGAAGCGTTCCCCATCCCAAATGGGACTGGGATTTATAAACTAAAAACTCTTGGAATTTTAGGAAAGTCATTAGCAGAAGCTGTTTAAAGGTAGGGTGGCCAATCCCTGTGGGAATTTACCAACTACATGGAACTGTCTTGTGAAAGGGGATCAGGAGTGTGGTAAAACTCCCAAAGAGTGAAATCTTCCAGATTATAAAATTTTAATTATGAAAACTCATTTAAAAGGGATAACCAAGGTATCTGAGAAATCAAGTGGAGCAAATATCTGGATTTTTAAACAAATCTCTTATAAATCTATGCTTAGGCAGGCTGGAATGATGAAGGAAAGCAGAATTTGCATTTAATATTAATATTATTTACATCTTTTTTTCCCCTTACGATTGAAGATTTGAGTGGGAAAAGCTGATTAATATTCAGGACAAATATTACATAACCCAATCCATTCCCAGGCTGGTGCATTTATCACTTTCTGAATGAATTCTTTCTCTGGAGATAAAAGTTGGGTTTAATTTGGGCTGTTTGTAGTGGGAGAAAGGACAGCCTAAAAACAAGTTTAGAACTGCGTCAAATTTTTTTAATTCTGAGCCGTTTCTTCCCTTCTCTTCCAATGACGTAATGACCTCAACAACTTGAAAATATCAAAATAATGTTGCTCCTATTGCTTTTATAATTTTGATTTGATTTCCAAAGTGGATTTTTCCACCTTGGTGGTTTTATCTGAGGAATTCCACATTCCTGCCCAAAAGGATTTTCCCAGGATATGGCAGAGGTTGATGCTGCTAAGCTGATCTTAAAGTTTTGACCTTCCTGTGGGGATATTTATTGCTATATTTATTTTATATATAAATACAGAGAGATTCAGGCACTCCAGATGGATAATTCTCATGTTGTGGTTTTTAACCTATGGATCATTCCCTGCTCCTCAACTCCAAGTCCAGAAACTTCCTAGAAAACCATAAATGAACAAAATCTGTTCTCTGAGATCCTCATCCAGTCGAGGCTGATTTCAGAATAACCCAGGGGCAAGGGTGGCTTTGGGTGTAATTTATCCACATGGAGCAAGGCAGGGAGAGAAAATAGGGAAATCACAGATGGATGGATCAGAAAAGAGAAATCCCAGGAGCTTTCTGACATTTAGCAAGGTCAAGGGCAGCGTGAGTTTGGTGACCCAGGGAGGTGATGAATATTCAAACCCTGGTGCCGCAGAAAATTTAGATGAGAACAAGATAATTTGAATTTTTTTCATCTTTTTTACTAAGATTATTATCACGGGCAGGCCTTCCTGTCAGAAATTCCAAAATAACAGAGCACTCCAGAACCTGAATAAACAGGGATGTTACTGAAGGAGGCAAAATGGAATTATTTATATGGGTGTATTTTTGGGAATTGGTCTTGGAGAGGATAATCCTGCACTGTCTGAGGGCAGGAGCAAAGAGTCATCCAAACAGAAATGGTTTTGGAAGTAGAAAAAATGAGTGGGAAGAGATGTAAATATTCCATATCCATATTTAAAATAGGAAGGATCAGGGCTTTGGTTGCTCCAAAGCCTTGAACACTTCCAGGGATGGAGCAGCCATAGCTTCTTCTATTCCCAATTAATAACAGGTTAAGAGGTTGGATTTGAAGGGAAAATGGGAATTCCAGCCCAAAAGGGTTGAGGAAAACCCATGAGATTGTTCTCTAAACCCTGTGGAGTTCAGGGATATCCATCCCCACAGTTATCATGGGAAGAAGGTGAACAGCAGGATGAGAGGGAATGCTGTGGTTGGAATATAAAGGAGTCACAAAAACCAAGGACAACTCAACAGCAACCAAGGAAAGGTAAATTGGAATAATTAACTTGTCCATGTAGTTAATTTTTAACAGCAGAAGATGCTGAGTAAATATAATTCTTTGTTGTGCTGTAATACTTAGGAGATTAATTCCCATAATTACACAAAATATGGATTTCAACAGAACTCTGGTTGCAAAGTGCAGCATTAAAAA
Organism: Peucedramus taeniatus; assembly: GCA_013400575.1. Lineage (NCBI taxonomy): Eukaryota > Metazoa > Chordata > Aves > Passeriformes > Fringillidae > Peucedramus > Peucedramus taeniatus. Next base: position 21,765 of record WBNO01027756.1, on the reverse strand, counting down.
TTAAGATTATTTGGATTGACACAGGACACAAATAATGCCGTGCATGGATGCTGCTGGAATTCATCCCAGCTGATTTTTTAGCTCCATAAATCCCTCTCCTCCTGTCTCACTTTCCAATATTCAACTTTGTACCTGTAATTGCCTCATAAAACAGAGTTTGGAAGGCAATCCACAGATATAAAGACAAGCTGCTGCTTTCCCTGCGCTCGTCCCAAATCCTTTGGATTTTATTCCCAGTTCCAGCATTATTATTCAGGCCTGTCTGCTGCTGTTAATAGGGAGGTTTGCAAATCATTTTGCCTGTGGAGCTGGGAACAGTGTCAGCAGGAAGATTCCTTCCAGCAGGAATGAAATTAGAGCTCTTTGTGTCCCACAAAATCAGGTTTTCCAGTGGAGATGGGCCAGAGGATGTTGGGTTCACTACTGGAAGTGCTGGAATTGCAGGGAATGCTGGGAGGGTCTGTGGGAATGATTTTTTTGGAGAGATTTCCTTTGGGTTCCACCAGGCTTTGAGGAACCACATCAGGAGTGAAATCACTGAAGGCAAGAGGAGTCCTGAGTGGAATCTTTGAGGTTGGAAAATCCCTTTGGGATCATCAAATCCAGCTGTTCCCAGCACTTCCAAGGCCATCACTGACCACTGTCCCCAAGTGCCACAGGGCTTGGAAATCCCTCCAAACCTCCCTGGGCAGTTCCAAGGCCTGAGCCCCCTTTCCATGGGGAAATTCCTGCTGTGCCCACCCTGAGCCTGCCCTGGCCCAGCCTGAGGCCGTTCCCTCTCCTCCTGTCCCTGTTCCCTGGAGCAGAGCCCGACCCCCCCGGCTGTCCCCTCCTGCCAGGAGCTGTGCAGAGCCACAAGGGCCCCCTGAGCCTCCTTTGCTCCAGGCTGAGCCCCTTCCCAGCTCCCTCAGGAATTCTCCAGCCCCTTCCCAGCTCCCTCAGGAATTCTCCAGCCCCTTCCCAGCTCCCTCAGGAACTCTCCAGCCCCTTCCCAGCTCCCTCAGGAACTCTCCAGCCCCTTCCCAGCTCCCTCAGGAACTCTCCAGCCCCTTCCCAGCTCCCTCAGGAATTCTCCAGCCCCTTCCCAGCTCCCTCAGGAATTCTCCAGCCCCTTCCCAGCTCCCTCAGGAACTCTCCAGCCCCTTCCCAGCTCCCTCAGGAACTCTCCAGCCCCTTCCCAGCTCCCTCAGGAACTCTCCAGCCCCTTCCCAGCTCCCTCAGGAATTCTCCAGCCCCTTCCCAGCTCCCTCAGGAATTCTCCAGCCCCTTCCCAGCTCCCTCAGGAACTCTCCAGCCCCTTCCCAGCTCCCTCAGGAACTCTCCAGCCCCTTCCCAGCTCCCTCAGGAACTCTCCAGCCCCTTCCCAGCTCCCTCAGGAATTCTCCAGCCCCTTCCCAGCTCCCTCAGGAATTCTCCAGCCCCTTCCCAGCTCCCTCAGGAACTCTCCAGCCCCTTCCCAGCTCCCTCAGGAACTCTCCAGCCCCTTCCCAGCTCCCTCAGGAATTCTCCAGCCCCTTCCCAGCCCCCTCAGGAATTCTCCAGCCCCTTCCCAGCTCCCTCAGGAATTCTCCAGCCCCTTCCCAGCTCTGTTCCCTGCCCTGGACATGCTCCAGCCCCTCCAGGTCTTCCCACAGTTTCCCCCAGGACTGGAGGAGCCCCAGCACAGGGGGAACGAAGCAGATGAAGGTTCTGATTTTGTGTCCTTGGCTTGGTAGGACATGGATCTCCCCCTGGATTTTGTCCAGCTCCTCCACCTGCCTGGGGGACTTTCCATGGACCATCATTCCCTTGGGAATCACTCCAGTCATTATCATCATCCGTGGAATTGCTGGTGTCACCACAACTCCTCGCTGTGGAGACCACACTCATCTCCTGGGGAGGGGTCTCCATGGGCTGGTGGCTCCAAGAGCAGCTTCCCTGATGGAAATTCCTTATAGGAAATTCCTTGTAACTGGATTTCTCACACTTTCCTTACACTCAGAAGCTCTCTGCAGAATAAAGGGAAATTTCACACCTTCCATTTATTGTTGGTTTGGCAAACAAAAGCAGGGACATTCTAAATTTTTTTTGAGAAATTGTTATTTCCAGGTAGCTCCAACCCTTGATAATAAATTCAAACCATTTAAAATTGATCCATATCCCTCACAATTGATACATATTCCTTACAATTGATCCATATCCCTCACAATTGATACATTTACCTCACAACTGATACAAATCCCTCATTTTCCAGGCTCCATTGCAGTTCCAGTGCCCATTAATAGATATTTTTATCATAAAGCCACTTTTCTCCCTGCTCTCATTGACTGTTTCCCTGCAGATGGGGCAGTTTATTTGGATTTATTCGAACATTCCGATGGATTATTGGCACATTTTATTCTCTATCAAGGAACAGAGTGATCCTTCCTCATTTTCCAATCTGTGGCAGGGCTGGCTTGCAAAGAGGGATAGAGACACAAAGAAATCCCATTCCTGGATGGGAATTTCCATTCTATAGGATGACAGGACTTGGGACTGATTTTTTCAACAAGGGATGGTGACTTTTCCTTTTAGGAAGGTCCTGGCTTGCAGTGGAGAGGCTGCAGATTCACATTCTGCTATAATTTGTTTCATGAGGATAATTATGATTTGTCTGGGCAATGTAAAATCATTCCAAGAAGTTCCAAGAAATCACCCTGGAGCCTGGTAATTTCTGGAATGATCCATTGGATGTTGGGTTTGGTACCCTCAAGACATTGGGAGCTATGAAGGAGAAACGGCAACATCTCTACATCCCCTCTATTGAAATAATCTTGGAATTATGGAATATCCTGAGCTGGAAGGGATCCCAAGGATGATCCAGTCCAGCTCCCAGCCCTGCCCAGGCACCCCAACAATCCCACCCTGTCCCTGGCAGCGTTGTCCGAACACTCCTGGAGCTCTGGCAGCCTCAGGAATGTGCCCATTCCCTGAGGATCTTGTTCCTGTTGGGTTTTGTTTTCCTTTGCAAGCTGAAATCCATGACTTGGAACGTGGAAGACCAAATACAAACCCATGGAATGGCTGGGGTTGGAAAGATCATCGAGCCCAGCAGGATATCCAGCACTGCCAAGGCTTCCACGTCTCCGTCGGAATTGGAAAATCATAAAATCCCAGAATTTTTGGGTCAGAAGGGACCTTAAAGCTCCTCCAATTCCATCCCTGCCATTGGCATGGTTATTGTCAGCCCTGGGGGTTCTCCAAACTTCATGGATCCACTTCATGGCCAGGCTGGATGAGGCTTGGAGCAACCTGGATCCCTGCTCCAGGAATAAATCATGGATCGTAGTTGATTTCTGTCCCATGGACTTGGGCTTTGGCTGATGTGGAAACGAATCCCAGAATCCCAGAATGGTTTGGTGGGAAGGAATCTTAAACCCACCCAGTTCCAGCCCTGTCAGGGCAGGGACACCTCTCAGTGTCCCAGTCAGCTCCAAGAGGATTGAGAATGGTGGGAAAGCAAGGAAAACGGGGAACTCAGGATGTTCCCGGATATTTTTCATCGCAATCCCACTGACTATGCAGAGTTCCCAAATATACCCAAGGTGAGCCCTGATGGAGCTTGGGGAGGAAATGAAAAGAGAGAAAAGGATATTCCTTCAATAACCTTGGAAATTCAATTTTGGAGATAAAACAGGGCTTGATAAAATTGGTTGAGTGGGAAGATGAACTCCAACAGGAGAGGAAACAGCTGGAAGAAGGAGAGGAGCAATATCTGGATTTACTGGAAACAAAAAGGCAATTCTGTTTAAAACATTAGGGGGGAAAAGCACACTTTGAAGCAATAATATAGAATTTTAGAGACTCCTATGGGAGGAGGAAAACAAGGAAATATTGGAGTTTATTCCCTTCAGCATGAAATTGCTGGACACAGAAGACAAATCCATCTACCCTAAGAGCAGCTCCATAAACAGAGGTGATACCCCTTATTTATGCATTTATTTATTTAGCAGTGAGTTTTTTTATTTAGTTGGAGAATAACCTAAATGAAAATCCAGGCTCAAAGATGATGAGCAGGGCCTGACTGCTTGGAATCTTCCAAATGGGATTCAGCTACTCCCAGAATTCAGGACTAGGAAAATCCATATGGACTCAAACCCTGTTTTTCTAAGGTTTTTTTTTACGTCAGATCTACTCGGGGCAGTTTCATTCCAGAGCAAGGCTCTGCTTTAATGCAGGACATTGGGCCACTTCTGAAATGGGGAATACCATGGGCTGGTTTTATTTTAGGAGTTGGAATTCCTTCTTTCGCTGTGGCCACGCACAGGGCTGAATTTTGGGGCACTTTGGGGTTGGTTAGAGGGACCTTAAATCTTAAGTGGCCTAAATTTGGGGCACTTTGGGGTTGGTTGGAGGAGAGTTGGTTCAAATCCCAAAGGGAATCCCAGAATGGATTGGGTTGGAAGGGACCTTAAATCCCATCCAGTGCCAGCCCTGCCAGGGCAGGGACACCTCCCACTGTCCCAGGCTGCTCCAGCCCCAGTGTCCAACCTGGCCTTGGGCACTGCCAGGGATCCAGGGGCAGCCACAGCTGCTCTGGCAATTCCAGCCCAGCCAGCAATTCCCAATTCCCAATCTCCCATCCATCCCTGCCCTCTGGCACTGGGAGCCATTCCCTGGGTCCTGTCCCTCCATCCCTTGTCCCCAGTCCCTCTCCAGCTCTCCTGGAGCCCCTTCAGGCCCTGCAAGGGGCTCTGAGCTCTCCCTGGAGCCTTCTCCTCTCCAGGGGAACATTCCCAGCTCTCCCAGCCTGGCTCCATAGGAAAGGTTTTATCCCATTGCTGTTTCATTGTCATTTGGTGCCTCCATCAGTTCTCAATTTCAATGTTCCTTCAAGATAATTTGATCCTTTTTGAATACCAGCAGTGATGAAGGGAAGGAAGCAGGGTTTGTATTCCCAAACTGGTCATTCTGCCTCAGCTGAGGGCTCCTTGTCCTGCTTGTCCTTCTCAGGAGACACCAGGAATGATCAGGGAGGAATTCTGGGCTGAGCACTTGCTCCAATAAATTCCTATTTTGCCCCTGTCCTGCTGCTCTGAGCTGTTCTCATCTGGCCCTAATTTTTTTTTTTTTTTCTATTTTCTTTAAACCTGCCCAAAGCTTTTTTTTTTTTTTAGAACCTGAGGACAATTTGCCCTCCAGCTCTGAGCTGAGTCCCTCTCATTTTCCATGGATTCCAGGCTGAGCCATCCCCGGGGTTTCAATCCCTGACCCCAAATTTTCAAGCCCTGACCTTGGCTGTTTAAAAATAGGGGCAGTTCAATGAATTCCAGTCTCTGAGATTTGTTCTAAGTCCCAGGTTCTAAAGGACTTGAAAGCCTCACCTGGCCCAAAGGTAAATGCATAATTTCACTTAAAGCCATGACTTCTGCACATAAAACAGGCCCCAAATCTCCCAAGGACAGAGAAAGAAAGAATTTTGGGGGGTTTATTGGTAATTCTCTGCTCTGATCAACAAAAGCAAACCCCATTTGGGTCTTAAGTGACCTTGTCCACAGGAGAAATAAAATACAGAGGTGAGAGCTGATCTCTGTTTCAAGGCAAATAAAATTTGTTGCAAACACTGTCCAGAAGAGCAGTAAAAATGGGATTTTGGCGCTGTTTGAAGTCCATACATTTGTTTTATGTGCACATTTCTGTGTTTGCTGCTCTCCTCACAACATCTCTTGCCTCCCCTGTCTGAGTAAAAAACGCTTTTTATTTCAAGCCATCGAGCTGAGATCTCCCCCAGGTGTTTCCAGTTTCTCTGCTCCTCTCCCTGCCTGGTTTTTCCACATTTATCCCAGGTTTATTTGGCACTTGAGGCTGTAATGGTTTTTTCCATCACTTTTTGGGAGCTTGGGCATGGTTGGGATGTGGTGACCCAACTCTGGGGATGAAGGTCACCTGGACTGGCTGAGCTGTGCTGGAGGTGGGTGGCACTGGTGGCACCTGCAGGAGGGTGCAGCCAGGTGGGATCGGGCTCTTATCCCAGGAAACCAAGGACAGGATAAGTGGGAACAGTCTTGCGTTGCACCAGGAGAAGTTTGGGTTGGATATTAGGGAGAATTTCTCCATGGAAAAGGTTGGCCAGCCTTGGGAAATGGTGGAATCCCCATCCCTGGAGGGATTTAAAGCTGTGTGGAGGTGGCACCTGGGGACATGGGGCAGTGGTGGCCATGGCAGTTCTGGGAATGGTTGGGCTCGATGATCTTTGAGGGTTTTTCCAGCCTGAACTGCTCTGGGATTCTCTCTGGAATCACAAGGTTGCTCCAAGGGCTGCAGATCCCTTGTTTTACTCTGGAAAAGTAAAAACCTCAGAACGGGGAGCTCTGGGAGAGGTTTTGGGAGTGGGGAGAGTGTTTAAAATGCTCCATTAATCATTGTCTTAGTTTGAAAGACAGGTACCTGCCAGCAAAAGCTAGAATCTCCCTTTGAATAGAGAATGTAAACCCCCTCCCTCAGATTATTATAATTTTGCAATTGGAGGCTCTCAGGCAAAGATTTGGGAGTGGGAATAACAGTTCTTTACTAGGAATATTAGACAAAGCAAAGACAAATACAAATGTAATAGCACTAAGAGACAAGCAAAAACAAAGAAACAACAAAACCTCAGAAAATGCCCTGACAGAGTCAGGGATGTGACCTGACACCCTGGGTATCAGGGCGGTGAAAGCAGTCCAGATGAAATCCTCCTTGAGCAGTAAATGCAGTTCTGTGAAGTGAGATAGTCCTGTAGGAAAGTCCGATGGTGGAGAAAAATGTGTTCAGTCTTCCTCTGGAGAGAAATCCAGTGGAGAGAGAGAAAACAAGCAGGGTCCCCTGGTACTCCAGTCCTTTCTGAGCGGTGTCCTCGGACCAAACTGCCCTTCACTGCTGTTCCACCCGGAGAAACCTGCTGCCTCCTTTGTTTAAGTCAAGTATCCATCAAGTACCCAGCAATTAGTTACCTAGCAAACCATCAGGAAAAAATTCCACAAACACAAAAGAAACAGATCCAACCCCCAACAATCATTAATGGGGTTGTGTGCAGATCTGAGCAGGTGTCACTGCCTGGATCAGTGTCACTGGATCAGTGTCACCTGTCAGTGACAGCCTGAGGGGAACCAGGAGCAGAATCCAGCACTTCCCTTGTGCTGGCAGGAGCCTTATCTCGAATTTCCCGTGTGCTTTTCTCACCTTTCTTCCCTGTTTTGTCCTCTCCTTCCTGGGTATTTTGAGTGTCCTTGAAGGATCCTGGGATGATGAGGAGGGGCTGAAGTGGATTCCCAGAGCAGCTGTGGCTGTCCCTGGATCCCTGGCAGTGCCCAAGGCCAGGTTGGAGCAGCTTGGGACAGTGGGAGGTGTCCCTACCATGGCAGGGGTGGAATGGGATGATCCCAAATATCCCTTCCATCCCAAGCCAGTCTCCATCCTCTTCCCTGCTCTGTTCATGTCCAGCAGAGTTCAGCCCCACAAATAATGGAATGTTTGTTGCAGGAATGAGTAAAAAAAAAAATTCCTGCTAATTGTTCCAAAGGAATATTGGTGTGAGGTGCTCCGGAAATGAGCCAGGATGTTGCACCCCTGGCTGGATCCCTACAGGAGGAGAGTTGGTTCAAGTCTCACATGGAATCCCAGAATGGACTGGGTTGGAAAGGACCTTAAATCCCATCCCATTCCACCCCTCCCAAGGGCAGGGAGATGGAAGAGACAAATTTGGGATCCAGGACTTGCCCATAAAGAAGGAGGAACAACCCAGGGCTCAGCCACAGCTCCCCTCATGAGTTCTGTAGGATTAAAGTGTTGTTCTCTGCTGTTCATTGATTTATATTCCAGCCAGAACAATTTTAATTCCATAAAATCCAAGGAACAGCAGCAGCAGAGCCCATAAAAGACACTCAGAAGAGCAGACACCTTTAAAAAGCCACAGATTATTCCCATTTCATGGTTTTTTAAGGAAGCTCCTCATTGTTCACCCATCCCCTTCTGGCCCCAGCTGGACAAATCAAGCAAATCCTGATTTGCAGATATGGAGGGAAATGAATGGTGCAGCTTTGCCCCAAAGTTTTTATTTTATCTGTTTGTTTTTACTTATCTGAATATTTATCACTTGCAAACGTTGCACATGCTCCAGCACAAATATTGAAGCTCAGGAACCTGGGAGTTGCTGGGCAAGGCTGGATCTGGATTTCCAGAGAATTTAATGCCCTTTCAAGGAGCCAAACCAGGACAGAGGCACCAGCCTGGAAAATCCCAGCAAATTCTGCAGACAGGGGAGACGACTCGAAGCACAAAATCCAACTTAGCAAATTCCTGAGAGTGGGGACCGGGATTTTCCATCGTAAATCCTTCTGCAAAGCAGGCACAGACACAGAATGCAAAAGAAAATTAAATTAATAATAATTCTACACTACAAGTTACCATCAAAATCCCCCTAACTTAAAATTAGGACCTTGCAAGGGATAAGATGAAAAAATTAGGAGTCTATTATGAGAATCTTTGGAGTCCTGACAAGGGCTGAGGGACAGGACCCAGGGAATGGCTCCCAGTGCCAGAGGGCAGGGATGGATGGGAGATTGGGAATTGGGAATTCCTGGCTGGGCTGGAATTGCCAGAGCAGCTGTGGCTGCCCCTGGATCCCTGGCAGTGCCCAAGGCCAGGTTGGACACTGGGGCTGGAGCAGCCTGGGACAGTGGGAGGTGTCCCTGCCATGGCACTGGGTGGGATTTAAGGTCCCTTCCATCCCAAAACGTTCCTGGATTCTATGAAACAGGGATTTTCCTTGTTGTACCACGGATATATCTGTACAGGGCAGGGTTTGGATTGCACAATTCCAGAATGGATTTGCACACCTATTTTAATTTACTCCCAGATGTGCAAATGGCTTTTTTCTATTTCTGGCCGTGATGGTTCCATTTCACTGGAATAAATCCATTATCCAAGGTGTAATATCCCTATTCCAAGCTTTGGCTGGAAAATAGCTGTTGTCATTTCACAGGGATCACAATCCCTGTGCACAGGAGCTTCCCAGAGCTCCGAAATCCCATCTTGTCTGGGTTTCTCCGTGTCCTGAGCTCCAGGCTCCATTCAGGCACCTCCAGACCCACCTCAGGAGCTAAAAATCCTGGAAATGTGGCTGCAGTGGAGAGTCTGGGAATAGATGGAAGTGCTGGATAACATTCCTGTGATGTGAATCCAACAGTGGCCACAAACCCAACGGAAAGTGAGCAGAGCCACCACTTTTTATTGTTATTTATTTATTAATCCCCTTGCTGGAGCTGGGAGAGAAAAACTCGTTGTTTGTTTAGCTTAAAATGCAAATTAGAGAGGCCAAACCAGTGGGTGAAGCCTCTGCTCGGGGCCATGCAGTGGAAATAAATTCCCAGAATTTTCTCCTTAACAAATCCCACTATAAAAACCAGAATTTGACCCTCACCGTGAGGAGCAGCTGTGTGGTTCAAACCAAACAAGTATCTCGCTGTCATTTCTCTGGATAGCTCCAGAACTTTCCTTTTTCTGTTTCCTAATCCTTAAAACATGAATGTACTTAGGCTAAAAAACTTCATTAAACATTAATAGAGAGCCTGATTTAACTCCAGCCCCGTTTGCTTCCCAAAGATAATTGTGGAAGAGAATGAACCGTGCTCCCTTGGCAGCTTTGCTGGAGATTTTTCCAAAACTAATAGTGGAATTATGAAAGGAATAAGGAGGGAAAAAGTAAATTAAATCAAATTGCCAAAGCCTTGGGGAAGAGCTGATGCAAATGAGTTCAACGCAGAGAAGTCGCAAACAACTCCAGTTTTTCTTCTGCGCATCTGGGAAGTCACAATCCTATAAAAACAATGGGAAAAAAACGACGGAAAAATGAGCTGTTAACTCTGGTTGGGGCTTTTATCAGCCCTTCCCTTTCCCATTAAAGTTATTACCTGCAAAAGTGGGATTCGGGAATGAGCAGCCCGAGTTAATTTTCTCTTCCTGTCACTGGGGATCATCAGCCCCTGGATAAATGGGAATTGTGGGGTTTAAAGACTTTTTTGACCTTAAAGGCAGGGGAAAGTTTCATTTAAAAGCTGTTTATAAGGCTAAAGTAGCTTGATAAGTAAATAAAGCAGGGGGAGAAGAGAGAAGGGCCTGAATACAAATTCCCATTAAAATCGTTAAACTGAGGCGCCACGGGGAGCTGAAATCATTCCCTGGATTCGGAGCATTCAATGGAAGCAGCAAGGAAAACAAAGGAGGGAACGTAATTCTAAACCAGAGATGAGCTTTGGATGTTTAAACATTCCAAGGATTTATGAGCAAGAGGAGAAAATGACGGAAAAATAATCCATTAAAGGCTTCTTAACACTTCAAACATAGAACTTCCAGAATATTCCTGTCCCAAAATTCCCGTGCTCTCCCTCAGGTATTTAGAATCAGGAGGGTCCTCAGCAGATGCTGCTTCAGCATCTTTTTGTTGTTATTTTGGAGATTCTTCTGTGCCTGGCTCCAAGTTTAGGGAGAATTTTCCCAGGATTTTTAGGTGTATTTTGGTCTGGCTGGAAGGGCTGGAAAGGTGATGGATATAGAATTATCCTGGCTGGAATGGGGAAAAAAATAGAGAATTTCCAATTTAAAATCAAATATTTATTTCAGATAAAATTGGCTTTGTTATAAAAATCAAATTATACCAGGAACAGCAGCAAAGTTGTGATCCTGATCCATAAAAATATGGAGAGTTCATGGAATCTCAGAATGCTTTAGATTGGAAAAGCCCTCAGAAATCAAATCCAACCATTCCCAGAATTTCCAAGGCCACCACTGATCATGTCCCCAAGTGCCACCTCCACGGGGCTTTAAATCCTTCCAAGGATGGGGACTCCACTGCCCTTTTCCAATATTTTCCAGCTTTTCCATGGAGAACTTTCCCCTTGGAGAACTTACATCTTGAGGTGATGCTTGGAAAATAGTAAATATTAGTAAATCTGATGAATAATTCCTTTGATATCCATTATATAGGAGGATTTAGGAGTTTTTCGGGAAGTACAAATAATTTTAGACAGGGAGGTGAGGGGAAAACAGGAGATTTGGGAGAGGCAGCTCCCAGCTCTCCCTGAGAAAACAGCGGAGATCTGGAATATTTTCTTTCCCAAGGATAATTCCTGTCTTTAAGCCAACAGTTCCCTGCAAAGCTGCTGCCTTGGGAAACTTAGGGAAGCAGGAACATTTTAATGTTTTACCTAAAACACCTTGTAACGCCCTGGAATGGGAGGATTTCAGGAATTCTTCCCTCTCAGGGGTTAATAAATGAGCTGAGTTCTTTAGAGAGCCAGAATGTTCTGGCATTCCCTGGTTTGCATCCTGTTGGGAACAGGTTTTCCACGTGCTAACATGAGCTGAGCACAAACCATTGCTCGGCCAGATTATCCTTATTTTCCAGCCATGATGGAGTTTTCCAAAGGCAAATGACAGCAGGAAGTTGGGTCTGTGCACACACACTGGATGTTGGTTATATTTTATTTATTTGGTGTTTTGCTGGAATCAAAATTCTGGCGGAGTTTGAAGCTGTGAATGTGAATTATTTAAAGTCAGTTTTATTCGAGTTAGGGCAGAACAGGCTGTTCTGGGTGTGGGGAACTGGGACAGCAAAACCTCCACTGGAATGGAGAAAAAAGATCCAGAGGTGATGATTTTTGATGGAGCCAGACAGCAGCTCCTGGGCTGGGGAGTTCATGGAATCATGGAATATCCCAAGCTGGAAGCATCCCACAGGGATCATCCAGCCCAGCCTCCAGCCCTGCACAGACACACCAACAATCCCAGCTGTGCATCCCTGGGAGCGTTGTCCAAATGTTCCCAGAGCTCTGGCAGCCTCGGGAATGTGCCCACAGGTGAGGTCCCCGCTGAGCACAGATTTGTTATTCCCCAGTTTTGTTTTGTTTTGTTTTTTATTATCCCTCAGATTTATTATTCCAGATTTATTATTCTGAGCACAGAGTCACCAGCTCAGCTCTGTGCCCGGGGTGTTTGCTGCCTCGTGCACTTTATCCAGAACAAGTCCCAGAATTCCAGACTGGTTTGGGATGGAAGAAAACTCCCAGCCAACCTCATTCCACCCCTGCTATGGGCTGGGACACTCCCAGAGAGCAGGTTGATCCAAGCGCTGTCCGAGTTAAGACAAGCTTATTGGCTTCATTCAGTGTTGTTCCAAGGGATCGCCTAACAAGAGCTTGGGATAGTCTTGTCTCCTAGGACAGGCCCAAAACACTGACCTGGGTTGGTCCACTCTCCTGGGATTGGTCCTAAAGAAAAGCCTGGGTTTAACAAGTTTAGTTTTTAGGATGTGCAAAGAAGAACCCACCCAACCTCCTGGAACAGCACTGGATCAGGTTAGTCCTGTCTCCGAGGACTGGTCCTAAATAAGAACCTCGGTTAGTCTTGATTCCTAGGATAGGTCCTGAAGAAGAACCTGGGTTAGTCCTGTCTTTAGGACTGGTTCTAAAGAAGAACCTGGCTTAGTCCTCTCTCCTAAGATGGGTCCTAAACAAGAACGTGGGTTAGTTCTGTCTCCTATGATGGATCTCAAACAAGAACCTGGATTAATCTTAATTCCTAGGACAGGTCCTAAACAAGAACCTGGGTTACTCTTATCTCATAGGACAGGTCTCAAACAAGAACCTGGGTTAGTCTTGTCTCCTAGGACAGGTCTCAAACAAGAACCTGGGTTAATTTTGTCTCCTATGACAGGTCCTAAACAGGAACCTGTCATAGGGTTAGTTTGGATGCCTAGGATGGTTCCTAACCTGGGTTAGTCCTGTCTCTAGGAAAGGTCCTAAACAAGAACCTGGATTAATCCTGTCTCTAGGAGAGGTCCTAAACACGAACCTGGATTATTCCTGTCTCTGGGAGAAGTCCTAAACACGAACCCGGGTTATTCCTGTCTCTGGGAGAGGTCCTAAAGAAGAACCTTGGTTATTCCTGTCCTAAACAAGAACCTTGGTTATTCCTGTCTCTGAGAAAGGTCCTAAACAAGAACCTTGGTTATTCCTGTCTCTGGGAGAGGTCCTAAACATGAACCTGGATTAATCCTGTCTCTAGGACATATCCCAAACACGAACCTCGGTTAATCCTGTCCCTAGGCCTGGCTTCCCCCCCTCTAACCCCCTGCTGCCCTGGCTGTGTCTCCGCAGACCCCCCGGCGGTGGAGCCGGCGTTCCTGGAGCTGCGGCAGGGCCAGGGCCGCGGTGTCACCATGAGCTGCCGCGTGCTCCGCGCGTACCCCACGCGGGTGCTGAGCTACGAGTGGCGCCTGGGCAGCCGCGTGCTGCGCACGGGGCAGTTCGACCTGCAGGACTCCACGGAGTACACGGTGAGCAGCCTCTCCCGCGACTCCTACGGCATCTACAACTGCAACATCATCAACGAGGCGGGCGCCGGCCGCTGCAGCTTCCTCGTCACAGGTAGGAGGCGTGGAGATGGGAGTTAATCAGCTTTTTGATTTGTTTTTTAATGTTTTTTGAAGGAGTTTTAGTGAGTTTTTGTTGTAAAAATCATCTTCTCCTTCGTGGCGGGGAAGAATGATGCTCTGACTCCATGGGATCAAAAGGCTATTTTATTATTTTATAATACTAGGCTATGTTAAAGAAAACTATGCTAAACTATGTTAAAGAATAGAGAAAGGATACTTACAGAAGGCTAGAAAGATAATAATGAAAATTCGTGACTCTTTCAGAGTCCTGAGACAATTCTTGTGACCATTGGTCAGTGATTGAACACAACTCACACCAGAGCCCAATCAGGCTCAGTACTTCAGGTAAACTATTCCAAACATATTCCACATGAGCAAAACACAGGAGAAGCCAATGAGATCAGGATTATTTCCTATCTCTGGCCTCTCTCTGCCTTTTCAGCTTCCCAGGATAAAATCCTGAGCGAAGGAATCCTGTTCAGTGAAATGTGAGGACCACAAATTTGTTTGGTTTTCCCAGGGGGTTGAAGTTTTTCTTCAAAATTGTGTTCACAGAGTGTTTGGGTTTTATTGGGTGAGGCTTGATGGACCTCAAGCAACAAAAGGAAGATTCCCAGATTTTGAGTTTGGAATCTCTGGGCTGGGAGTAGCCAGAAGGAGATGAATGGACGTGATGGGGATGGCATCTCCTTGGCAGGAATTTCTCACAGCACAAATGTGGTGGGAACACAGCAAATCCCACAGTTCTGGATGGTTCTGCTCCTTCCAAATGGGATCCCACCTTTGGCTGACATAATTCAGAGCCTGCTGGAGGGGTTTCCACAGCCACCAACTTCTCCAAATCTTGGGATTTAAATCCCAAAGGCGGCTCTGGAGGAAACCTGGCCTCAAATGAGTAAATTTGGTTCAAACTAATCATCAGGATTTGGATCCCAGACTGTGGAAATTTAATCCAAGGTAATCATTTTGCCAGGATTGGGGCAGTTGGAGTGGTTTTAGCAAACCACAGAACTGAAAATGAGTCTTAAAATGATTTTATGATGTTTTCCATTTCCCACCCCTCCCTGTGCTCATTTAGGGTGCATCCCATCCTGCTAATTTATGGTGGATTAAACATGCTGGAAGTAACACTTAGGCTTTTCTTAGTCTTTTAAAGTTAAAACCGAGTCTATTTAGGAAATAAATTATTTTCCACTGCTCTCAGAGCAGTGGCTCTGTTGTGCTCCCAAATCTCAGCAGCACAGATGGAGTCGAAGCCCCAGGGAACTGAAAACGCTGCAAAAAAATGATGAAATGGTTAAAAAGGAGCCTTGGATTTCATTGGGAATGTGAATAGAGACAAGAAATTGGGCACTTCTTAGGCATGATTGGAAAAAAAAGCCCAATAAATAACTGCAAGGCAGGAATGTGGCAGTTGTGTGGAGCTTTTGTTTTGGGGGGAATAATGGGTTGTTGTAACCCATTTTTAGCTGGTTTATTTCTGGTTTTTCATGCAGGAAAATAGAACTGTGCTGGGCTGCAGAAAACCATTGGTATGCTCAGAGAAAGCTTTTCAGTACAGCATTTCATGCAGCCTGGCTTGAAAGATTTATTCTGACCCCCGAGCCTACAAAATCTCCTCTTTTTTTCCTGTATATTTTGAGCCAGATTGGAGGAGATGAAAGCCAAATAAATCACACATGGAAAAGGGGTTAATTTATAGCATCTGGGCCAACACGAGGCAGATGTAACCTGCCAGTCTCTTCAAAATAAATAAGAAGTGACAAGGCAAATTGTGTTTGTGGGGAAGCAGAGCTGAGTTCATGCTCCTCACAGCTTCACCACCTCGAGATTTTATTCAGGGCCAGATCATATCCAGAGAGCAACAAAAAGTCCATTCCAGGCTGTGGCTTTGGAAAACCCTGCCAGGGCTGGGAGCAAATAAATCAAAGCAGATCCGTGAATGGCAGAGGCTGAGGAGCCTCCCTGAGGGAGAGTTTGGTGCTGGAGAAGGAGGGGGATGAGCACAGGGAGCTTCTCCCTCCCTGGAGCAGCTGCTGAGGTGCCAGAGGTTCCTCCAGAACACACCTGAGCCCTGCTGGGTCACAGCTTGGCCTGGCCTGGCCAGCTGGGGACACCCCAGGAGCAGCTTTTTCCCTGTGGCGTGGGCTTCTCAAGGCAGGGGGGGCTGATCTCTGTGTTTTGCAGGTTCCCAGTTTGCAAAGGAGGGAGGAAGTGGGATCTTCTTCTCCTCTTCCTCCTTCCCCTTCCCCTTCTCCTTCTCCTTCTCCTTCTCCTTCTCCTTCTCCTTCTCCTTCTCCTTCTCCTTCTCCTTCCCCTTCTCCCTCCCATTCCCCTTCTCCTTCTCCTCCTCGTCCTCCTCCCCGCTACTTCTTCTATCTTCTTCATCTTCCTCTTTTTCCTCTTCCTCCTCCTGCTTCTCCTCCTCCTCCTCTTTCTCCTTCTCTTTCCACTTCATCATCTTCATTATTATTTTTCTGCATCATTAACAAGTGTTAGGACAAGAGGGAACAGCCTCAGGCTGCACCAGGGCAGGTTAAAGTTGGATATTAGGGGGAAATTCCTCATGGAAAGGGCTGTCAAACACTGCCAGGGGCAGCAGTGGAGTCACGATCCCTGGAATTGTCCAAAAGCCATGGATGTGGCTCTTGAGGCCATGGGATAGTGGTGGCTGTGGGGGTGGATTGACAGCCAGACTTGATGGTCCTAAAGGTCTTTTCCAACCTGAACAATTCCATGATTCTCTGTGCCCCTGGGGAGCCATTTAGGATTAGGATTACCTAGAACTGACAAGTCCTGGTTTAAAATTTCTCCTCAGTTTGGGAAGTTTGACCCCCTTGAGCTGGAATTTGCTCTGCTGAGGCTGAATTTGTCTCCAAAGTTGTGTCCAAAGACGGATTTTTAGGTTTTTTAAACAATATTTTGTTCCCTATCCATTAAATTCTTTAATTAGGGCTGGATGCACATCCATGTGGGATTCCTTCCTGAATTTCCACCGGGAATCTCTGTCCATAGTGGTTGGGGCTGGCTTGGCAGGGCTGCAGATTTAATATTAAAATTCAATATTTCAATAATTCATCACAGCCCTGGGTAGGACTAAACAAAGCTCTAAAGTCATTCCATGGACTTAATTCCTTTTATCAACCAACTCCTGCTCCCACCAGCGAGGGAAGTTTGGAATATTAATTCTGTGTTGTTCTGGCCTGTGGAATTTTTCTGCCGTGGGATATTGCGTTAATTAACGAGCTCATCTTTAATTATTTACTTTGTCTTACATCACCCCGTCAGTGCTTCCAGCCAAGTGCAACATCAAGCCAATCAAGGGCTAATTGGGGAGGGTTTAATTGTTAGCTCGTGATCAGAGCTTTGTCTTTCCTTGGAGCTCTTGGAAGCTCTTTGGAGCTGGCGGTGCTGAGTTGAGAGCCGAGCAAACCCAACCATCCAAACATTCCTTCCTTGCCAATACCTCTGGAAGGGATTATCTCCATCCACAGCAGCATTACGGCGGTGCCAGGAATAATTCAGGTTGGAAAAGACCTCGGAGATGATCCAGTCCAACCTTCCAGCACTTATCCATGGCGCACTCAGGTACCTCACATCTCCCGCCTTCCCTTCTCCCAGAAAACTGGGATTTGAGGAGATGGACACTGGATCATCCCTTCTGATGATCCCAGAATTCACCTTCTGGAAAGAGCTCTTTGAAAACTCGTTTTTTCTCTAAGGAAAAGCATCTTTTGGACCTTTCCAGGAGGATAACACATGGAAATACTTCCCTGATTTTTGGATATTTTAAGTGGCAAAATGGAGCACAGCAAACCCTGGATTGGGTTTGCCCTCATCCTGTTTCTTATGGATGGGGCAAGGGTGGACCTGTTCCATGAAAGATCTTGGAATTTTGGAACGGTTTGGGTTGGAAAAGGCCATGGGAAGGGACATTTTTAATGAAATCTGGTTGCTCCAAACCCCATCCAACCTGGCCTTGGATAATTCCAGGGATGGAATATCCACTCCATCCCTTGGCAAACCCTCTTCATGGGTTTAAGTCAACATGAACTCAGGTTTAGTGGATTTAGGAATGTTTTGGCCTCTCTCTGGGAAATTATTTTTTTCCACATTTATGAAGGATGAAGGCTCAGATGTGCCGGTGATCCCCTCACTTTTCCCAATTCCCTGTGAGATTCCCTTTTCAAGATCAGACCCCTATACAGGTGCTTCGTTCAGGAATTTCTGCCTCAGTGTTTGTTCTGTGCCTCTGCCACCATTCCTGGTAGCACCATGGTTCTCAGCATGGAACTGGAATAATTTCCAAATTCCCACTGGAACAGGAATCCCAGAGAAGCTGTGGCTGTCACTTGTGTGAGCTTAAAAATTTCAACTGGAGCAGCAGCACCAGTGCAAAAATCCTTTCCCATTCATCTGCCAGGAAAGGGGTTTTTGTTTTAATTAAAAACCTTGGAGATTCCAACAGAGCATCTCCTAAAAATGTCCAGCAGGGAAGATCCTTTCCAAGGCACGCAGAGCATGGGTGTTGTTCTGTTTCCTGCTGAATTCCCTCCTGCTTTTGGAGGATTGGGATGAGGAGAAGCTTTGCCAAGCCCTTGGCAGCAAATTCTGTCCTGCCCTAAAAACTTGACCAGCGCAACTTAAACCACAGGTGGGAAAGTGGGAACAACAATTCCCACTGGGAAACAGGAATTTTTCATGGATCTCCTGGTCCAAAGCCCAGCAAAGGCAGTGGGCTCTGAGCCAGCAAACACCTGCTTGGCAATTACTCCAGAGTGTGGAAATTTGGGATATTTACTTCGTCAGAGGAGCAGGCAGTGCCATATTTCAGGGAAGGTGACAAGGTGGGATTGGTGGATCTCAATCCTGCTTTTCCTGTCAGCAGTGAGGAGAGGAAAATGAAGTCAATTCCTTCCATCCCGAGGCTGGAGGATGGAGTTCCAGGATGGAGGGAGAGGGTGACTGAGGTTTCCCCTCTGCTCCAGATTTATGAATCCTTCCTGCTAGTCTGCCCTCGGGGGAGAAGGAAAATAAAGGGATTTCACCCCAAAAAGTCTTTGGTGGATGTGAACCAGAATGCCAGACAGGTCTGGGTTGGAAGAGACCTGGAATCCCATTTTGTTCCACCCCTTTCCATGGGCAGGCACACCTCCCACTATCCCAGGATTCCCCCAACCCCATCCAGCCTGGCTTTGGACACTTCCAGGTATCCAGGGGCAGCCACAGGGATGGGACATTCCTTGGAAATCTGCATTTCAGCCCATTCCTGGATGCAATTTTGTTTGGTTTCTCCCTCTAAGACGATTCTTTGTGGGATGTGAGGGAATTGGGGGCTGGCCCTGGAGTGGCTGGAGCAGCCAAGAGCTGTTGGGTTTGTCTGGAAGTTGGGAGCTGGGAAGGGACAGGGGTAAGGAATGCCAAGAGAGGAGAGCTGCAGCTTCCTGGGAAACCCTGAGAAATTTGGGAAGCCTTGGGGGGCCTGGCTGGAGCTGGGATCCATGGATGGAGCCTGGGTGGGCACGGACAACTCCAGGTGTGGAGGCAGAGCTGTGGGAATGCTCAGGAATGCAGTGATTCCCAAGGGCTGAGGGAGTGCAGTGGTTCTGGTTTGTTAATTTGAGATTTCACTAATTTTCAGATTTTTTTTGGCTAATGTGCTAAAGGAATGTGATGGGTTTAGTGTGGGCTAATCATGAATGTACTCACTTCTTGCTGTGAGGTAGGATTAGGAGAAAGGTAAAGCAGGTTCAAAAGTTTAAAAGGGTATAAAGAAAAAATTATTAATTTAGTTATTGTTTAATAATTATTAAATTCTTATTTATTAAATATATTTACATTTAACTGGGAATTAAATGAATTTTAATTATTATTTATTGATTAAATTATTTAATTATTCTTTATTGATTTATAAACTAAAAGAAAAAGCAATAAAAGAGCAATAAGAATTACAACCAAACTTTTAGAACACTTCTTTTCCCTCCATAACCTTTTCTTTAATATTGACAATGTAAAGAAACAAAACTTAAAATCCTGGTCAGTTTACTGCTTTTAGACAGGGAGCAGCCTGGCCAGGAGTTGATCCAGGGGCTGCTCCTGCTCCTTGTGTTGCTCCAAAGATCCCACAGAGCTGCACCCTGTCCTGGCTGCGTTTCCCTGTGCTCTGATCCCATTTTCCCAAGAGCTTCCTCCCTCCTCAGAGGCCGCAGTTCCCTCCCTGTCCCTCTGGTGACATTTTATTATTGATTATTTATAATTCCAGGCCCACATCCCATCCCTTTCCCTGTCCATCCTTCAGGAATTGGGTGTTTGAAATGACACAAATGACATCCCTTCCCCCTTCCTCACGTGCCATTCCTGTGGGATTTCTGCAGGATTCCTGTAGGATTCCCATGAGATTTCTGTAGGATTCCCATTGGTGACACGTAAATTGTCACCTCCACACCGAGCCAGGGATTTCTTTGGAATTGTGGACCCCATTCCTTCAGGAATGGTTTCCTGCCAGGCACAGACGTGCACTCCTGTAGGGTGTGTGCAGCCATATAAAAATGAAAGCATGGAATGCTTCATGGATCTCTTGATTTGGGTATCTGGCAGGTTTAGATACCTGGGAATGTGAGCTCCCCAAATCCCACCTATCCCAGTGTGGGAAGCAGGAATCTCCAGATCCTACTAAACGCGGATTTATTTATCCCTCAAGGCAGCACCACAGAGCTCACGGCCCCAAACTGATGGAAACTGAGGAACTCCCCGAGTTCAGCTCCTGGGGTCGGGTGGGGATTGGTGGGATCGGGAATCCCGTGCAGGAGCAGCAGGAATTGCAGGAAGGGGAACGGGAGCTCTTGCAGGGCTCAGCCAGCAGATGTCACGTTTGGGTATGGCTGGGGAGGAGTTGGATCCTCGGGAAAACCCCAGGGAAAGGGAGGAAGCCGGGAAGGGCACCTGGAGAAGGAATCTCATGGATGCCACTGAAGCATTCCATGTTTTACTTTCTTTAGGATGTTGAGTTTCTGTGCCTGGAATGGGAAAATCTAAACCCCTTGGAGATGGACAGACCTCAGATAAATTGAAATTTGTGCCCCAATTAGGCATTAAAAAGTTCGGTTTATTCCCAAATCATCCCTTCCCTGCAAGTTACAATATATTCATAATTCTGCAAATATTTTGGAAAGAGATTTTTCTGGGCAGGGTCTCATCCCTGCCCAGAAAAAGTTCCCAGTGGGAGCAGCAGGTACAGGACTGTCTATCCCTGGAATTCCCTGGAGCAGCTGCCTCCTCCACCTATTGGGGGATTATTTATTATTAATAGTTTAATATGAATAGACTTTATTAACCTTAACCCTGCTCAAGTGTCTTCAGCTGCTCAGCCCAAACAATCCAGACCTTGGAAGTCATTCTTGAAGGACAGGGAAGGCCCTGGAAGTCATTCCTGGGAGACAGGGAAACCCCTGGAATTCATTCCTGAAAGATTGGCCCTTCCAAGCCAAATAATTCCCTAATTTTCAGCTTCCATGGTTTTGGGGAGGCAGGAGGTAACTGGGATGATCCAGCTGCAGGATTGGGATGAGGAGCAGATCCAGGAGGAGACAGATGTTGCCTTTCCCAAAAGCAAATAAAGAACAAAACATCTTCTCTTTCTTCCTGCAACCCTTCCATAAAATAGAGATCCTGGAATAAAGCAGAGCAGGGAAGGGGCAGCATTTTCCATAAACTTCGTGTCTCCCACTATTTCACACAGTTAAGTGCAGTGTTTTATTTAGGATTTATGCTCTCCCAGCATTTTAAAGACGGAGAGGGCTGGAGCTGAGGTTGCCAAAAGGGGAAGCAGTTATAAATCCCTGATTTTATTTCCTTTCCCTGAATGTGATGGAGTGGGAGCTGCTCTGCTCAGTGCTCACAGCCAGCTCCTGTCTCCAGCAGTGCCACAAACATGGGACAGAGCTGCTGCAATTCCCCAAACTCAAAAAAATTGGCAGAACTTGATGGGAAGATAAGGAGGAAACAGATAAGGAAATGATTCCTTGAATGCTCCGTGTCCACACAATTCCCACTGTTCGTTCCTGCAGGACAGGGAGCCAACACCAATCCCACCCTCTGGGATCTGGGACATTTAGGGACACAGGGCTGGGGGCACTTGTGGCATTGCTGGGATCCCTGTGCTGCTCTGCTCTCATCCCAGTTGGAATTTGCCGTGCTCAGTCCAGAAAAAATTCCATTAAGGGATTATTTTCCTCAGGGATAAATGGCTGAGTGATCCCAATGGGCCACAGGATGAGGAATCCTGGCTGATCGTTTTCTCTAAAAGGGACAAGCTGAACCTCTTTCCTTTTGTTGTAAAA
>WBNO01027755.1:42302-67919 GCA_013400575.1 Peucedramus taeniatus | reverse complement strand
AGGCCATGTAATCTAAATGTCTCCATAAAAAGTTTTTCAATCGTGCTCCCACTGAATTTCAGTGAATTTGTCCTCATCTGTAAGCTCGGCCAAATGAGATCTGGCTGCTTTTCAGATGAGAAAATTCTAAGAAATCTCAGGTTATTAGGTTGTTCTAGTTCTGACATTTTGTCCTCTGGACTTCCACACCTGGAACGCAAATTGCTGGTCCCATTGCTGAATCAGATGTATTTCCTCCCAAAGCTATCAGTTTAAGAATTCACAAACTCGGCAAAATACCTTTCTCTTTGTGGTGAAAAATATTACAAAACACGCAAATTATTTATTAAGCAGGCTATAAGAAAGTTTTCTATCTGATGTTTTTCATTAAGTGCAGGTATCTGTCAAATCATAAAAGTGTGCCATTCCCCCAAGTCATGTTTTTTCCATTCCAAGTGAAGTTCAGGACTAATAGATGAACTCCCCAGCACAACAGCAAGCTCACCTCTCAGTCTCTGATATCACCTTTCAAGACCTTGGGGTCTCTCCCAGAACATAGTCCTCTAGAATCCAAAGTCCTAAAGTCCCTTCAATTTTTTCCAGCACGTTGCCTTTTTAGCATCACCTTTTGGGGTGTCACCTTCAAGCTGTGCAAGCTGTGCCTTGGCTGCACCTCAGCAATTGTGTGGCCTGAATTAAACTGTGGCTTAACATTTCACTCATACAGCTGATGTATTCTTTAACTTACTGCCAGACCCAGCTGACCTCGTGAAGATGAACTCAGATAAAATGTTTTGGAAATTTAGGAAATGCCTAATTCCCTAGTCATATCCACAACTACACTCTGAATGCACAGTTTTAACACAGTTCTTCCTTCCTCAGTAAGGGTTTAAGATACAAATCTGGGTCTTCTATTTAAGTACCACACAGGACGGAAAGTAGTCAGAATTACATTTTATCCAAAATATTTCAGATTTTTTAGTCCTACTGGTTTGGTGTTTGGGATCACTTCTCAGGAGAGAGGAAGAAAAAGGGTCTGTCATTTTTCTGAGTCATTGAATCTTTTGTTGCTGTTGTTTCTCTGTAGTTCTTGCTCTCTGTTAACTCCCTCAAGAGCCATTTCCAACAAGAAGGTGAGACACTTGTACTTTGTTATATCTCTGAAACCTCAGTAAGTGATCTCAATATGTTAAACATCTCTCTCAAGATATTTCTGTTATTATTCTTTCTTTCCCCAGGAAAAAGTTATTTTTGTTGTTGTCAAGTGCCTTTTGAAAACAGAGATGTCAGTCATGATCATTACAGAATTATGACCCCAAATCAGAATGCCTTTTCGTCTGCATGGATGCTTTGTCCACTTTGATTTGTTTTATGTTTGACTAACAGATTGCTTTCAAATTTGTCACAAATAGGAGGACAAATGTCCAAGATAGCAGTCAAAATTAGATATTCAAAGGTCAATGTTAGGTAGAAAACCTTATTCACAAACCCTGCCTGGACCCTTGCCTCCAGAAATACCCAAGTTCTAGAAAACTAAACTTTATCAAAAGCTTGTATGCCTCTTCTATTTCCATAGTTCAATGTCTTATTGGAAAAATTTATTTTCACACAGAATGTGCACTTATTTATTCAATCAGCAGCGATTTTACATATTCCTCTACTTTCCTCATGACAACTCTTATTTCTTCTTATTACTTCCTACTGATCAAATAACAAATACAATAAAAAGGTCTTTGATTTCCCTGCCACTGCATTGTAGGTTTGGGTGAGATGGTTTTTGTAGGTCCCTTCCAACTGAAACAATCCATTCCATTCCTTTCCAACTTCCACTCACCAACTGCCAGATAATGTACATCCTTGATACTGTGTTATGGTTCACTATATCCAATATGTATATAGCTATATGTACTATTTTAACATAGGGTCCAGAAGAGTGCTGTGGTATTTATCTCAGCTGAAAGATTAAGGTAGTGTTCACCTCACTTAACTCACTGAAGTGCAGTGCAGAAAACAACTGTTTTTCTGTGGGTCCCTTCCTACCCAAAATATTCTGTAATCTGTTCTCCCTAGATTCTCTACATAATTTATAGAGAATGGTAAGTTCTTTGATCAATTCCTCTCACCCTCTGAAGAACATCAAGAGTGGGTCAGATGAATGTGTGCGGTTGTTGTGAATGACCTGGGTTTACAAATGTAGAGGTTTAGAAGGAAAGCAAATGACTCTACAGCCCTATGAGCACTTTAAGTAAGAATTGTGTAGGTGGTAGTTAGAGAGGACAGTGGAGGGCTGGAGTCCGACCTGCCCCTCCAGGCACAGTTGCATGAGGTCAGCCACAGCTTTGTGTCTGATAACACAGCCCTGTGTCACCTTGGCACTGGCAGACACTAACTGGCCACACCATTAAGCTCTCCTAGCCCAGACTCATGGTGTTTGCAGAATATCTCCTTCTGATGTGGTAAGCCCTGCTCAGAACCCTGGTACTGCATGTGCATCCTCTCCTCACCTTGGCAGCTTTTTATCTTTTCGGGGGCAGTTAGCACGGTTCATTGTCTAGGTGTGATATACCAGTGAACTCAAACTCACAGAGGCACCCAGCACACAGTGGGTACAAAGACTGTCACCAAGTTGTGCAATGAATGCTCTGAGGCCCAGCCACTGTCACAAGGAATAGCAGATACATTCAGCCTTTGAAGAGGCAGGATGCAAACACAGGTCAGCCTTAGGTAGGGCTATACACTGTCCTAGATTCCTAAACAAGACACCAGTTTTGCAATTAAAATGTATATTTTTTACTTGAGAGATCAATTACATAGGTGGGATTTTAGTTATGCAAATGCCTATGGATGAATTGCGCACATCTCCTACCTGGTGTATTGTTTGCAGAGAGCAGAATCCCTTAGTATGAAAATCTGATTGATTTGAAGATAAATTTAGTCTGGGACAAGTGTAAATACTTGAGTTACCATCTTTCTGGCCACATCAGTCTAAGATTTTATCTATCACCTTGGAGGCAGCTTGGTCTCACTGAGACACTGCTCAAACCCAATACAAAAAGGGGAAGAGGAATTCCAGTGACAGAATCACAAGTCTCCAGAAATGTCTCCAGGATACCTGGTTGTCTTGAGTCTTCAAATGGCATTTCCAAACCTTTGATCTACCTTTTAGCTAAGAAAATGTAACACAGTCATAATAGAGTCTAAGTCCTGAAGTCCTTTCAGCTGTGATGATGTCCTCTCATGACATACTTGGCTAATGAGAGCTGAGTCACAGTAATGAGACTGACAAGAAACAGGAGTGATTGTGTGCAGACAGCCTCTCAATTTATCCCAGAGGTAGCTACAGAATCCCATGAATCTCATTCACATCTTATGTAGGGAAATTTCCAAGTGTTTTAAAAGCTGCACGATGGAATGGAGTTTACAGAATTACTTATGTTCCTAAATTTAAATACTCCAGTCAAAAAGCTGATCTCGTGAGAACTGAGCTTACAGCCACTGAGGTCTACCACAGAGAGTGCATTTTTAAAACATAAAACCCCAGTATCTTTCCTCTTGAAAAATATTTTTTCTTTCTTTTCCTAAGCTATGTTTTTCTCTGGCATTTTTCAGATACTTGTGCCAATATCATTTTACAGCAATTTTTGGCTCAGAATACAACATATTAAACTCTTCCTCTCCACACAAAATAAACAAATGAAAAGAGAAACAGAAAAGCCTTTATCTGTTGTCTTTTTTTTTTTCTCCAGAATTAAATAGTTATCCATTGTTATGATAACCAAAAATCACTCAATAATGTTACCAACAACATTCTGGAGCAAATGAACAATAATATAGATGTCATTTGATAGTTCTTAGTTAAAAAAATGTCAACAACATAATATGTTATCATAACAATTTTACTTATAGATTTTACTCATAGTATTTGATGTGTAATAAGCAATGATTTTAGACAACTTCATTTTAAAGTACAAAGTGTTTACTTGCACTTATAGTGAATTTTAGCATGATACTAAGATGTATTTTTTCATTATTTTTTATCTGGATTTTACATAAAATTTACTAAGCTACAATTTAAAACCAATATTCATCAATATCGAAACCTGCAATGTTTCCAAAGCACTTTGCTACTGCTTTATGGAAAAAACCCAATACAGTAATTCTTACAAATGTCCAGGTAAATTTACAGAGGCAGAGAAATTATTTCTTTCTTAACGAGAAGTGAAAAGAGCACATGGCTCTTTCACGTGGAATCAGGGTTCTTTGACATTATGATTTGAACAAATAGCCATTCCACCAGCAGGCTGGTGCATCATGATAGTGTTGGTTGTGAGTCTGAAGAAAATTGCCAAGAAAAGCCTTAGTGGCTATGAATTTATTCGGTAAAAGTCTCCTGTTAGGGGAGTTTCTTCCACTCTGAACTGGTTTAGGCAGCGCCAACAAAAGTATTCTCTTGCTCAGGTGAAGAAATGTTGCCAGTATTGCTAGAACAGAAAGTCTTTTCCATGCAGACAGCCCAACAGTGTGGGTGCACCATGCCCTGCTGGTGCTGCACAGCTGCCAAGACGATGGGTGAGCCCCGCTTGTCCCCCAGTGCCTGCTTTGTCTAAAGAAATGGATTCAGATTGGCAGCAAGAGGAACAGACTTCAGAAGGACTTGCCAGCCAGCTGCCAGGCTGCTTCCATGGATCCTCGATCCCCTAATCTGTACATGCAAGAGTATTACCAGTTATGCTCATGTTGGCCCACAGAGGTGGCATCTCCAGCTGAGGAAGAACCATGGCTGCAGGTTTGTACTGCCAGGGTAACCTCCACACTGCCTATATGGCTCTACCTAAACCATTTTAGGAGGGCTGTGAATGAGATGCCTGGACAAAGTGTAGGAAGTATGTAGCACTCAGCAAGAAGTGTGCCTGAGACGAGAGAGACACAGCCCAGGAGAGGACCAAAGCCCTAGAAGAGAAGTCACACCTTAGGAAATGAAAGAAAACAAGGAAACCAAGGTGGAGAGAAGGAATGAGACAGACAAGATCTGAGTAGGGCACAATCTGAGTAGGTAAGACAAGCCACGGCTTTGCAGTAAGCATTGCTGGGTATAGATTTATGGTTTTCTCTTTCCTTTTGATTTATGTTTTCTTGCTTTTATTTCTCCCTAGAAGTTTGAGTGTCTGTGTGAATTCAATGGCAAGGCCCCTTCTCCCAAACTCAGAAATACTCTATGGTATTTGGAATTTAAAAATCCAACTTGCAAGGCACAAAGAAAATTATTTTCTGAAAATGATGTCTCATTTTAATAAAAAAGTAGTGAATAAAATTCTCAAGCATAAAGATAGGTTCCCTATACCACTGGTAATGAGTTTAAACAAGATTTCTGGCTTTTTTTGAAACATACTTTATTAGTAATAGACTATTTCTCAAATATAACTTTTGATTGAATCATTTCTTTCAAGCAAGAAGACAGCACCCTGTGGCTGATGAAAACATTTGCAAGTGCTAAGTGTACAGATCAGAAAACAAAATATTTACCTTTCATGAAGGCATGATGGCAAGGAAAAATTCTAAAGACATTTTAAGCTGCTGCTTGGAAACTTGGCACTATGGTCAAGGGATTCATTCTTGCAGTCTTTACATGACTGTGTATGAAATCACACTGTGTATGAAATCACACTTGCCCTTCTCTAAGCACTTATTGGGGAGGCACTTCAGAAACAGAACATTCATCCTCATGGGGAAAATCCTAAGGCATAAGCTTAGATGGTAGAGTGACAAATGATTTTCAATACTGCAAGGATTAGCAGGAGACCTGAGCCTATTTCCACTTCTCCCCGCCTGGTGGGTAACCCTGGCTATATTCCATCAATACTTTGGGTCTTACTTTCTTCATTTTTAAACAGGAAAGGGAAATGTGCTTTAGAGATAAGGATGTGATCATTATACAAGGAATAAATATGGCTGTTTTTTTAAATCAGAGGTATAGGACATAATCATTACACTATAGTGCTAAAATCTTCACAGCTCTCAACATCGGCTCAATATTTCTTCTATTTTTTTCTGTTTTCTTTCTTGCATGTTTCAGATCATGGAAGGAAACTTACCCTTCCAAGATGAACTGGACAGAAGTAGTAACTATAAGTATAATTAAAGAAAATTATTTAAACCTGTTGTGTGGGAAAGGGAATAGATAACAGGTTTTAGAATAAGAAGTCATTTTGTCTTACAGAGTTGGAGGAGAATGAAACGTGCTTTATTTGAGAAATAACTTTTAACTGCAGTCTGGAAAAATATCTGTGGTGATAAAAATATATAGAAGAACTTTTTATAATAAGGATTAGAAAAAAAATGCAGTAAGGAAGAAAACAATTAGCATAGTAGCGAGGCTGAATATGCTTCAGCCTAGCAAGACTCAAGGAGAGAATGCTAAATAGAAGCTCAAAGAGCTACTTTAATAGAGACAGCAGTGTTATATTAGACATCAAAGAATCACAGAATGGTTTTGTTTGAAGGCAACCTAAGGATCATGTCTTTCAAAGCCCCATACAACCTGGTCTTGGACACTTCCAGGAGTCCAGTATCCACAGCTTCTCTGGGCAACCCACATGTTGTCTACATACAAAGTTATACCACTTATCTGATTCTCCTTCTATGTTACTTAAGCCTTAGAGTCATAGAGGAAAAACAGAGATATTGAACTTATCTTGTGAGTTACAAGTGTGATACATCAGTGTGCATGTTAACCATAGCCAGCATTTGAAGTTGAGGTGTTTGCACATGTGCATACATAGCTGCCTGGCTCTCAATGTGTGTGGTTTTCTCAAAGCAGTGTGGGGCTGCACAGTCCCACACGGTACTGGGACTTCTTTGTACTTTACTCTGTGTAAGCTCACAGGAAGACATGGTCTTTGTCCCAGAGCATTTTAATGTCTACCTAGAAACAATGTCATGAAACAAAAGGAGGGAAGCAGAGAGGGAAAGGGACAATGAGGCCTCAAAGTTACGTGAGTCAACTCCACATACAATGGAATTGACCTGAATCCTCTGAAAGGCTCCTGGGGTAAATAGTTTTGCTGTCCTGGTATGTGTCCGGGCAGCTGGTGCTTTTACACAGCTTTGATGGTCTGTCTATTCAGTTTCATTCTGATGTGGAGGATGTTTGCATTGTAAGAGAAGAGGGTCTGGTTTTGAGGGGGGAAGCAGGACTTCCACATTTACATGCCACTGAAATGAGTTTGGGAAATAAAATAAAACCTAGAACATACAGTGTTTTTTGCAGCATGTCTGAGAACTGTAAGAGGAACTGATATTGGAGTTATCTGTCCTTCTGGATTTGGGTGCTTCTACAGTCCCAGCAGGTTCAGAGAGATATGTGGGTGGGGGCTATGGAGAGGATCTTCCTAGGATTTAATTTATATTCCTTGAGAAATTAATAAAATTTAATTGCAGATGGCAGTCAGTCAGTATAATTTATGTGCACCATCTGTCTTACATACAAACATACTTGTGTGAAAAAATGCTAGTCCCCAAAATAACTGTGTGAATAAAAATATTTTCACATTAATCTTTCTGGAGAAATGGTTGCAAAGATGTGCAAGCCTGCTGGAAGCAAACATCTGTCCAGAGACAGAGAAACCATTCATGACTGTTGAACAAACTTACAGACCTCTGATGTGTAAATAAATTGTAGCAGTCTCATGCTCAGAGCTTCTTCATTAAAATTGTTAGGCTCTAGGATACAGAAAAAGTACACACCTTGCACCATAATCAAGTTTTCCCATACCAAATTATAGCAAAGAGAAATCAAGCTAACTGGCATTCCTCTTCATATTAAACCACAGGATACCTGAAGGTGTGCCTTGCAAATGTTTAGAAAGCACTTCATGAAAGGAGATGATGCAATAGGTAGGTCACTGGTCTGGTACCCACAACAGCTGGTGAGAGCCCTTAATTTGGCACAGAGTACCAGTGGGGTCCTGGATGGGAACCTTGGCCTCCTCTTACCTCTACTTGCTGCCTTCCATGCCTATAGCGCCTTTCTGTCTGTGAGGGAGGCCATGGGAACACACTAAGGACTGCAGGATACTTGTGAAATGGTAGAGGAAGCAACACATAGTGGCAAAAAGGCTGTGTAATACACAGGGTTCAATGTTGTTTGCAGGAGAAAAATATTCCTACCTGGCTAGCACAGATTCAGCTAAATTCCTACAGACCTTGCATCTGAGCTTTTCAGAGCACAAAATCTATAGGTAGCTCATCTGCTATTTCTCCATGTGAGCACTGCCAGCTGAATTCTCAATGCTTCTGTCTCCTCTCTTACTTAGGGTGCTATTTATAGCCCCTCTGGCTGCATTCCACCTGAAGGTCAGATTGTTTACAGGGAGTGAGGATATATTGTGTTTTTTTAAATAGAGAACACATATTTTGATTCATTAAAAAGAACACCAACTCTTTTCCCTGCACAAGATAATAGACAGACCTTACTCCTTCCTCACAAGAAAGACCTGGCTGCAAATCCAAAGCATTCCAGAGAGCAGAGATGGATGAAAAATTGAGAAAGTTCAGTAAGGGCTTTCACATGCATGCATGAAAGTAAAGAACATCCAGCTAATAAACACAAATAAATACAGATGAATGCAATGGCATTTCTGTCCCATTGAATGCTTAACCCTGGTTTTATGTTTGTTTTTCTTTCAGTGACTCCTGCTCTGCTACTAAACAGCATATGAAGTTTCATACTTTCCTGCACACTTTCATACTCTGCAGGTTTTCTATGGCTCCCATTATTTATTTTCCAGTCACAGAATTCTTTACTATTTCCTTAATTGGAAGCAAGATTGGCTCAAAAGTTTTTGGGCTCTATTAACCCAAACAGAAAAGGAAAATGGCAGATACTCCATAAAAGTATAATGTTGTTCTAGGTATATTACATATTGTATCTATTTTTTCCTCCAAGTTTCAAATGTAATACAGAAGTACTTCATGTAAGCAAATGAGTCCCTGAACATGACATATGGTTCTCACCTTTCTTCACTGCTTTTAGTTCTTCATCTTCTCCTTGTCTTAATATAACAAGGGGGGAAAAGTCACAAAAATAAGAACTGGTCTCTCCACTTAAATGTTTAAAAACATAAATAAAGAAATTAGTCATTCTAGTACTATAGACCAGTTCTTTGCAGCATAAAAGCACATGGAACAGGCAGAAACTTACACGTGGACCCAGGTAATTCACATCACTGAGCAAGGAGAGCTATTTTTGGTAATTAGGAAATTAGGTGTCCTGAGAAAGAAATCTTATCCAGCGTATGGTAAAAGAGGACAGTGTATGGCCAGTGAGCTGATTATAGGCTCAGGCTTAATTGGAGAAATAAGGTCTTCGGCCTCTCCTCTCCTGCTAATTCCAGCCACTGCCATGTCACATGTGGTTGCAGCAGCCCAGCCTGCCCCTGAAATGCAACCTTTCAACAGACCTTTAAATCTGATCTCCTCCTTCCATTTCTGAGATTACTACAAAGTTAAGAGCCTAAAGAACAGGGAAAAAAATTAATTTTTTTTCAATTTAAGTGATTGGAAAGGGCTGTTTCATACCTATCACCCTGTGAAGGCATCCAGGGAATTGAGGTTGGAGCAGGGTAGATACTTTCTGGCTGAGGTCTACCCAGGCACATGGCAATGGTGGCAATTCCCTCCAGTATATGAAGGGAGCATAAAAGCCTTCCAGTACCTGAAAGAAACCTACAAGAAAGATGGAGACAGGCTTTTTAAAGGGCATGTAGTGAGAGGACAAAGGTGAGCTGCTTTAAACTGAAACAAGGTAGGTTTAGATTGGATATTAGGAAGAAATTTTTACTGTGACAGTGGTTAGGCATGGGGACAAGTTGCTCTGAGAAGCTGTGGATGCCCCATCCCTGGAAGTATTCAAGGCCAGGTTGGATGGGGCTCTGAGCAATGTGGTCTAGTGCAAAGTGTCCCTGCCCATGGCAGGGGGGTTGGAACTGGGTGATCTTTAAGGTTCCTTTCTCCCTAAACCATTCTATGATTCTATGTAAAGAAAAGATGCAAACTCCACAGCTGAATTTGTTAACATGCTGTGCTCCTAGATATGAACACCTAGGAGGCTCTCATGGCTCAAGTCAGATAATGAACTCTGTGGACCCAGGACTTAAGGCTGGATGGTGCCTCTTAAAAAATTGCCTGATATAATAGAAAACCATGAGTTTCAAAGAATTCATCTTGTTTCAGACTGCAAGAAACTGGAAGATGCTGGTATCTGAAATGGGAACCTGCAGGACAACAGGTTCAAGAAGTGATTAAACTGCCCAACAACTCTGTTCACAGATGAGTCTTTCAGCACAGCGTAAGTATCTCTACTGCTGGCACAGTTTGAAATACAGAAGAACAGTCTTGTTGTTATTATAGATTTGGTCACTAGAAAGAGCTGCCAGATGCCAAGGAAGTCCTGAGAAAAAGACGGTCTAGCTTGATGGCTGTTAGGGAGCTAAGGGTCATTATGAAGAACATATTTTTATGAGGGCTAGAAAAATTTTCAGCCCGAACCAGTATGGCTTTTCTCCCTCCTCCTGTTGCATTCTTACTGCAGCACTGGATGACTCTATCTTATCATGTGTAAGGATTGAGCTCAGCTACCACATATTTCCTGTGTGAAATCATCAAGTTCCAGGTGTTCCAGTATTTATGCACTTGAGTCAGCTGAGGCTAATCTCACCTTCTTGTACTTTTTGTGTGTTCATCCTTGAGATCAATAGAAAACAGCCACCACACTATGATTATCTACTTATTCAAGACAAAGCAAAGCTACCTACAGACTTGAACACCTTCAGGACCAGAGAGAGATCTGGACCCAGGTATAGTCTATGTTGCTGTATTGCTCTTGTGTGGGAAGGATTTGGTAGAGTGGGGGGACTATAAGAGTGGCTTCTGTGAGAAGCTGACAGAAGTTTCCCCAGCATCCAGCAGAGCCAGTGGGCCCACAGATTGGACCCACCACTGGCCAAAGATAAGCATATCAGAGAAGATAATAACACCTCATTAACATATTGAAAAATTAATTTATTTAAGAAGGAAAAAAAATTTTGTGCAGACATAATTGCACTCATGGAAGAGCAGAGTGAAAATATGTGAGAGAAACAACCCTCTAGACACCAAGGTCAATGCAGAAGGGGTGACAGGAGATGTTCCAGGCTCCAGAGCTGAGGTTCCCCTGCAGCCCATGGTGCAGACCGTGGTGAGGCAGCTGTGCCCCTGCAGCCCATGCATGTCCCTGGGCATGCAGAGATCCACCTGCAGCCCCTGGAGGAGACCCACGCTGAAGCAGGTGGATGCCTGAGGTGAGGCTGTGACCCTGTGGGACACCTGTGCTGGAGCAGGGTGCTGGCAGGGACCTGCCCAGCCATGGAGAGAGGAGCCCATGTTGGAGCAGATTTCCTGGCAGGACTTGTGACCCTGCAGGAAACATACGCTGGAGCAGGCTGTGCTTGAAAGACTGCACACCGTGCAAAGGGACTCACACTGGAGTAGTTCCTGAAGTACAGTAGCCCATGGGAAGGACTCAGGCTGAAGAAGTTAATGGAGAACTGTCTCCCATGGGAGGGACTTCACACTGGAGCAGGGAAAGGATTCTCTCTCTAAGCTGGGGCAGGAGCAATGTGTGATGACCTGAGCATAACCTCCACTCTCTATCTCCCTGCACCACTGCAGAGAGGAGGAAGCACCCAGTAGGGAAAGAGAGGAGGGGACAATGGGGTTTTTTAAGATTTGTTTTATATTTCATTATTCTGTTCTGATTTCTTATTGGTAGTAAATTCTAATAATTTCTGCACATCAAATCCGGTTTACTCATGACAGCATTCAGTGACTGATCTCTCCATGTCCTTTGCTCATGAGTCTTTTGTTTTATTTTCTCTGCACTGTCCAGTTGTGGAAGGGATTGACAGACACTCTTTGGTGGGTACTTGGTATCCCGGTAATTATTGGTAAAGCCTTGATAATTTTTTAAGATAATTTATGCCAACCTCATTAACTTAATGCCCAGGGCATTTGTGCATAGTTTTCATCAAACATTGCTTTATTAGTAGCTTTAAGCCAGTTGTGGTGGTGGTGGTGGTGGTGGTAAAGTGCTGTAGATGGCAGTGCCAGCCCTCACACTGGCCAGGGGAAGCCAGAGGTTGTTACTTGACATGGCCACAACCAAATTTCAGCAGTTTGAAGAGACTTTGTAAAGTAGAGAAGGCCGAGATTTCCCGAGAAGGGAAGCAGATACTTTGCTGTTCACTGTCTTTGGTTTTGTACTTTCTGTTGGACAGTGTCAACACTGCCAGCCCCAAGCTCACAGCCTCTTTTGGGAGCCAAGTCCTAAGAAATCATGACATCAGTTTCAATGTGCTAAAGGATTTAGTATGAGCTTTTTAACACCATGTCTTAGATTGAGCATATGGCTGCTGATTTTGGAGTCTCTGAGTGCACACATGCAAGGAAGTAAATTCCCTGGTAGAGAAGTTTATTGCAGGGTAAACAAAAATTTTCCCCAAAAATCTTGGTATGTCTTTAAACATCAGATGAGCTTCCAAACTAATTCTTTGCAGATAGGTCCTAGGCTGTTAGCAAAGCATTCAGTCATTACACAAAATTTGTGGTACATTTTTAACAGGTGAAAACATCCTCTGTTCTGTATAAATTACTTAGCTCTACAAGATTATTAATACNAAAAAAAGGGGGGGGGGGGGGAAGACACAAAACTTATTTGTGATACTATGTTTCACCAGAGCTCATTTATGTTCCTTTTTTTTATGAAATGCCAGGCTGGGAAGTTAAGGTGAGACTGGGTACTGGTGGCTTCCCAGGTGGAAAGAGCAGGACATACTTCTCTAAGGAACAGCCTTGAGTTTTCTTTGTGTGCTGCACTTTTCTTATGCTTATGAAGTCTGAGTATGTTAAAAGCTGAAAACTAGCAATGTAAATTTCCTAAATGCCTTTAGAAAACCAAGAACTCAGCCACTGCCAAGAGAAACATGACTTCCGGAAACTGGACAAGCATTGCTTGGGTTTCCTTTGAAGAAAAAAAAAAAAAAAGAAAAGGAGGAAAAAAAGGAGAGCGAGCCAAATGCCAGAAATATGTAAGACAGAGTGATACAGGAGTTAAGGGGAAGCTACATAGGAAGCAAAGCAAAGCCCAAAATAAAGAGCAGGAATGGAAAACTAAAAATAACAAACAGGAAAGCGTGACACAGCTGCAAGAGCTCTGGTGCATTCTCCCCCAGCATTGTACCTTTTTTTTCAGGAACATACTAATAGTGTGTTTGAATTTCAATGGCATTCCAAACCATTATTTGTTCTTCAAAAATAGATGTTTCTCTTGTGAGGAAGAAAGATATTTTCAAGTAACGTTCATAGGATTTCAGTTGTTCCAGTTTATCAAAAAACACTTTAGTTAGGCTCAGTGTTTGCAGAGCAAAAAAAACTGCATTGATTATGTCATTTTTTGAAAAATTAGTCTGTCTCCTTAGAATAGTGAAGATAAGCTCATGCATAATCAGCTGTTGCCCTTAATTTCAGTCGAGTTTTTACTTGATATCTTTCAAAAGTAGGAAGGGAGCAAGCACATGAATGTGAGGTGCAACCACTTTGGAAGCATGCTGAATAGAAGGGGATCTGGGAAGATTAGGAGCACCATGTACTAATAAAGTTAAGGAAATCTCTGTCTTTGTCTAAACACAAGTTTGTTTGTTTACACAGAGCATTTTGTGGGACCAGGAAGGCAGCTCAGGGGACGTGGGGCTGCCAGGACTGTGGCTGGATCCCCTCTGGCGCTGGCAGAAAAGCCAGGCTCTCCAGGCGTGGGTGTCACAACCACCCAACCATGACTGAGGTACTCAGCACATGAACAGGGGTCACTGGCAGCAGCTGCAAAGGAAAGGGCAGGGAATACTTCAGCATTTGGATGTCTTGCTATTTTGACACCTATTTGATTGCTAAACTCACCCATCCTGAATTAATTAAGCCAAGAATTTGAGTTGTGCGTGGTCTCTGGCCACCCAGAAGAGAGATGGTGACACTTTTGGAAGACAAAAAAGCCTGAACACTCCAGTTTGTCAGACACAGTTTCCTTGGACAGTGACAAACCCTTGTGAATACCGCATTAAGACAGGCCAAAGTGAAGATCTTGATGTTTGTGAAGTTATCTGTCCTATTCCTATTTTTGGCAAACACAACAAGAACAGGAAATATTTACCAATTTTGCAGGTGTCAGGAAATATTTTCAAAGTGCTGCTGTGACCTGACATCCATTTAAATAGATAACAAGAATGTACAGAGGTGTATATATATTTTAATTAAAAATATATACTTTGATGTGTTTGCTCCAAAATCTGTGTCCTAGCAGGTTAGAGTGGCAAATTCATATTGTTAATCACATTATAGTGATTAGCCAGTGATAAATCTCAAAATACAAGTGTGAATGCTTTATATAATGAAATCATACATTAGAGTACGTTAAAGATGTTTCTCACAGTTGATGTTGATAAGGCTGTTTTTCATTAAAAGTTTATCTACACTGAAAAGATATTTCTTACATATTATTTGAATTGTGGGTGAAATACATCTGAATATATTTCAAGCTTCTCTATTCTGTGTATTTCAGACAATGCTCTAAAGCACTTGATTATATATTGTTTGAACTGTAATGGTGTCTGCAACACCCTATAATTCAGACTGTAATACAAACTGCATCAAAGCACAGTTCTCATCAGTGTCATCACACATTAGATAAAATATGAGAGTCATTGCATATATTATATAGTTTACAGTTCAGTAGCTGAGAAAGTAATAGCTACCTTCCAGAGACGAGGCCTATTTGCCAAACATGTTCATACTGTAAGTAATATATGACTCCATTAAAAACAAATTAAATACTGGATGACAGGACCACATTCTGTGATGAACCATTTCACTGCTTTTACTTCAGAAATAGTAGTGGATTTGGCAGTGTCAGGTTAACAGCTGGACTCAAACGATCTTAAAGGTATTTTCCAACCTAAACAATTCTACTATTCTATGGCTCTGTGATAATTTCCATTATTTCTTATCCTGGTGTAGTCCCACTGTAACTGATAGCAACAGGTAAGTGTTTCAGTGGATAAAGGATAAAATAAAAGGATGAAATACTATAATTTCATCCTGAAATCTATTCTGTGTGCAATGAACTATCACTGAAGCAACTGAAGAGATGCAACAGCATTTTATAAATTTGATGGAAAAGAGTAAAAATTATCCAAAAATGTTTTTAAGGCATGACTCTTCATCTCCTCCTTTCTCATGAGAAAACTATCCATGTCAGTTGTGGATATATAGGTTATTCCTGTATGACTAATGAAAGAGTATCAAAAGGAGTTCCAGGCTCTGCTCCAGAGCTAAATAGTATGGCATGGTAATGGCCAGGCCAACAAGAAAACTTTCAAATCCTTCCTATGCTGGGATTGGCCAAAGAGTGGCTGTTCCAAGTAGGCAGCTAGAATCCAGCAACCTTGTTTTGAAGAAGAAGGTGGTTGAAATGGTGTGAACACAAATCTTTCTGTATGTGGGACACCACTCATTTTCTGCAATCATGAACAGTCCCAGAAATTTGCTGAAATAGATGCAGACATTGTGAAACTGTTTCTGTGGATTTGAGAGCAAAAGGATACCTAACCTGCATGCACCATGGCTGTACCATCACCAGCAGGTTCACTCTGTCTTAACAGATAGACACAATAGACAGTGATGCTTTCGGTTGTTGTTTTTTGGGTTTTTTTATTGAACAATAATAATATTACACTCTTTAAAACCAAATGACTTATTAGATTTACATTCAAGAACTCATAATGTCATTTATGACACTTGCAAAATATTAATAATGTATGCAGTATTTACTACATTCTTTAAATATTTCTCATCAGTCTGCTGGAAGACCATGGGTTTGATTCTGCTCTCACTGAAATCAAGAAGATAATTACTTTTGATATCAGTAGATTAGAATCCATTCACTTGCTAGTAAATAGCCCAAGATAACATTATTCCCTCTCAGACCCTAACATTCAATACTGGTTAAAATGTGGTATTATGCTAGTTTGAGATTTATGTTTGTATGTCTCCAATTATCATGGCAAGAGAACCTGCACTTTCATCCTGACAGTTGGATGTCTACTGCTGTCATCATCCTCTTGTTCCATATCAGCATGATTCATGCCTGCTTTCCCAGGTGAAAGCATCCTGCTTTCACAGATGTTGACTTTGGATCTCTTTAAAGGCATTAGTTTCTGTTGTTCATAGTTTCAAAAGCATGCTTTCAGATCCTGAACTAAACTCTGGCTGCTGTACTGTGTGTTCCTTCTTTCACTGCAGTCATTGT
Organism: Peucedramus taeniatus; assembly: GCA_013400575.1. NCBI lineage: Eukaryota > Metazoa > Chordata > Aves > Passeriformes > Fringillidae > Peucedramus > Peucedramus taeniatus. The sequence continues at coordinate 51,550 of WBNO01027755.1, read as the reverse complement.
CAAAGCTCAGGTTGATTTCAAAGGAAATGTCAAAATCAAGCCAGACTTCCAATGAGAGTGCTTTGTGTTACAAGGATGTTCCTAAACTCATGGCATCCAGGTTCACTCTGACACAGCAATGTCAGTTTTTATTATCTGTGGATCTGGTTGTTTTCAGACATATTAGCAAACCCTGCTCAGTGGTGATTTTTGACTTACACGTACATCATCCAGCTTAGACGAATGAGGGGCTGCCTGTTCCTACAACACTCTAACACAAATAAGTTTTTCTCCTGGCTGAAATGGGACCACTTGCTCATGCAATTGAGAAACAAAGGACTGGGTACCAAAATACTGTAATCTGAGGCTGCACTGTCACTTGCTGAGGGTCTAAGACTTCCCTGGTTCAAATAAACTCCCTGTGAGTCACATCTGGGCCATAGCCAGCAGTGGAGATGGAAAGCATGAAGGTCCCTTTGCTGGCCTCTCACCACTCTTCCAGAAGAAATGCAGATATCGCTTTAATGACACCAACTAGCTGGTTTATAGAAACATATATATTTAAATAATGATAAGCAGCTTCTTTTGTTTCAGATCCCCTTTGACAAATCGGTAGAATTTACCAATTCTCTGTACAAAATTTATCTTTAGAAATTCAACTAAATACAATATATATCTGCAGTGTCTTGCCTAAGTTATTCACAATGTATAAACTGAAATGCTGGATGTTTTCTCTCTGAAGAAAAGCATATTTATCTCTGAGGAACTGTCACCAAACTTCCAAAAACTAGAAAATTTTTAACAACTACTGTTGGTTTATTTAATTTATGCTGTTGTGCTTTTGTTGTTATCAATGTTATTGAACAGGGGTATTCCTTCCATCTGAGGTGTTGTTTATAAGTGTTTCTTTCATGACGGTTCCACATCAACAGTATCACTCACCCAAACTGTCCCCTTCATTCCCTAAGAGCTTTTCCAGCATCAGGTTGGCAAGAGTCAGCCTCTGGCACTATTTAAATGATCACGATGGGTTTTCAGTATTACTATACATTCAAAAAGCCACAACACATTTCTCTGTTTAAATACTTATCAGAACAAATATCAAAAGTCATATACACTGTACAGTCAATTTTTAAGTAAACATTTTTCTCATTAAAAACAGGTCACATTGGAGCTTCAGAGATTACATATTCATATGTTATAGATCTACTTTGTTCTTAAAGTGTGTTGTTGCATATCCAATAATCTGTGAGAAATGCATTCGCTTGAAAGTCTTACAAGTGTAAGTAAATATCAGCGAGGATTTAGCCATTTCATGACTGGAGAACGAATAACTTTCTCTTTAACGAATTCCTCTTTTACAGAATTTCCATCCCCTGATGCCATGTCACTGTCTGAAAAAAACACAAAAATAAAGGTGGATTTCATGAGCGTGAGAGCTTTAAATTATTATCCTGCAGCAATGTCCCTGGTTTTACAAATACTTTGGAAAATCCTTAACTGACATATTTGCAGAAAACTCAGTAAATTACCTCCAATTACCTAGCTGCAAAATTTCTACCAAATTAAGGCATAAGTCATATCTGTTTTCTAATAGTTTGAGCATAAGGCTGATGAGTTGACTTCAGTTTCCAGTGCTGACTGTAACACTCACTCTAGTATGACACAGGACCAAGCAATACATCCTCTATAACTACAGCAGTAAATTAAATTCCCCTGCAGCTATCCTCTGACTGAGGCCAGCTGGCATGGAATAGCCTGGCGTGTGCCACTAAACTCTCTTACTCTCCAAAAATTGGTAAAAGATACTCAGTTTGTCAACTAGAAACAGTCCCTGGCTGAGGCTGATTCCTGAGCTGTGACTGAGGTTGTTTGGCACAGTTAGCTGGCCTGGGACACAGTATGCTGTCCACTGCTCTGCTGTTTGACTGTGAAAGGAGTAAAATTGCAACGTACAGGACCTCTGACACCTTTAAGTTTGCTAGGCATATGTAGGCATAGTAGTCCTCACAAAACATATGGGTCAGAAACTTGCCTATTTAAAACACAGAAGCATTTACAGCTGTTTTAATTCACTGAAGATCACTTAGATACTATAGTTACTTCTGGAGACCACTTTTAAAAGAAACCCTGTGTGATCACCCCATGGAGTACTATTTGTAGTGTCCCTGATCTGCTAACAGTGACAGACCTCAGAGGACAGAAGTAACTGGGAAACTTTTTCAAGGGTAAAAAACACCATTTGTTTCCATGCAGTGGATATCTCATCCTGGCTGGGATAAGTCAAGCAGTTAAACATTGAGGCAGAAGAAAGTTTGGGACCAAAGGCAAGTAGGAAAGAGAAAAGGGAAGGAGGATGTGATGCAAATTGGCTGTCTGGGAAGGTTTGGAATATAGGCTAGATACAGAAAAAAGCAGGCACACTCATTATTTTGGCACCCTTAGTAATAAATTGAAGGACACAATCATTTAGAAAAATACAAAAATATCAAGGTTGATTGATCTTGTAAGAGGTTTTTTAGACATTATTTTAAATGTGATATAAGCTGCAGAACTTTGACTCAATCTAACTTTATCAAAGCAGAGAAAGGGAGAAAGATAAATCTTGTATTAAGACAGTAAACTCTATACAGCTTAATATAACAGAAGAAAATTTAAAATTGCACACAAGTTGCAGTTGGAGAAGAAATTAANGGGGGGGGGTGTCTTTTATACGCATTTGTTTTTATTTTGGTTTGTGTTAATATTTAGAGTAAACATCATTCAGTCAGACATACTTCAGTATCATCAGGTGGGAAAAAAAGGGAAAACTTTTAATCCCACCTCTAAAAACTTCAGTGATCTTTCCTTGTGCATCAAAAACCCTCCAGCTTGTCTCACTCTCTTTTTTTTTAAATTTTTATCTTAATTCTGGACAGATCTATTAGAAGCTTCAGACATAAATGTAAAGGAAATAATTTATTCCAGTGATACTGTGAAAAATAACTACAGTAAAACATTTAATAAAACCGTTCACTGACAACTGAAAACATATAAAGCTCTGTCTTCATGGGGAAAAAGAAACATTGTTTTTACTATGTATTAGCTAACACTAGTAAATGCAATGCTGTGAAATTCTGAACTGACTGATGCAAACCCTAGCACAGCCTCCCGCTGCACAGGTGATGTGCTGCTAGCACATGCAACAGTTGCAAAGTATTTTAAAATGTTTCTAGCATGTGTCACAGCTCAACTAATTCATAGCCACATGTTAAGGAAGCTGCCAATAAGAAAAATAAACCTACCTTGGGTTGTTAATGGTTTGCACAGCTCCACCAAAGTACGCACCACTCGCACACAGAGTGGTAGTAGATCATGTGCAAGGTATTTTCTGCTAAAATCAACTCTCCCACAATGTCTTACCTGTGTGTGAAGATATTTTTCGTCGATTTGGAGGCTTTGAAGCAGACAGTTGAAAAAACGGGAACTTCAGACACTTCCCTGTAACTCTGTCACAGATGCCAGAGGGACAGTTGCAGGTTTTCCTGCATTCCATTCCATAGCTACCATAGGGACACTCTGGAAAAAAAAACACATAACAAAGCAGTTCTTAGTGATCCAAGTCAGCTGCTGTCTTAATAGCTGGTCTGCTTGAAAGTGGAAACCTTTGAGTGGAGGTCAGCTAGACCTTAGCTACAGGATTTCAGCATGCTGACTGCTTTTTTATGAGTATTTTCCTGTATTAACAAACCTTGGCACACTTTACATACATAATTTCATTTCCTGTAACTTATTTATAATGTGCTACTGGTAATCCGTCTCTGAAACGCTTAGATTTACATGCACTCTTTACATTAAATTGCCTTAGTTAAAGGCAGTATGAATATGTGAGTATACAATTATAGAAGATTTAGTTAAAGGACTAGCATTGAATTTAGAAAGGCATACGACTCCAGCAGTTCCCTGAATTCACTATGTGGTTCACTATGATATTATCTGATTCTCATGACCGCTGATATTTAGAGCTGCAATCTGATGCTGGTGCAGGGCTTCTGTGGCCTGGGCCAGCAGTCTGGGTGGAGGATACATCCTGAGCCCGAGGAGCTATCCAGCAAACTCACCCTCCACCTGGAGATGCTACTGGGTCCGGGGGAGTGGCCTCCCACCCAGCACCTTCTCAGACAGCCAAGTTCTGCCTTCCCATGCCAGAGACCTCACCTGCATCTCCAACCTAAAGAGTGAATGTGCCCTGAAGGGATTTCTGGCACTAAGGCAACTCCCTGGTTATGCTGCATCTGGTCACACAATGCCCCAAGTCAAACCTCACATCCCTGAGCAAGCTTGAGGAAGAGCACTACAAAGCAGTTGCCAGGGTGGGAACAAATGTTTTCCAAAGAAAATTAAGTCAGGTGCAGGAAATTTGCCCTATCCCATAGCTGACACGTATCACATGCTGGGTCATGTAACTTCCCAGAGGGTTTAAACTATGGGCAGCCCTGTCCTTCCTCTGCCTTACAGCAGGACACCTTCCAAAAACCATTGCTAAAGAGAAGGAGACTGGGAAAATCCATGTCTAACATGTCCTTTCCAAACCCACAAACAGGTGATCATTTCCAGAAGAGGTTTGAGATATCCCAGGAGAAAGGTCTTTATGTTCAGACTGTCCTTGCCAGCCCAAGGTACATGGTCACCTTAAATGGCAAGGTCTGGAGAGTTTCTGATTCATCTCCTAAGGGCAGGTGAATGACTATTCAGGGCTGGACCAAGGAACCATTTAGCCCAGACCTCCAAAAAACACTTAAGAAAGGTGACCATAGTAAGCAATGATAACAAAGTAACAAATGATACCACTCTCCTCATTTTGTCTCTCCTTTTCAGGTATGAGACCTCCCAATCCAGATGTGGTTTCTTTGCATGTAACACCCCACAATAAAATTACCCTTTTCAGTTTGTTCAGTCTCCTCTTGAATGAATGCAAACTTTTAGCTTTGCCATACAGCCTAGGCAATATGAAAATCAAGCTAACAATCAAGCTAAATCAAGCTAAGTGTACCCAACATTTTACAATTCTCTGTGTATCAAATGGATATATGGATTTGTTCTTATAAATGAAAAGCCCTAGAATATCAACCAGTTCCCTGAAATGGACTGCACAGCAAGTCACTCCAGCATGGAGAATCTTACAAGACCCCAGCACACTCCCCTTCCCAAGAATGACTCTTTGATCTGCTGCTTGTCCACATAAAACAAAAACAAAATCCCGCCCAAGCAGAACTGTTCTTGTGTGCACAGCCTCCCTCGGAGACAAGCAAAGAGCACATACTCCATGGAGCATCAATCTGCCTGCTGCAGGTGCTCAGCCTGGAGAGATGGGATGCAAAGCTGTACACAACAGCATAGAAACGAGTCTGAGCCCAAAGCACTTGGCTCTGTGTGGAATAATCCTGGCATTGATGCGGCTTTTTAGATTCCATGAAACTGAGATCTGAGAAAATTTGTCTTTTAGAAGGTTTTTTTTTAACAGAATTCCACTCCTAAATAAATTACAGACAGCTCCCAGTCATTTAATGGAAGCAAGGGCACCAAAAAGTATTTTGTTTCAGGCCATAATGACATTGCTATTGATAATAGTACAATGCACCCTCCTAATAATATAAGTATCCTAAAAAATTGTTCTGGAATATATACTGCCCATTTCAGAAATAAGACATTAAAAAACAGAGAGTTCAGATCATTTTTCCAGAACTTCAAAGTAAACTGGAAACAGGAAACCAGAGAGAATTTAGCCATCCTGCATCTGTCAGTTATTACAAACATGGAAGTTATTAAAATGAGTGAGTGACCTGGTATCATAGCTGCAAATGGGTATATAAAATAACAATATCTGGCCCCAGGGAGAGATTGTGCTATCTCATAGCTGAGATGAAGAAGGAAAAATAATTCAAAATTACATCTATAATATTTAGTGGAAATAAATATATGGGGAATAAAAGCTTTAAACACCAATTTAAATTTAAGTTAAGGCATGGGTTTACTGAAATTAATAAGAGTTTTCCCCTGACTGATTGAGAAAAAAACCCAAACATTTTACTTTGCATTTTCTACAGAGCACCCAAGATTCAGCTATGGGGATTCAGAGCTCAAGTCCCATTATATTTCTTCTTTTCCCATTCAAGGGGTGCTATTGCAAAGAAACTCCTAAGAGGAAAGCGAAAAGTAAAGACTAATTCAAAACAATTATTAATGGAATTGATAAGGCGGTATCTTGCACTGTGGTGATTTAAAATAAATTGAAGATCAACCAGTTACCTCAGTAAAATATTTTCCTGGTGAGTGCACCAAAGCTATAATCTTTATTTGTAAGTTCTACTCATTTCCAATAAAGTACTATTTTGAGTTTCACACTCAACCATGCACATGAGTTTATTTTAAATAAGGTAAATAAGTGTGTGCTGTATGTGAATCAGCCTAAGTGATTTTTGCAGCATCAGATCCTAAGTCATCACTTTAACTGAGTCTATTAATACTCCTGATATTTAACTGCCAAGATATTCCCACTTTTAAGGAAGTTATTCTAAGGTTTATCTGTATCTACTTACTGAAGTGGTACACAAACACAGCAAAACCCACTGCTTTCATGCTTTGCAAACTCTTTTTTAAAAATAGCTTATTTTTTAAAAAATTCACCCTACTTCTTACAAATATAATACCTTGCCCACACTTCAAAGATTTCACTTTTTAAATGGAGTGAGAATAGCTCCTAAATAAAAAATGTGATTATAGCCTCTGACTAAAGAAATCAGCATGCAACATACCTGGAATAAACTGAAAGCAGTGCCTGGCTGCTCATCTCACAGTCAGCTTCTGTTCTGTTATTGCCATCCTTCAGGCAGGAGGGTTTCTGTTTGCCTCCCCTGACTGCATCCCTAGGATGACTGAGCAGGCACTCAAAGGCACTCCTGACTCAAAGGCAGGACTAAATTCAACCGGACAAAGTCTCCAGGCACTCAGGCAGTGCTGCTTTCTCCATGCCCCAGACCCCAGAGTGAGCACCTGGGCAGGCAGCCAGCAGTGCCAGAGGGAGCATTACCCCCAGGAGTGTGCAGCTGTGACAGGGACCCTGTGACAAGATTGGACTTGTAGGATTAAAGTCTTCATAATTTATAGAAAGCCACCCACCAAATCCACAGAGAGAACAGGAGTAGTGCCTGGGTCTCTCAAGTCCCAGTCAAAAATCTCATCTCCAAGCACACCCTGTCTGTATTTCCTCACACACGTCCCCAGGTGTAAACAATATTACATGTTAACAAACCTGCCCCCATACATGTAATGCCTTCTAATGACAGCAGGTATTTTTTCCCCTTTTTCCTTGGCTAAGGGATGAGCTGTAAAAATCCCATTTTACTCCTGTCAAGCAAGAGGCAAACTCTGCATGTATGTTTCTGCCAAATTGCCACAGTGGGTGCATACAAAGTGAATATCATTACCTTTGCAGATACCAAATTCATCACCAAAGTCATCCTCCTCAGTGTAAAACTGGCACTTCAGCCCAGGACCACACTTGACACCATCCATACCCGAGACAGTACGATAGCAAGTCTCCCCCAGAGCAGCTGCACAGACTCTGCAGCAGCCACAGTCATCCAGCACCGTTCGCTTACAGCGCGCGGTACTTTTGCATGCGTTACTGTCACAGGGGTCGGGGCAATCTACTGCGTATTTCGCACTCCAGGCAGCTCCAGCAGGCACGGGCATCAGGAGGAGTGTGAGGAACAGGAAGCCCTTCATGTCTTGCAGGGGTAGATGCTCCATCCCAGAGAGCAGGTCTCAGTGCTCAGCCTGCTGGTGCCTCTTGCCGAGGGAAGCAGCGGTACAGAATCCAAAGTGGTAGCTGCACACATCAGCCTACAAGTTTATGAGCTTTATAAAGTGTGTTGCCCACATGTTGCACCGTCGTCAGCTTCCTCAATCCGGCAGCGCTGCTCCTGCCAGCCTCCCTTGTTTCAGTTTATGAAATCCAGGATGAAGGTTGGATTAGCACTCTGCTGCCATCCAGGAATTGAAAAGCCTGAGCTGATGTAATCTGTTATGTTTAGTTGGTTGTTTTGCATGAGGACTAAAAACTCTCTCACATCCGTTTCAAATGCTCAAGGACGTCTGCCAAGAGTGAAAAAAAAAGGTGAAAAAACAATCAACCCCGAGGAGGTTGCATACCTTCCTGCAGGACAGGGATTGCTCTGACGCTGGGCACACTGCTGACAGGAGAGCTCTGCCTCGCTATCACAGCATGTATGGCCAGAATAAAATCACACTGAATCATCTTACTGCTGAAAGAATAATCTTTAATAGAATAAATATTTGCCATACTCTTTTAGGGGATGTGGATGGTTATTTTGGGGAATTAAATGAGATCATGTCATTTAATAGCCAAGGTCAGATTTTTCAGAAGTTTTTTCTGCCTGCATTGAAACAATACTTTTTAATCAGTATTTAAGTGGAGGTGAGTTAAGCATTTCACTCAAAGATTGCTGCTAGAACTGAAAACTTGTCAGAAAGGACCCATCATTTTGTGGGATCTTCCACAGGAAGTTGAGGAGAATGAGCAATGAGCTGCCCCAACTTCACAACCAAAGGGGAAATCCCCATCCATCATCAGCACTGTCTGCACAGCGTTAACATAGATCCAGGGGACTGATTATTCTCCCTTTACACCACTACTATTCTGACAAACTCTGTGGGATGTTCTGATGTTGCTCTTCAATGAAATAGATGTAAATAAATAGAAAACAAATCTCAGTTTCCCCTGTCTCCTCTCTTAGAATTTATTTATCCTGCCAGAGTCTTGACAAGAAACAGCAAACAAGTGAAGTCCAGTGAAACTGATGAGCCACTGGAGAGACGAAAATTTCTGCATTAAAAAAATTCTACAGGAAAGGAAAAAAGGAATAAAGCTAGCCATAAATAAACCTCTGAATACCAAACGTTGCTGCCAGTGAAGTGAGTGGGAACCAAAGCAAACTGAACTATATATGACCAGCTTGTCACTTGGGAATCCTGTGTCTCAAGTGGGCTAAGGACACTGCCAGTAGACTGCCAAATAAAATGAAGGACTAGACTAGAAATACAGGAGAGCAGGAAAACCTTTTCTTCATGAATGCAAACGTGAATTGATAAACCCAAAACCAAAATTCTTAACTCTTCTGTCTTGTGAATATGGGCAAAACCAACATACTGTATGTTTCATTTGGGTAAAGTGTTCTTACGCCGAACATGGGGAGGGGAGGGGAGGG
>WBNO01027755.1:0-42169 GCA_013400575.1 Peucedramus taeniatus | reverse complement strand
TTTTTAAAAAAAAAAAAAAGTTTTTAAAAAAAAAAAAAAAAAAAAAAAACACCCAGTATTTCTTCCATAGTTCTCAGGTCAGCAGAATAATGTAAGCTACTGTTCATGTCTGCTGGCATAGAATCGACTAAAACTGATATTGGTTTGTATTTATAGGTCAGGCTGTAACCTGTGGGGCTGAGGAACCAGTGTAAATCCCACTGGGCAGTCCCTCATTTGGGAGAGAGATGCTAAATGTTCAATCAGAGAGTCTGGGAACACAGGGAACACAGTAACTCTCTCAATAACTGGGCCAGATCTGCTCCTAAGGGTGAAATAGCCAAAAAAAGAGCTTTGCACCCTTGGTGCATCACAGGTCTGCAGCAGTAAGGAGCAGGAAGGCTCACCCTTAAGTTAATTCACATCTGCACTTCAAACTCTCACCTGCTTGCTCACTCAGAGGAGATAACAGGTGTCCTGGAGAGTGCAGACCCAACCACACATATACTCAGGCATTTATGCCTGGTATTGACTACCAGCTGGTAAAATCCTATTCTGTAAATTTTTATAGGAAATGCTCCTTGTCTAAAACACCAAACGAGATCTGAAAGGGCTACATTTCACATTTGGGTTTCTCACAGGAAAAATGTCCTAGAGAGATGATAAATAAAAAAATTACACACAGATGTGGTAAGGAAAAGGAATCGTAAAAGGAATCAGCACACTCCCCTAGCAACTAGCCAATATTATTTGGAATAAGATGGAAACTGTATCCTATGCTTGGAGCTAGGAGCCAAAGTAAATTATTACAATGGATTAAAAAAATACACGTAATGGAAGAAAACAATATGAACACATAAATATCTGGATTATACATAAGTATCATGGAGGGAATAAAGATACTATGATCTTCCACACTGTCCATTGATTAAATAGTGAAATAAATCCAGAGTCACTCTCTTTGGTTTTAATGTTTCTCTGTTGTTTTACCTGTTGAATCCATTAAGCTTTCATTTCCAGTGAGAAGTTTAATCCTGTAAAACCCTGAACTAAGCTCTTTCATGAAAATTCATGTAATGGGAATTAATGAAGCTTCCCCAGATATCAACAGCAGAAAATTTGCCACCATTATTTAACTTGTGGTATAAAAATATTTCAAAGGTGGAAGACCTTCTGGATCAGATCAGAGCTAATTTTTTTCCACATTTGCAGCACAAATTGTCTTTTTGCCAGCTTATATCATAATTACATCACCATATATAATGTTTGGCACTCCTTCTAGAAGCAGAAAAGGTTTCAACCCTTGGGTTCCATGCTTTACAGGGAACCAGCAACCTAATATCAGTGAGTTGTGTTTCCAGCTGAATACTTCTGAGAACCATTTTTCCTTTTCTTTTGTAAATAATCTATTTCTCAAGCAAAACCAGCCTGTGGGATGGTCTTGAGGCTGCATTTATGCCCTCTGAAAAGTGTGACCCACCTGTTAAAAATCCTCATGAAATGGCAATCTTCACAATACATGATTAGTCTGTGCTGGTATATGGGCAGTCTCCTCACTAGGTTAATGGGCTTTGTTCATTTTACTCTTTAGATAAAGAAAAATTCACCTCTAGTTTTCTGAACTTAAGTGTTCTGGCCACTGTAACTATCCAGTCTTTTGAATGTATAAAGTTATCCTGAGATAAGCAGGAAGCACTAATATCTCTTTAACCATAGGAAAATATTTAATGCATGACCCCTGTTTCTCATTTCTAAAAGACAGTCCCTAAACTAAAAATATGTTACCACACATTCCTGAACAATCCAACCTTTTCCCAGGCTTCCTTTTCAAAAAGCTGTAAGCACAATGCTATATGAGAAGCAAAAATTCAAAGGGAAACACCGAAAGGAAGCTGAGCTGCAAAGTCCAAAATGAAAAGCCAGAAATGGGAAGTAAGAGATAAGAATCAGGAAAGTGAGATAGCGGCAAGGACTCCCCTTTGTATGATTTCTTTTCTTGTATCTTTTCAATGAATTGCTAATTACTCTTTGTTTCAGCTGTAGCATAGCAACTCCACTCTGGTAAAAATAGATGCTTTGGGACATTTCCTACTTGCTGAAGGCAAGAGATGTTTACATGCTTTCTCCAGGCAGACCAGGTGCTGTGCAGAGGACTGGGTAGGCACAAACTGCAGGAGCTACCACAGAAATGACTGGATATGCTGGGTTACCTGCAGAGAGCCTCAGGAATGAGACCCACAGCTTCTTTACAGCAAAAATACGTCCACATGCAAATATGAGGCATGTTCAGCCTGGGAGCTACTAGCCAAACCTACTGCGTGTGATTTCTGCTCTGAGTTTGCCATTGAAATGGAGCTGCATCCTGTCAGGTCTGTGCTGCTTACAGACCTGACCTGCTTACAGACTGTGGCACAGTCCTGCTCTTCCATGGGCTCCAGTCATGGCTGGCTCTGACTGCAGGACCTCTGCCCTGTGTGGCCTCTTCACAGAACAGGCATTCCCAGTGACTTTACAATCGCCGAAATAGTCTGCAGAGTAGAAACCTCTGGCTTTCTCTCATTTCAGTTACAAATCAAGAGAAACAGTTCTTCTATGCTTGGAGAAGGTGTTCAAGAGGCAAAAAAAGTGATAGAGAGGTGTAAGCATTCTACTACATGGCAACAAGGTCAATTTTTTCCATGGCAGGCAAGTCTGAGTTTATCACAACCAATGAATACCAATAGTTGATTTAAATGGAGAAGCATGATGAAAAAATATGTTGTGACTCTGTTGTGCTGAAAACTTTTTTAATACTTTCAAGACATCCAGATTTCCAGAAGAAGAAAGGAGTGCCCAAGACCTCCAAGATCTATACCAGGGAATTTCAGAACAGTGCAAGAAAGTCACACACTTTTTCTATACTTCAGAAAATTTGCTTCTCTGAATACAATGACTGATCACTCACAGCCCAAAACTCTGCCTTCACACACACATAACTTATCAATACTTTTGTCAGGAGCTGTTTCTTTTGTGACACTTTTTGGTTCTAGAAATCTAAATCACCCCAGATAAGTCATATATATGTACACCTAGGCAGAAATAAAGCCTGTTCATATAGAAAATGCCTTTTCAGGTCTGGTCTTCAAATATTCTGTTTCTTTATCACTAAAAAAGCCCAAGATGTGCATGATTGCTCTTTGTATGTTCTGCTTAGAGGGTCAGGTGTCCATATGGTAAACAGCTTTAAAGCTGAGATAATGTGTCTATTTCATCCTTCACTGTTTGACATAGTTAACTCATGTAGAAATGCACACTCGTTTCTCTATTGTCACAAACACTCTGCTCTCAGTAGTTCTCTGCAGAACTAGAATAAAATATATTAGATTTGAAAAAGCATTTTCATCAGTTTTTTCCAGACATAAACAATAATACAACAGTCAGTAAAATTACAAATACGGTATGGATTTTATCTTTTCTCTACTCAATCCAAGTGGTAATTATACTTCCATTCTATGAGTCCCTGATAAGTAAGCCAAATTCCAACTAAGTAAATATTTTTTCTTGGTACCTGTGCTGAATCTGAAAGTGCACTGTTTTGGTTTTCCTAGGTATAGATATTAGATAGTTTAGGATTGGTGGGAAGTATACTTTTCCTTGCAACTCAAGTCGATTTTGATCTCTGTTTTTTAAGATTAAAAAATTGATAACTCTGTAGACCCTTATGGGAATAGGATAATATCTTAAGTATTAATGTGATTTCTATTTTTCTGTACTAACGCATGTCTTTTGAAACTTTGTTGCAGTTTGTGCTATTGTCTTACATTTCTGCAAATGTTTTAGCCATGCTTTATATATAGTTTGGACTTGACTAAGTAGCTATTTCCTGTAATGAATGACAAACCTATTAAAAGCTTGTTATCCTCTTGTGCTCCATGTGCTGCTAACAAGCAAATCTGTAGTCATATGTGTGAAATGTTGAGTTGTTTAAGTTAGGCTTAGGCGTTTTCATGAGCTAATGTTTCCATGTATTCTTTGCAATATAGCCAGGATGATTTCCATTGGCAGAGAAAAGTCAATTTGAAGTAATTGACTTAAATAAGCAAGTATATCAAATTTATATCAGTCATCATTTTTCTTTTAGGAGAAATCTCTCCCTTTTGTAAGTACTCATCTTTGAAATACAGAAGTTTTTCAGAATAATTAGGTGATTCCAGAAAGGCCAGAGGAGAACTTCTGCCTTTCCTAAGCAACACAACTACAGGGAAGAGCCAGAGAAGGTCTGAAAGAAGTAGGACACCAATGGCAATTTTTTCAGATTTTTTTCCAGTGTTACACATACCTTCTTTCCTTGGGATGAGTGGCTGTCTCATTCTTCCTTCTCTCTACCACACAATCTCTCTGGCTCAGCCTTAGTCCTCATTATACTGTTTTCTCCTTTATTATACTTACTTTCTCTCTGACCTATGTGCAAGTTTACTTATGCCACGCACAAAAAGCACCCTAAAAATAAGAGCTCAGCAGATTATGTTCCTTTATTCCACCTTTATTGCTTTCTCTTGTTCACAGTTCTCACACCCCATCCATCTTGTGTCTCACACCCATCCAGCTGAAGCCTCTGGGACTTCGGATTAACTGGAGCAAAGCCTTGTTAAAGGAGACTTTTGGTGGCTGGTCCTCGAGCATTTCTGTGCTATATGAATAGGTATCTACTTCAGTGAACAGGTTTGGAAACAAACGGAATTAATATCTTGGCTACCATGGAAAGAGACACCAGTCAGGGTCTCCAAGAACAATGCAGCTGGAGGGACCTGACACAGGACCATTTGTTTCCCCAGTGTGGCAAAAGGATTTTCACGCACGTGCTTGCTACATCCTTTTTACTTTGTTCCATAAATCATATGGCTCTGTTTGCAAATATCATTTTTTTTTTCTTTCCTTGGAGCACACATATTGTGGGTGAATGCTGACCCTAATGACATAAGTGCTGTTACTCATTTCAGCAGGGTCAGGATTTCACATGTTTTATGATCTCTGCTGTGTGTTTTTTACACAAAATATGGAAAGGAATGTTTGCAAACAAGCTCTAATCAGAAAGCAATGAGGAGCAACAGCTCCATATTGCCTGTGACAAATTCGGTCTCATTAAGAAACAAAACTGCTAGAAAGCTTAAAATTATAAGCTATAAACCTACAAAGAGCCTAATTAGTTCCAAATCTATTTTGGCTAGTATTTCATTATTTTCAGCTATCTTAATATATTGATAAAAAAGGTGCAATAACTAGCAATATTACAAGTGCGGAACACAACCTTGCGTTTTAACTCAGAAATGTGGTAATTTATATACACTTATATACACTCAGAATATATGAGAGAGTACAATATAATACACAAGTAGTCTTTTTTAAAAAATTTTATTCTTTGATCAACATTAGTTATTTGATCAGTGGTAATTTTCAGTCATTTAACCAAATGCCCAGAAGATTTATTCTTTAAGAAAACTACCTTAGGAAAAAAAGTATGAGTGAAGTATACAAAGCTGGAGCTATCTTTCCAAGTTGTGAATCTGACAGACTGAGTACATGATTTATCCATAAAGGATTTATCCATTATTCTTCTCTTTTACTTTATCTTCTGAATTGTCATAGACTGAACACGAGCTATTTTAGATGTTTCCTTGACCATGATAGAATGAATTAGTTAACAATCAGATGGACTTTCTCAGATGATTTATTTAAAACCAGATAGCTGCTACTCAATCCCATGTTTTAATTGTGCCCTGCACTGTATTATGGATCCTCTTCCTGTGCTATAATGTTTTGGACTATGAACACTGGCTGTGTGCTGGGTAGGTCTCATCCAGACTGTAAAGAAGCTGAAAAGGGAGCAAAGAAGAAGGTCAGCTACAGATAATTTTTGACAGTCCCCAAATCTGTGGTGTACAACATGTTCCCTCATGTGGATCCCACGGGGCCACTTGGGCCAGAACTGGGCAGAGTACCTTCAGTGCTGGCTATAGTGGCTTTTTCTGTTTTATAAAACAAGAAATGTTTGTTTTTTTCATTTATAAAGCAATGGATGTAAAAATAAAAAGTCCATTTTTAACAGTCAGCATAAAGAGAAACAGGGTTTTTGTTTGTCTATTGCCTAAGATAAGTGACTGAAATGGGACTTGGAAACCATTGACTGTGCAGATGGAAACCCTCTCAAAGTCACTGGAAGTGTTTGTCTGGGCAGAAACTTCCCAGGCTAAGCTGCAACCAAGCATCATGAAGGGAGAAAAACCCAAACCAGCACTGCTGCTGGAATAACAAACCCTTCTGGAAATTGCTGTCCCAAATACAAGTATCAAAATGTTTAACCATTACAGTGACCCTGACTTCAGTAACTGAGTCCAGGAGAAACAAGTGGAGAAGGAAAGAGATCTGGAAGACAAACAATTTAAATATTGCTCTAGAATTTAATCTAGCTTTTGTGTTTTCTTACTACCAGCAGTGCCTTTCACCTTGTTCAGGCACTCTCAATATTTCTGCTCAATGAGGCCAAGACCACTCAAAAACATCATTGTTCATAAGACAGAATAGTCTGTTATAAAGTAAAGCATTTTTTAATAATTCAGGGCTCTGATGTGCAGTCCCTGTCAAATCTCACTGTGGCACTCCCTGGCTGATTGTTGCTGCATCAGAGTCCCAGTCCACAGGGAAAGTTAACTCCAACCACCCATTTCTGCTCCTGGAGAAGTACAAACTCCACTCCTCTCCACTGTGAATGTGGCAGCTTCTGAAGCTGATGCACCTAAAATCATGAGCACCACAGTGCCCTGTATCATCCCTTTCAGCACCCTGCTCTGACCTACCTATGTTTGATTATAGAGCCACACCAAGGAAACTAGGTTAGAACCCATCTAATATTGCAGAAAGAAAATGAGCAACACATTAGTATCAGCAAGTTTCTGTCTCTGTGCAATATCTTCAGTGATGCAGGTATAATTGCTGCCTCCACATTATTCTTTTCATTATGATGTGGATTGTACATAGGAGGAATTTGTTGACAAGGTCTGGCTGGACCGCTTTGAAAGACAGAGCCTCTCAGAACCACCAGTGAAAGGGAGAAGTGCAAGTTTTTCCACAGTCCTCCATCAGCATGCCCAAAGTTCTGAGAATAACTGTGAGCTCAGTACAAGTATTTGTTACTTGAACTCTGCTAAGACCAGTACCCAGACAGGACTGTGGCTTTTGGCAAGGGATGTGCATGCCCAAGATTTTAACCAGTGAAAGCCATGTCACAGTCAATGTGGTCCATTGCCATTTGTATATATCACACATAGTAGCCCAAAATCGACCCTATTTTCATGCACCTACTTTCAAAGCATTTCTGCTTTTTTCTGGTATCAGTTTTCTGGTATTCTTTCTGAGCTGAAAGAATATCTGTTATAGTTTTGGTTGTGACAGCTTGAGACAGACTAACCAGCGCATCCCAGTAGGTAACATCCTCTGCATTGTTTCAGGATAACCTCAACCAACAGCCATGTACCATTTTTCCATTCAAATGGAAATGATAGAATCATCAAATCATTTGGATTGGAAAGGGCCTTAAATATCATCTGTTCCGACTCCCCTGCCATGAACAGGGGCACCTTCCACAGGATCACATTGTTCAAAACCCCACCCAACATGGCCTTGAATAATTCCAGGGACAGGGCAACCACGACTTTTGGGCCACCAATTCCAGATCCAGTCACTATCCTCTGAGTAAAGAATTTCTTTCCAACATCTCATGTAAACCTACTCTCTCTCAGTTTGAAGCCATTCTCCCTTGTCCTGTCACTACATGCTTCTGTAACAAGTCCCTCTCCATCTTTCTGGTAGGCTTCCTTCAGGTGCTGGAAGGCAGCAAGTAGGTGACCCAAGGCCTTCTCTTCTCCAGGATGAATAATCCCAACTCTCTCAGTGTTTATTCACAGAAGTGCTCAGTACCTCTAATCATCTTCATGGCTCTTCTCTGGACTTGTTAATTAATAGTTAATTAAATACTCATAATTATTACTTCTTAGTACTTTTTAGGGGTGATTGAGGGTGATTAAAGTAATATTTATTTTTTTCATTTACTGATATTGTTTGTTCTATTTTTTTCTATCTTGATTTTCTATGTGGCTGCAGAGAAGCCTGGTTTTTGTTGAAATAAAGGTGTTGTAAGAATGTGTTAATAGGGCAAAGTTTCTTGCTTTTCAACCAAAAATGTATTAATAATTCATAAGAGTGAAGTCTCTTAAACCCTATTGTTTATATATTAAATCTAATATACACTTTTGTGAGTACCTGAGGTGTATAAGTCCCTACTGTATTATTATATAAGGGATTTTTTAAAATAAAGGATTTTTGCTTATCTTTCTGTGGTTCCTTGCTTTGAAAAAAACCTGTGACACCTTGAATTGAATTGCGATTAAATTAAACCTACTTGTAATCTGTTAGACATTAATTATGAAATGCATAAATTAATCCAAAAGAAGCTCGTTCAGATGATTGTGGGGTTATAATCATACTGGGATAGAAGTGTCTGAACCAGCTAGCAGGTCACTAATAAGATTAGGATAGATTTTTTAAATTAGCAACCTGTAATTAAAAGATACAGCAAACATTTGAAAATTACTTGCTGTAATTTCTCTGACTATGCTGAACGGATTCTTTTGGCAAGTATTCAAGAAAATTATCTTGAAAATCTGATAGCTTGTTTTGTTTTAATTCTGTTTTCTAAATGTTTCTTCCTTATGCCAGATTGCATTGCCCAAAAGGAAGGTTACTTTTACAGCTTGCTAGATAGCAAGCAGCTCTGTAGTCAGAAGATAAAACAAAGGCTTTGACTAGAAGGAGGCATCCGTGCTTCAAACATGCCACCACAGTTTCAGGAAACAACAGTTGTTGGCAATGGATAATGACACCCTCTGTACTGAGAAATAGAAGTTTGTTTAAAAAAATAATTAACAAAAAATTGAACATGCAGTGCATTAGATGTACAGCCAAAAGTAGTAGAAAACATCAGGCACTACTGCCCAGCACAAGATCAAGTATGAACCTAAGAACTAACCCTGACTGGCATCTGCACCCCAGTGTGGTGTGTATGAGCTGCCAGTCCCCTCTCATGGATAGAGGCAAGGGCTGTGTGTCAGCCCTGTATGCTCTGCTCAGTGCCATACATCACGTCAGTGCCATTTCTCAGCTCTCTGCACAGCCTGGTCAGCCTTAGGGGCTGCTCTCTGTGCCCAATCATGACTATGTGACAGGCAACAAGCAAGTCAGACCTCTCAGAAAATAATCCTTAAGAAATATTGCTTACCTGGAATACCTCAGTAAAAATAGATAATGAGGCAAAAGTGTGACAGAGAAGTCAGCTCTGCACAGACAAAGCTGAGAAGTGTGAGTATAGACAGGAGCATATGCCTGGCCAAGGGCAGAAGGATTCCTGAGGCAGGATCCCTTAATCCACTCATTAATTTCCAGTAAAGATAAAAATAGCTCAGGAGAGCTGGTCTGGTAGAAGAAGCCAGTGTTTAGGAACTGGGAGGTACTGCCCAAGGGGACACCTCACAGCCACCTAGAGATTAGTGCTAAGGCATGTTGGAATTAAGATTAAATTTCTGTGGCTGAGTGAAAGTGGAGTTGTAAATGCTGTGTTAGTATGTTTAGTAAACTCTGCCACAAGCTGCTGAAAATTAGCTCTTCTCAATCTGGTAAAGAATGTGTTTCCAGCTTAACTTTTTTCAGGCTTTGTCGGTGTCTGTCATTGCAAAACTGGTGTCTGTCATTGCAAAACATACATGGAGCTATTCTCTGTGGCTTTCCTGTTTTGATCTCAGTTTTGAGAATCAGCCCAGCAGTGCTTTTGGCAGTGAATGACACCAGTAGTCACCTCCTTTTCCTGGACCTTTCTTCTTCCCATCTCTGGCTGCAGAAAGAGTTATCCTTCCATCATGTGTTTTCAGAGGTGCTAACAAAATCCAAAATTGTAGGACACTTTGGAGGACTTCTGCCACTCTCCCTGGTCCAAAGTGCCCTTCCTCATACAGAGAGGTCAGAGGGCAGGCACTCTCTCAAGACACTGGTACTTCAAAGCTAGCAAAGACTTCCCTCCTATTGCACAGGGAGGGAGCAGAGCCTCAGGGTGGACAGAAATTGAGTCAAGGCTGCTGCTTGATAACTGTTGCTGGAGGAGGAGCTACTGGCCCTGGGGGCTGAGATGGGTTCTGGTAAAGGTGGGGGAGAGCCACAGGGGCTTGGCAGGAGCAGTCAGGCCTAGCAGTAACACCCTTCCACATGCTCCATAAACCCTAAAAAAGGATTATGTGAATTAAGTAATTGCAGGAGATCACACACAGGAAGCCCAGCATCTGAGCTGTAATGAACCTGCTGGGTTATGGTTTCCAGACTCTGTCAGTCACTCTTTTCCATCAGTGACAGCCACTGTTCACATGAGTGAGAGAGTGAAAGTCTTCCCTTCACCAAGTTGAACACCAACTGGAGGCCAATGGACTACATGGTGTGAAAAGTCTCCTGTCATTTACCTCACAAAGTTAAAGGGGACTAACTTGCATTGCAACATCCTCTGAGAATCCCAGATCTAAAGTGAGAACAATGCTACATTATTCTTTCCACTTTTATGTATCTTCTGTTTTTTTTCCCTTAGCTTTTCCTGGTTTTCTCTGTATTCCAGTACTGAGCCAAATCCCACTGATATCTTCCATGATCTTCCTTCCCACAACCTTGAACAGGAACTGGGTCTAAGCCCCCACACACCACACTGGCAGGTTTTATTGCACTATGGCCAACAACTGACCCAGTTTTGTGGTGTCCAGTTGCTTCTTTCCTGCATCTATATCCCTTAGGAGCTTGTTCTGCTCTGCTCAGAATTGTGACATGGCTTCTGGTCAATAATCAAGGCCAGTGGATTGTGCTGGAGCTATTTATTCATGCCTCTGGTACATCTCAAAGTTTACAGTATTTGGTACATGTTAGAGCAACAAGCACAGAAGCACAGAAACCCTGCAGATGGTCACTCCAAAATTGTTAGTTAAAAAAGACCTAGAAAATATTTGGGAGGCAATGGAGTACAGCAAGCTAACCACAGATTTCTTCAGAAACACACCAGGTCCTCCTGTTACTAGAAGACTATTGAAGCCCATAGCCAGAGTCCTGTTTGTTTTGACAGATGTTAGGAGCTGTGTTAAAGAACTATAGTTACATCTATTACAATCAATATTCATACCATTTGAGCAAACTATTAACTGAAAGAGTGAGATTATGAACCAAGCTGGGAGAGGATTTAGTTGATTTGATCACAAAGCAAAACACAAACAAACAAAAAAACAACAGACCAAACACCCACCCCAAAAAAAACCCATATGCACAAAAAAATTTTTAAAAAGAGGAAAAGATCTAGGGGGAAAAAGGCAGATATTATTTTTATCTCTATATTTGTATCTTTATAATGAAGACTAATTGGAAAACTGTTTCTCTGTTTAATATTTTAACTCTTTGAAATTGAATTTAGATAATAGATAAATAAATACTCAATAATGGTAAAATGAAGTATTTGGGGTTTAATAACATCACAGATAAATATCTGAACATTTTAAGCTTTTGTTCTATTTTTTCTCATTCAGACATCTCATTCACTATCAGTCCAAAACTGAATTTTTGTGTAAGTACACGTTAACAAATGTTGCTTTATCCCAGGTGCAATGAATAATTTCCCATCCTAGTAAGAAGTAAAGTGGAATCCAATACAAATTATGTTTTCTAAGTGGCAGTTTCCTGCTGAAGTTTAGTAAAGGACTTTGGACTGTTCAGATAAAGCTGTGTTGGTGTCAGCTATAAAGTTGGGAGGTACATTTCAAAGGTGGTGCACTAGAGCAGCAGCTTCCAGCTCTAATGCACAGCACAGTATTTATTAAAATGCTCTCATTTCATGGACCTGTGTCACTGGAAGTGGTTCTTCTTATCCAGTTAATATATTCTTCATTCAGCCGCATATAAACTCCAGGTGTGCTTGTGTTTTCACATTCTTCTCCAAAAGAAACAGTCCCACAGTACTGATCAGCACAGATTAATGGCCCACATGAATCTCCCTGGAAGACAAACCAGAAGTAGCTGTCATTGTGTCCATTTCTCACCAGAGGAGCATGCAGTGCCACCTGCAGTGCACAAGCATGTTTGGAAGTATTGCCTCTAACCTCTTCCAGCCTATGAAGTAGAATTATGATAGCACTCTGCGGCTCCACAGCATTTGCATCAAGGGCTCCCTCAGGTTTGAAAAGCAACCTCTCTTTATTCCTCACCCAGCTCCCATGAATGATGTAAGCCAACTGCTCTATTTCAAAATAGATTTTTTTATTGTTGGTATAAATTGATTTTCACTTCTTTATCAATTGTCTCTTCTGGATTCAGCACACAGAGCATCAAAAACAAGATCCAAACAGCCCTTTTGGGTACACTTAATTCTGTACTATTCAGATGTTGACTGAGACCCCGATAGCTCTGCTTCTTCTCCCATAACTACAAGTGGTGTCTAAAAAGAGCACCATAGCTAAAGAAATATACCTGAAATTAACAGCTAATTCCAGGTTCAAATTCCCATACTCTTGATCCTGATTGGTACACTGACCTAAACTAAATAAAGTTTTAACACATCTTTTTCACGGCAATAAAGTCTCTCACAAATGTGGTTAAAATCACTTAAAGCTTGATCTGCGTCCTAAGATGTCTGACACTGCTTTGTTCCCAGTGAAAAGGGGACATTGTTAAATATACATTCCCCCCGTTGTAACTTTGCTTCTTACCTCACAAGTATCACTCAGATATAATTTACTTTTCCCTGTAGTACACAACAGTGTTGTTGTTTATTATTGTATTGACAATTTTAAGAGTTGCCTTCTGGAGATATTTCAATGGCTTTCCTGGTGATGTGTCTCCCCACCCAGCCACCTGGCAAACTGTGCCAGGTTCAACATCTTCAAAAGAGTCAGGCAGAGGCAAAAGTTGCACATATTTATTCAGCTTGGCAGTATCATTCAGCTAGAAATGAAAAAGAAAAAAGGAGGAAAAACAAGGAAAAACTAGATTTCTTATGCAAAAAGGAAGAGAAGTATCATATAGTTTCAATTATCAGTTAGCCTCATTTTACCAACACTTCCCTTAAAAATCACTTTTCACTACTTAGGAACTGATCCTGAGCTTAACTGCCCCTTTGAAAATTCAAAAGGTTTTCCAAAGTAACAGTACAGCAATTTCACATCTATGGCAGCAGAAGTGAGTTCAAGTCCAGCTTTCCATTGGATATAGTGGGAAATGTAAAACCTACGTGGGAGTTGGGTTGTTGAATCTATGTCCTGTTCACAAACCTAACTTGCCGCTAAACTTCAGTGATTGAAATCAGATTCTGGTGCTTGACTGACAGAAAAGTCTCAAAGCACAGTGCAATGTGCCCACAAACAAAGCTGAAAACAAAAGTTATAAGCAATAAGACACAAAAGCAACAACATAATTGAGGAAAAGTCAGGTCTCGGCCTATTCAGACTGCCAATTTTTGCTCTGAGAGATTCTAAAGGGATTCTAAATGATTCAGACTGTCTGTGTTTTGTTGGCTTTTGCCTGATAGATCCATCCTTCAGCAGAGGTCAGTAAATGAAAACACAGCCAAACACTGACATATCCTCAGTGTGCTTAGTAAGGGCTCACAGTTACTGAACAGACATTTTCAGTCTTATGATCACTGCACCATGATTCATTTCAGAGGGTGTTGTATGGTTCTCAGCTAAACAATTCTGGCTTTATATCTTTCAAAAAATGCACTCCAACAAATGAAAAAATCATTAAAAAAAATTTTTTTTCGCAGTTATTGTTGCCAGTGCTGCTGGAAAGTTCCTAAAATGGAAAGCTTATTCCAAGCCATTGAATACTCCATTACTGCAGAAGTGCAGAGATGGGAGATAAGCTCTAGTACTATCCCTGCTTCTGTCAAATTCAAAGGATTTTAAGATACCCATATCATTCTGGAACAGAGTTGTAATTTTCAGCTCTAGAAATATTATTTCCTAGTGATCCATTTTGGTTTTGTGTTCACAGATACCTGGGTGCTCCTGACAAGTGGCCACAGGAGAAGCCAGTGAGATGAGCCTGGTCTACATTGTCAATGAAGCAGAAGTAGAATGCTCACTAACACCTGGGGAAAGGAGCTCCTCAGAGATGAGCTGTGATCAGGTACTTGAGCCACAGATGCCTGGAAGTGCTCCAGCCAGCACAGAGAGGGACATGGTTACCTTCCTCCCCATGTCATTGCCACGTCAAACTAGTGATGCCATCTAGATACTAAAAACCAGCTTCCAGTCACAGAATAATAGAATCATAGAATGTTACAGTTGAAGGGGACCTTAAAGATCATCTAGTCCCAACCCCCCTGCCATAGGGCAGGGGCACCACCCTTTAAATTCAAATTCTTACAGCTCTACCCCACTTTGGCATCAGATGATAATGTTGACATTTTCCATTCTTCATCCTGCAGTGTCCTGAGCCTCCTCCACTCTGCAACTCTGTGCTCCTAGGGCTGAATCTCTATGTCCTGCATTATCCACACTTTACCTACTTATACCAGAAAATTAACATTAAGTTTCATCTCCATTTTTAACTAGTCCAGCACAAGATCTAACACTGGGATAGAGATGTGAACCAGCCTCCATTGCATACATCTCTTCAGCATTGCCTTTGAAAAACTACTGAAGAATGTGCTTTGTGGTTTGGAGGGGTTGGTGCAGTGAATGAATTAAAAAGAGTTTTAGAGCACAGAATGGGCTTGAAATATCTCTGCTCACAGAGCCAGTGATCCTCTAACTTCATCTAGATTGATACAACCAAAAGTAGACTGTTCTGTGATATTGTTATCTAAACAATGTACTCTTCAATATCAAAGAGTAGCCAAAATGATCATCAGCAAAATTCCTTTCATAGAAATACAGCAGTAATTAAAACAATACCTTGAGGAGCATTATGCCATTATCAAAGGGAGGGTGGTCAAACTGACAACGAGGAAAGGTTTCCATAATCCCAAATATCTGCTGTTCTTCTTAAGGAATGGATGACCAATGAGCTTCAAGAACAACTCTGTCTTCAAATTCACCTATTCTGTAACTTATAGAACATATAGGAAGAAAAAGTCACTACACAAACTGAGCAACATCTCTTAGGATAATCAAAAGACATGTAACACAATACCATTTCATTTTACAACAACATGATTAAAACAGAGCAGGAAATCATTTCAATGTTCTGACATGAGCTTCTTTTTTGCCTCTATAAAATAATGTTTCTTTACTGCAAATATAGTTTAGTGAAATAATTGTATCATAACTGACCTCCAGAGATTTTTGGAGTTTGCAATTAATTCCATGAAAGAGCCTCACATCTTTATAAGGGGAGTTGCTTGCAGCAGGACAGCTGCTACTGAGGCCTTTCATTAACCTCTGAAACGTCTCCTTTGGATTTATGACCCAATCCTGCAAAGGACTGAAATTTGCTGACATCAGTAGCACATCAGGACACACATCAATATTCAGTGCTTATCCTCAGCATTATGCATATGGGTAAATGCTCTGCTAAAGTGAGTACCTTTAATATTAATACTTTTTTTGTCCTTAATTATTCAAACACAGGATTCAGCACATTAAGGAAGAAGGATATGTTGCCTAACCCATCCTGGTAGTGAATATTTTAAAAAAGAGAGAATGCTAAAATTCAAAGTTATACGTTATATTGAAGTTATACGTTCACTTCCTGCTAATAAACATTAAGGGTTAGGCAGCCAATAAATTTCGCTATGTTCCAAGCTCTATAAGTATCATCAGAAATCTATTTATTAACATTTGTCTTTCTTCATTTTACCCTGCTAAACTTAATGCAGCCCACTAACTTGACATTGTAGAAAACATACTGCTGCTTTACTCTGCTTCATTTTCAGAGCATAATCTCACTATAAATAGGAAAAATTATTCAAGCCAGAACAAAGACTTTATCAATACAAACTATAAAAGAACATTTTTCTTCATTCAAGATGCATGTCTCACTGAAAGACATAATTCATTTATTTACACATGAAAGTTTGTTTGTGAAAATATCTGCAAAGGCAGGGCTGTAATTTAAAAATTTCTCTTTTTACCTACAAAGCACACTTCCTCAGACAGAATGATATGTCTCTCAAAACTCAGTCTCTGTGACTCTAACAGGTGGTTCACAGGCTACACAGAGATTCATGTTGCTGAATTCATGCTATTTTGCCTAAGAAAAGGATTATTTCAGACAGGATTAACATATGAGATCCGTTAGTTAGGAAGTGTCAGGAAGTTTTCACTCCAATTGCACCAGGCATAGAACAGGTATTGGTGGGTTTTGTGCGAGCATTGTCTTACAGCTTAGGAGAAGGAAACCAGGCTGGTTCAGCTTGCCCCAACAGCAGAGACTTTAAAGTCAGACCAAAACAATGTGCTGTAAGAAACCCAAATCAGTTACCAGAGCACATTCTCCACAGGATCAGAGACAGACACTGAATGAACAGCTAACAAATCTGAATTTTCATAAGTGTACCTGACTGGCTATCTCTGACATACTGAGTGAAGAATTAGAGACTCCAGATCCCATTAAAAAGTCCCTTAATTCCAAAAAGGAAGACTTGACTATATTTAGTAAATTTGCAAAACCGAGAATGCTAGGAATGAATATTTCTACCCTTATAACCAAACCTGATTCCGCTGAAAAACAGTGAAAATCGAAATCACTTAGAAAGAACTGTGTCCTCTGTTTCAGACTAACTCACAGAAGAAGGCTGGCCAACTTGCCCACACTGTGTTTAAGGAGGTCAGGTTTGCACAGGTTTATTGTAACTGGTTTCCTTTCAAATAGTCAAAATAAGAAGGAAAAATTGCAGAAATAAAATATAATTCAGGTAACATTTTAAGAAAAATACGGCATTTTACTTCCTAATGTGAACAGTAGATGTCCCCCTTACCTTAAGTCAGCTGTTCAGCAGCAGAGCATCCCACCTGGGTAAGGGGTGCTTCTGCTCACATTTACCTGGTCAAAAGGACAAGGTTCCTTGTCACAGTCATGAGTGACATTCTGGGTTTGTGAGCACAGGTCACTCAAAATGAGAGGAATAGTGTCCACATCTAATTCAAATTCATCTCTCTGGGTATTCTGAGGCTTAGTTCCAGGCACACATGTAAGATTTGTTTAAAATTCATGGGACATATTCCCTTCTCTAAGACATTGCCATTTCATATGCATAAAGAAATAATTCAGTCTTTTAGCAGTGTTTATGCTGTAACTTTGGCAGGATCTGACTAACAAAGGTAACTGTGCAATGCAAATTAGTAGTTTATAGCAACTAAAAGCAATTACAAGTTCTAGGATCATTCCAGTGAGAGAACTGCAGCTTTTATTAAAAAAATCAATACCCACCTTTCTTCACTTAGAGGCTTGCATACCATGCCTCACTTCAATGAAGAATTAAAATTGCTCCATTTTAAGATGCTTACTCACAAGGCGCTGTTGTCAAAACCCATTGTTTTTCCACGAGAGTTCCTCTACAAAAAACACCCTAATTCTTGTCCCAAATAGCAGCCATATAAGGCCAGGAATGAGGATGCACTTCGTGTCCTCCAACAATGTCTGTGCAGCCACCTGAAGTGCAACACAAGCGCAATTATATCATGTGTTATCCAGAGGAATTGGGAATTTGGGTATTTTTACTCTTAGATGATTAGTTGCATCTTGTTAGTAGGGTAAATTAAAGAGACTACAGCAATTAAAGAAAGCAGTAGAGCAGAAGAGTTTTCAGGTGTCATAGCTGCTGCTATTTGCTGACAGGATAACTGAAAATTGCCATGCACTCATTTGCTTTCAAATGTCCCCTACAGGAAATGAGTTTGAAAGTTTTTACTAATAGCTCCCTCTCTTGAAATTTCCCTTTATTCCCATTGTTAATATTGTTTTATTTTACTGCAGATTGATTTCTCTAGATTCTCTCTTCCAGTTTCTTTAAAACCTGCCTGTTTCTTGAAACTCCTAATAAAACCCAAATAAAATCTAATCCCTGAATAACACCTAGATGTCTCACTGTATTCAATGCACTTTTTGGCTTCAAATGGGTAAAAAAAATAATTAAACCAGCCATCTTTAAGCTGGTAGAAAAAAATGGGAGAATGAATGTAAGGGCAACCTGAAATGGCTTCAGCAAACACCAGTGTGAAGGAATAATCAGGGCATGCAGAGTTCAAAAGTTGTTCCTAAGATGTGGACCCAGATTGAGTAAACTCGGGGGACATAAAGTATAAAAGTCACTCCTGTGGACCAAGGTACAGCCAGCAATTGCTCCACAGAATTCCACTGGTAACATCTTCAGTTTAAAGACTGAGAAGTATTAATACATAAAGTAACAAGAGCCACTGAGAACTGTCAAACATCTGGTATTTTATAAGCTAAGGAATATGGGACATAAAAGACAAGCCAAGACCAGCCACACACATGTAAGACAACATTGTCTTACATGCGTGACATGTGTGTGCAGCTTTCAGATACAGAAAACCCTAGACTCTGAAAGTGCCAAATGCAAAAAAAGAAATCCAATCTGTGGTTAGGCAAAAAAGATAAATTGGTGAGAAAGACATTTCTGTATTGTAGATCTCTGTGTCTGCATGCACGTTTTGCACAACTTGCTGGTAAACACTACAAAAAACCAGTCTGCCCTTGTGTGAAGTAGTTACAAAACTTGCCAGCATATTCAGTATCTTTAGAAAGAATCTGAAGTGTAACTTGCCCAACATAATTCACTCTCATTTTTATTCAAGAATTACAGAATGGCAGCTCTCAGTCTCAATCTCATTGTTGAATGAGATTGTAGCATAGAAATGTTTATTTCTGTGTCACAGAATCTTATTAGTTAGAACCCAGTTGGAAGACATGCACATGGTGCAGCACAATCCATGTTTCAGAAGACACTTCCAAACCTTTTTTAAAAGAAAACAAATTACTATTAGAATTCATCAGCTCTTAAAATAGCCAGCTCCAGTTCCCCCAAAGTCATCTCCATTCAACATCTAATCCCAGAATGATTCACCCTCTGGAGACTATCCACAGGTAATCTCTGCAAAGAGAGTCCTAAAGGCATAATTATGTCTGTCCTTTATGGCTTTGCCCTCCCAATAAATAGCTGGACTGGAAAGTAGTATAATAGACAAAATAGGAAACAAATTCGTACTCTGGCCAAACAGGAGAAGGCTTGTGTTCCCAGAGCATAATATCTAATGCTAGATGTTTTCTGCCAAGTACTAGCAACATCATAGAAGGAACGCTGATTTGCTGCAAGGCTTTCAGCATTGCCTGAGTTTACTACATCTACTTGTATTTCTGTGCTACCACATTTTCTGCTGATATCACATAGCAAATAAACGGAAACAGGGACACCAAGTGAATAGCTGAGGCAGAAAATACAACCAGGTAAGTACCATAAGGCACTCATACCAGAGAAGAAAATAAAATAGGTATGCCCCAGCATATATTCTGCCCTTTCCCCAGCAAGTCCCTGGGAATCTGTCTCCCAGCCACTAAGGGGTACTTACAGACACATTGGGGTGGGATTAGGGATGGGGTAGCCCAAGGAGAAGACAGGGAAAGCGTGGCAGTTCTGCCTTGCTATGCTCCTGGCAGCTGCCAGCTCTACACCTCTGTCCTGCCCTCCCTTCCCAGCCCAAGAAAACAGTTCTTCAGCTGAATTGAGACTGCCTGAGCTCAGTACCAGCAAACTTGTGTTGTTATCACATTGTAAAGCTTCCATACCTTCTCAATGATTTCTCATGGGCAGCTCCTCACAGCACAGCCAACAAACTCCAGCTCTAACTTCTCGACCAGCCAACCCACTCTTCTATAACACCAATCTTAATTGGATACAGCTGTGGCTTATTAAGGGCAGGCCTGTTCCTAATTCTTGGTAATTAGTGCAGCTGTAACTCCTTAGGGATGAGATTACCTTCATCACTATCTCTATCCTCCTACATTCCATCCCTCTACAAAGCTGGAAGGTTTAGAGGTGCAATTTAAATTGGTCTCCTGACCTGGTGTCCTAAAATCTCATCCGATGCTCTCCTCAAGCACCAAAAAAAGCAGCATGAAGGAAAAAGGAACAGAGTTACTGCAGAAGGAAAATGGTCAAAATGACAGAGTATAAGATATGGGATAGAAGACCTCAGCACAGTAATGCACAGAGCTGAAAGTGATCCACTGACCCATGGGCCTGAAGCCCACAGGAAACCTCCCCAAAGACAGAGGCTGGACATAGAACTGCATACACAGCTTGTTCTTTTGCTCAGGCAGTGGCTTCTGCTGAGTGGCTCTGCTTTGTGAGTGCTGTAGGGAGAAAGGACAGGGTGTTTTGCTTACAATACCTCACTCCTCTTGAAGACCAATTGAGTATGCAGCAGAGAAGCTAATAAAATAATTTGAGAAGGAAGCTTTGCTTTGGGGTTTCCATTTAAATGCAAAAGGACAATAGAATCTGAACTTCACCATAAATTAACTTATTGCCATAACCAAAGGAGCTCAGCCAACTAATTGCACACAATTTTATGTCAAATTTTCAGCCTCAACATTGTAAATTACAGATAGTAATAAGAGAACTCTCTGACAAAGCATTTGGGTACAAAATTGGTACTGGTTATGTGCATATCAATCTAGTCTTTAATATCCGTGCCATTGGGGATTTTGCAGATTGTCAGAGAGGTCATTCAGGAGCTTACACAGAAAGTCATCAATTGATACTGCACAATAGTTTAGATATATTTCTAATTCTAATTATCAGTGTCAATGGATCTCTCAGAATTGGAGAGGATTTTTTGAAGAAGTATGGATATGCTAGTACCTAGGGAGTTTCAGAAGAAACATCCTTAGAAGTAAGTATGATTTAGATGTAAATACAAGTACAACTAGAAGTTGAAAAACAGTATAAACAGGCCATAGAAGATTAGTTTTAAGTAGCAGGCATAGATTTACCTCTATCTATTTATCTGGAAAATATCTAGGAACATTTGCTAATGTTTTATTCCGTGTCTTTCAAAGAGATTTTCCTTGGAAATAAATCAGGCAAACATAGGATGATACATACCAAACCTCTTTTTACTGGCCATTGCACCTCACATAGGACCATCCAAGGATGAATCATTGTAGCACTACAAGTTTAAGCATGTATGAGCATACAGGATTTTCACTCACAAGTGTTCATCCTGATCATGTTTCTGCATAGTCCAGAGAGGAAACAGCTTCAATATGGTAAGAGTGCTAATTAAAATATCATAAAATCAGACTTTGTCAAATAATTGTGACTGATAAAAGAAGAATTGTACCTATGATACCACATGATATTGTGTTCAGGAGAGCAGTGTAAAAAAGAACACCAGTGCTACAAAGTGATGATAATTACGGGGGATGTGCTAGTAATGAGAAGAAAAAACTAAGAAAATTAAAACTTGGTGAGCTTCAGCAGTGTGTGGAGCTGTCACCTTGTCACATAGGTGACTGTGTCTCAACAAAGACACATCAGTGACAAAGAGCTCCACAGTCTCTAAAATTAGATCCACACCTGCCTTCTTCAGAAAAATTGCCAAGTTATGCTCTGTCCCAGAAGGGACAGCAACAGCAAATATGAGCAAGGTCTGCCCAAGGTCTTCTAGAGGTGAAACTCACATGGTGCTAGGCCAATTGAACTCAAGATATGATACAGCGAGAACCCAGAAGATTTCTGCAATCTCTTAATGGTGGGCTCCTTTCTGCAGGTTGCCTGTAGTGAGGCTCAAGACTACAAGAAACCTTTCAGTCTGTGTGACAGTGACATTTCACTAGTTATGGAATATATAGGTTATAGAATAATTGATACTCCAAATGATTTAATATTGATGAAAATTATTTTTATTATTTGGGTATATATTTGCAAGGGAGAAATTGTGCCTTTACAAGGCTCCAGATAAGACTTATTCACAGAATCATAGAATATTCCAAGTTGAAAGAAACCCCACAAGGACCACTGAAGTCCAACCCCTGGCTCTGCACAGGACACCCTGAGAATCACACCGTGTACATGAGATCATTGTCTGAACATGTCTTGAGCTCTGACAGGCTGATGCTGTGCAACTGCCCTTGGGAGCCTGTTCCAGTGCCCACCCACCCTGAGTTTTCAGGACTTAATTCAGTTCCTAAAACTCAGCATTTAGTACCATTTGAGATCCTGTGAGCTTTCCAGACATAGGCACAGGGCTGGCAAATCTGGCACAGCATCTTCAGAAGACTGATGGCCTTCTGCACCAGACCTAAACCACTTTAATACATTTTAAATATCATAATACCTTTAGCTATAGGCCATGAATATCCTTATGAATGCTCAGACAGTGCAAAGCTAATGACATAGGATCAGATCCTGAAATGAGAAAACATTAGATTCCTTGGCCCTGAGGGTCTCCTGAGCAGAACAGATGTTTCATTAATGGGGAATGGACTGGAATTCATGTCTAACCTGGAAGCCACCTGAGGTGCCTGGAATGAAACTATACAACTTCACATGGACAACTGAATCAGCCTATATTTATATGAGCTGAGTCCCACTGTGTTTCATCCCTGTACTCATACATCAGCTCTCAGCAAATGCTACAGAGAGGACACAAAGTGGGGCAGAGCCTGTCTTCACACCACAGCAGGTGACGCAAATTCTCAGTAACACTTCTGCTGTAAGTTACATCGTTGGGGAGGGTTTCTGTATTTGTCGTGGTTACCCCCTTAAAGGAAAAAAAAACCACATCCTCTTCATTTATGTATATATATTGATAGATTAGTAGATAAAGATATATTAAAGAGTGAATAAGAACGAACATCAGATAGAATCATGGGTGCTTTCCTCCCTTGGTGCACCTTCACTGCTGTCATTCTCCTGGTAATTCATGGAGGTAAGTAGGCAATTTAATACTTTAGAAGGTAAGTCCTGATGTACAGAATTCTAGTTAAGCCAACATGTATTGATGTAAAGGAAGTAGTCACAATTATTATTTGAATTCTTATAATTAGTTCCTCTCCACTGTCTGCATGTGTTTGTTCTTTCACACAAACAAAATAATTTCTGAATGGGTAATTTCAAGTAAAGCTGCAAAGTCTGAGCTGTTTGGAGGAGTTCTGAGTAGAGAACATAATGATTATCTGATCTTTCTCTCCAGAGCCATGCACATACCTTAACTGCTTGATTTTCTCTTTTTCTGGAAAACAAATTAACGTAACGTGATTTACACTACATAGTCCAGTTTCCATGCACAAAATTCATGATATGGGAGATCTGAGGTTGCTACTCTCAATGAAAGCTAAGAAATCAACCATATCAGTAATCTTCAAGAAAAGAAATCTGTGCAAAAGCAACAAAACTTTGGTTTTTGCCCAAGCTCACCCCTCTGATCTCGTTTCAGTATTATTGAAATGTAATGAAGTAATATTGCTGAGTAATTTTAAAATTCCACCCTGAAGACCATCATTGTGACATATGTGCATACTTGTGTGTCTGTGTGCTTTCTAATTACAACAGACATGTTTTCTAAGAGACTTGGAGTGTCTTACATTATTTGTTAGCTCATCTGTGTCTTGTGGCTTATTTTTTTTAGGTTTGTGTGTGGATATCATTGGAGGAAATGAAGTAAAACCACACTCAAGACCATTCATGGCCCTAATCAAGGGATCAGGAAAAATCTGTGGAGGAGCTTTAATCAAGGAAAACTGGGTGTTAACAGCTGCACACTGTAAAATGTAAGTTCTTACACTAATTCAGAGATTTCCTTAGTGAGTCTCTGATATCTCTGTTCAAGTAGGAGAGTTAGTATCTCTAGTAATTTTATCCATTTATCATGACCATGATCATGTTCTGATTACTATGCTTTATAGGTTCTATCAGCAAATTTGTTATAGTGATTAAAAAAATATAACAAGGTATACTGATCTCCACTGTTTCTGAAGAGATATTTAAAAACTTCTAGCTGCACATTAGCATAGAATAGCAACACTGAAGCAGTGAATATGGGGGAGAGTTTTATCCCTGCTTTCTCAGTCAACCTGTACACTAAATGAGAGTTCTGTCCAGTCTAAACTGCTGCTCTGAGAACAAAAATTAATTCTTGTAATTTTATTCTGTAAGAGATACACAGTTCACCACAGAAAGAGACAGCATGTGGTTAACACAGGAGCAAAAAATCCTCCAAACAGATGACAGGAGACACTGAGAGATCTCAGTCATACTTGGTATGTTGGCTTGCCAGCAATTCCTACTTCTCCTGCCCAAATCAAGATGCAAATGGATATTTGGCTCTGCTTAGTCCTTCAGCAAGGCAAGAAGTGAGTTTCAAATTACACATCCCACCCCTACTTGCTTTTGTGGGGAGGACTGAAGCTGTGGCTGAGCCAGACCTCACTCAGGCTCTGTCAGCAGCCTGACCAAGACAAGTGAGCCACTGAACTCTGCAAATGTCAGGGAAATGTATCCATCTCTCCTGTCCTTGTCCAGGCAGGGAAATCTGTGGGACCTATTACAAAGAGAGCACTGGGTCCAAAAGCTGTGTATTAACAGAAAGTAAAGAATGTTTCCAAATGAGATTGCATTTAAGAGAAAATACAATTAATTATTAACTTAATGATGGCTCAGTCAACAGACAGCTCTCAATAGATGAAGGAAAGGAGGGACTGCTTTCCCAGGGTTGCATTTTCCACAATAAGACATGAATGAGCACCAACATACATATCTGCTCCAAAAATATTCTCCCAT
Source organism: Peucedramus taeniatus (assembly GCA_013400575.1). NCBI lineage: Eukaryota > Metazoa > Chordata > Aves > Passeriformes > Fringillidae > Peucedramus > Peucedramus taeniatus. The sequence continues at coordinate 17,340 of WBNO01027755.1, read as the reverse complement.
TCAGCTGTAGGACGTATTCTTTGCCCAAAACCAGCTGTACCTGTGGTCAGTTAGTAGTGTCTGCTTGATCTGTTTGGCCAAGGAGTGCTAGAGTTCTGGTCTCTGTCAGAGAGCTGCAGCAGGCACAACTCTGCCACCACCTCAGTAAGTATAGGAAGTTGCAAGAAAACGTAGAGAAGAGGAATGAGCTGTGTCTCACACAGATTCAGAAAATTGTGTTGAAATCTGTTAAAGCAATGGTACATTTCGATACAGCCAGGATATCTCTGAACTAACAGTGCTGTGGTCTATTTTCCTAAATTTTCAGCTCAAATTACAGAAGGCACAGTTGGTACTTGAGACTGGTACCCACAGCAAATCTGGTGCATCCACCACTCATTCAGTTCCCAAAAGGAAACAACAGGGATAGATCCAGAGTCAAGTACCTGAAACCTTTCTGTGCTTCTGGGAAGATGAAAATAAGATAGTATGAATTTTGATTCACTAAGTCATATTTTTTTTTAGCTGTTGTATGAACAGGGTAATCTTTTAGAGATTTCTAAATTACTATTGCTTTTCAGGCACAGGAAAAGAGACTATAGCAGCTGGACATTACAGCACCACCTTAACAAGCAAAAAATTTAGGGTTACATCAAAGTGAATACCAATTACTATGTGGTCTTCTCCTCAGGAAAAAAAGTGAAGTTATTCTTGGAGCCCATTCACGGGAAAAAAGAGAAAAAGAACAGCAAGTTTTTCAGATTGCAAGAAGAATTCCTTATCCATGCTACGACCCCAGTACCAAGGAAAATGACATTATGCTGCTGCAGGTACAGACTTATATATCACTTGTGGAATATACACTCTACTTTGAACTATTTTCTTCCTTCTTCTCGTCTGGGAAGATGAGCCAAGGGAGTTTCTGGTGGCTTTTTTCTGGGGTGATATAATCTGGTCTGCTAATCCAGCAGCCTGGAGAATTGGGGATGCACTGGTAATTAAGGCAATCAGCAGTTCCTGTAATGGTTGCCACAGCTAGTATACAAATTCTGGAGCTTGATCAAGATACTTCAGTTTCTGGCTTTTCCGTAAAGGAATGAAAATTCATGCAGATAAAACATTTGGTTAAAAGCACTAATGTTCTGTCTGAAAAAGAGTTCTAATTAAAAATGTCTGACTTTTCTGATCCTCAATTTTGCCAGCATCAGTAATTACTGTTATTTGTCTTCTAAATGGTCTGAGAGCTAGGGAAGTAAAATAAGATGTTTTTTTAGAGCTAATAGAACAGCAGAAGGTAAGTGGGTTCTCATGAGACAAAAAGTACTAATTTTCCTCATTCTTACATTGATGACATAAATACTGTCACAAAGAACTGAGGAATCCTGAGAAAGGGATTGCATTAATTACCATAATAGGAGAGATCCAATTGTTAATATGCAAGGGCCTCTGTTAGACTCTGTGCCATAATACCTATTTTCCATATCTTCTACAGCTTCGGGGAAGAGCAAAACTTGAAAAAGCTGTGAAACCAATCGCCCTGCCTCCCTCAGATGATGATCCCAAACCAGGAACAGTTTGCACAGTAGCAGGATGGGGTTTGACTACCAGTCCTTCAGGCAAGCCTGCTCCTGTCCTGATGGAAGTCAATATCACTGTCATCAGGAGGGAAATATGCAACGATAAAAAACATTATAATGGCAAACCTGTCATAACAGATAGCATGATATGTGCAGGGAATAAGAATGGAAAAAAGGATTCATGTCATGTAAGTATATTTACTATGACTGCATAAATTGTATAATAAAAATAAAATGTAATGTGCCAGCATTATACATTTACAATCTCTGTCCCTCTTAAAATCAATGAAGAATTTTATCAAATATCAGCGAATTTACCAAGGCTCGTTCTTCTAAGCCTTAAAATCAAAACTTAAGGTGAGTAAATTCACCTTCACAGCCTTTTGATATTGCAGTTGTATCCAGGCATGGCAGATAGCTATCCTCATATTCAATAGAATGAGTTTAATACTAAAGTGTCCACAGAACAGCTTATGGGCCTATTCGCAAGTAGCTGATCTCAGTGGAACAACTTATTTGATGTCAGAAGATTTTGAAATGGGTTTTGCTGATAAAAAGCATTTTGACTGAGTCTCAAGTACACAACTGTGTAAGAGCTACCATATTTTAAAAGATTTAAATATTGCATTTAAAAAGGGTATCAATTTCTAGAGACTTACACTTTTCATGAGGAAAGCTTTCAGCTATTTTTCATTTTTAAAGAGACTAATTCTTCCTTTGCACTGAGCTAGATTCATTCCCCATTACACACACTTGAAAGATTAGATTGAATTCTATGAAGCCTTTTTTTTTCATTTGTTTTGCGGTCAGAAATCTTAATTTCCAAGGAAGAAAAAAATTATCCTTAATAACACTGACTATGTTTTTATTTTCTCCATCTAACTAGTGAAAGTTTTATTTAAAGAAAATATTTTTTAGCTTTTGTTGATTTGAATGACTATATTTTCCCTTTTTCTAGGGGGACTCTGGTGGACCTTTAAGATGCAATAATATCATGAGAGGCATCACTGCATTTGGGAAGTTGAAATGTGGCATGCCTGATGGCCCTGGTGTCTACACTCGACTCACAAAGCAACACCTTGAGTGGATAAGGAAAACCATAGGGGGAGCCTAATACACTGGGTTTGGGCCACATGATTTGTGTATATGAAATGGGCTTTTAAAAAAAAATTCATTAGTCTGGTAAAAGAGGTATTCTCACACTGAATTTTGGCTGCTTGATGTAGCTCTGTTGCGACAGCATTTATAGCTTATACTGTCAGCCATGGAGTCATTGGGGGTATTTGGGACTGAGGATTCCAACATCCCTGTAGTGCATGTTCACACTGAGCTCTACATGGATTGGTATTTCAAATCAAGGATCTAATCCTTGTTTGGGTCCTCACTCCTTGTTGAGTATATATAGCACTCTTTTGTACCTGGACTTGTGCAAAAACCCTGAAAGTTAGTGTTGTGCTAGGTACAAGTGCAGGCACCTAAAGACTTTGTTTCTCTGCGGCAAAGGTCCTGGTTTTATAGGTGTAGTGGATTGCTAAGCTTCAGATAATTAAGTTGCAACAACTGTGGTACCTAAGTATTAATTTTCTAACTGTCTTGTATTTGAAACCTCTAGATTTTATCCCTTTATGTGCTTTGCCTTTAATAAAGCAATGGCAATAAAAATCTACTGCTTTCAGCTGTCAATTTATGTGGAAAGCTCTGTCTCTTGCAGCATAGATAGTCTATGTACTATCTGTATGATGTGTTTACTATCTGTGTAACATTCCATACATGTTAAATGCTTGCAAAACATACCAAAATAACAGCATTGTGTTTAAAAAATCATCTGAAAACCCATGCTTCAGAGAAATGACAGGAACTGTTACAGTTCAATATGATACAGCACTGTTGATAATATAAAGCACTCTTAATTTTATGATGCCAGTACTGCTGTTTCAGACATGCAGTGAAATTTTAAGTGCTTCAACAAGCATTTGTCAAGTACCAAATAGACCTCTTGAAAAATGTTTCTGCCTGCTTCTGTATTAACAGACTTGGGCATTTTCAATGCCATGAGCACCTCAAAAAGGGCTTTTTGCACATTATTTTGTGTTGCTTCAAGAGATTTTTACTTGGATGTAAGCATTAGCTAAGAGAAAGCAGGGAACATTCAAGGGTGGAGATATTTTGCATTGATTTTAATTTTAAAATTGTTCTGTCTGTCCTAATAAATTAAGCACTTACAAACTATGAGAAAGCACAAACTAAAACTTTTTTACACAACTGCCTTTACCTGATCTCATTAAGCAGAGACAGTAGTTTTCTCACAGAGAAGTAAGGAAGGGTGAAGATAAAGAAGGCCTAAGCTACAGGGATCTCTACTGGAAGTTTTGATGATGAGGAACATAGTTTTTTCCCTTTTCCTGTGTCAAAACATTACACAGTCAGAACTTTTCACATCCCTATTCTTATTCCTAAATGGTTTTTCTCACTCTTGGGGTGAACACACAATATGTACAAACAAAGAGACACACAAACACAGAAGCAAAGCAGGGGCAGAGAAAAAGATTCTCAGACAAATAAGATTGCATCAGTGAAATGAGAGGACAATTTGAGCCACTGACTGCTACCAACACCCAAAGCAGTGACTTGATTCTGTCTTTAAACACATAGGAAATAAGAAATTTCAGACTTTTTTTATTCTTGCAAACTACCAAACCTCTGCTTAGGCAAAAACTAACTCTAAAAACCTCCAGGAAACAAAAATGTCCTTATCAACCTGTAGCCCACCTAGGGCTATTTCACCCTTCCTATACATTAGTCTTACTCATTTCTTTGCTCTTATTTTCATTGCCTTTCTTTCATCTTGCTGTTGCATTATTTCATCATTCTGCTTCTTCTTCAGCCTGATTTTTCTTTTTCCCCAAAAGGCACAAACAGCACGCTTGTCACTGGAAAATCCCTCTCAAATCCTGTAATTCAGTATTTCTCCATTTTCCAGGTGGTAGTCCTAAACCAAGAGTTGGAGAACCTTAGAGAACAGGAAGGATAAGTTCTGACCAAGGAGAAGTTTGTAATGCATGAAGAAATGTACAACAGAAAAATGTGCAGCCTTCCTCCTTCTAACTTGAAATTTAGGACCTGTCCCAAAATACTTTAAAAATGTGGAGTTTTTTTTTCAATATGGATGTTTTTAGTGATTTGTGCAAAATAAGCCTGTAGAGTTGGACTTACATGGTAAAAACAAAATTTCAGCCTCTGTCACTATGGCCAAAACCTACAGAAAAAAGAAGGAAGAGTAAGGGAGAAGTGAATTTTCCTCTAGGTGGTGGGCTCTCTGCTCAAGAGGCATGGTATGAGCCCGTTCACAACAGAGTTTCACCACTATGGAATGGAACCCACACTAGCTAAGAAAAATGCTATGATAATTTGATGTCATTGTTTTCTTCTCAGTCCAGCTATATGGGATATTTGGAGGGAAGGACCAGGTATAAACTGCATTACACAAACTCATGTAACATATATGTCAGTAGCATCAAGTCAGATCATAGAGGGACAGAACAGGGCATTGCCTGCTAGATTTAGTGCTTTCAAGTGTAGGAACAAATTGAGTCCTCAGTCATTATATTCCAGACAATTGTTTTGTCATATTGATATACCTGAGAAGAAAGATACAAGTACTGTAAGAGCAATGAAGTTTTTCTTCAGGCAAAAAATTATTTTTGACCTTAAGTTTTGGATTCTATACATTGTACAGTGCCCCACTGTCCTAGTTCAGGCAAATTTGGGAGAAAACCCCCAAAAGGGCCTCCTTCAGAAAAGCCAACCCACACGGCCCCTCCCCCTAACCAGGGCTCGGGAAAAGATTCCTCAGAGAGAAGTGGGAAGAACCTGTTTATTTAACAGGCAATGCACCCCCCCACACACAAATGAACAGTACTGGATGACAAAACTCTTTCACCGTTCTGAAGAGATCTCAGATTCAGACAGTCTCTCTGCGGAGTGGTCGCTCTGTTATCGGCTTCTCCGGTGCTGGGAATGGCTGCTGCAGGGCAGGACACAAAGGGCAGGCTCTCGGTGTGTCCCAGGGCCCAGCCCAGAGCAGGTTCGTATGGTTCCAAGGAAAAAGAAAAAAGAAAAAAAAAAAGAAAAAAAAAAAAACCAAACAACAGTCCAGGAAAAAATTCAGACTGCCTAGCTAAACTAACTAATAAGCAAAAGCAAGAGAGAAAAGCAGAAGCCAGAGCAAAGCAAGGGCAAAAGCAAAAGAGCAAAGAAAAAGAAAAGCAGCCCTGTGTACAGTCTGTGTCTCGCCCTCTGTGTGGGACTGAGCAGGCTGATAACAAAACAAGCTTCGTTTTTCAGAGCCAGTCTTGAAGGTACAGAGCATAATATCCAGTACAACAGAACAGATGATTGGGGATACAAACATCATAACGTCACCCTGGGACACCCACCTTGGACAGGACTGTAGGGATGAAGATCTGATTTTAGTCAACTAAATTAAATTTTCTTAAACCTCTGTGCCAACCCTGGAGACTCAGCCTTCAGTGCATACAGACCACAGATGCAGAACAAATTGACTTCTTAGAAATGGGTTCTGATTTCTGCCTCATCCGGGGCCTGAGCAACATACCAGGCATGTAACTGGCAATGAGCTAAAAGAATGCCACATTCTACAGCAAGGAAGCCAGGATTTCAAATTTTGACCAAGACTCCGTATGTTAAGACCTTTGCACTGGCAAAATGAGGCAGCTATGCAAGAACATGGTCAACTTTCAGCAGCTTCACACTCTGCACATTCAGAAAAAAACACTACAGTATACATTTACTTTCACTTGAGATTAGTTACAGTCCAGAATGCACACTCAGATGTCTTCTCAGACATGGTCACATAAGAGATCTACAGGTCACACAAACAAGGGCCTCTCTTAGTTATGGGCTTTTGAAATCAGTGGCTTCTCCCACTTTTAGATATTAGGCTAAAATACATCTGGGGCAGTACAGCTTGACTAGTCAGCAATGAGCAGTAAGTAACTAAGATGTGACCAGTTCTTAGGCTGAGAAACCTGTACTTTCTTATTTTGACACTTCAGCATCCAACAGAAAGTGTGTGGTTTCAGTATTGGTCAGGTCCTTCCATCTTGAGCCTCCCATCTTGAGTCATGCTCCTCCTCCTATACTGGATACAAATTATATAAATATCATCTAGGTGCTGCCAAAGGAAAAAGAATTTTGGGGCAAATAAAATTCATGAGCAAAGAGACTACTTCTACTCATCTTTTTAACATTCAAAATAGGGAAAAATGTTTTTAATATTCCTAAAACCTCTTAAATTATTTAAAATACTATTGGAGTGTTAAAACCAGATTCTAATTGTCTAATAAAATCTCCAGAAACAAACTTGTTCATATTAGAAGACAGGCACAGTTTAAGTTATTTCCCATATTTAGACATCAGCTTCTTGGTAGCAATTTCTTAATTGACAACCAATATTTGACAACCAGTATTTGACAACCATTTTCTATTCTGCTTTGAAGACCACGATGTCTTCATCCAGAGATGACAGGAGAACCCAGCAGCTGAATAGCAGGTTTATTGCAATCTCTTACAAGGTAAAACAGATGAGTGGTCTCAACCTTCCAGAGCTAAAGTTAGCAACCACATAACTTGTGAGCAGCACAAGATGAGGTTTTAAAAATCATGAGAACTAAAGACATGCTGGTTTCACATTCATTTACAGAGATAACTTGTTCCCCTGTCTATCTCTTTTCATACATTTGACCACGGTGTAATTTTCCATGGATTGGCACTCCTCTACTCCCCTAATATCCTATCCTTTCCCAGCTGCAGGAAATATTCTAAATAAATTTTCAGTTGTGGGGGGAAAAAAAAAAAAAAAAAAAAAGGAATCCAAACAATAGGAGTTTCTGAGCTCAGAGGGTTTTTAATATAAAAATGCAAGAATTAATCCTTACCTATTGCTTCTGATCATTCCTAACAATGAAGGCAAAGCTCCAAAGGTGTTTGTAGGCAGAATACAATGAATAGCACTGCTGCTCTGTATCTGAAGAGCTTCTGAGGCCCAATCCCAACAGCTTTACCCCGCTGTTGGCAGTCTACAAGTCTTGCAAGGCAAATGTATGTTAAAGTCCAAGGGTTTTTTTTTCCTTGTGAGCACTACATAAAATTCACAATACGGTGACAGCTGCACTGTTTGCTGGCAATCAGAATTGAACCAGTACCCTTAAGAAATGAACTAACAGTTGTGTTTGGCCCAAACAGCATGCTCCTTTGACTAGGTCCATCTGAATTCTTAATTGAGAGTATATCTTGATTACATCTTAATATTTTGATTACATAACTATGCATAATAATAGAATGATTATGTAATTGTTTGTATTTTAAATCACTGCCAAATATAGTTGGTGGATTTAAAAAAAACAAACAATTAAAAATCCAGTAAAGACATTTCCTAATTATGCTAGTTATCATTACCATTATGAAAACAATAAACAATTCCCTATAAATAATTTATATTTAGTTACATATTTAACCTAGAACTCTAGGAGTATTTAGACAGATTCCATACGACAATATGCAAGACACACAGAACAAGGCAGATCCCTGAACTGGTCTCTGCTCATCATAGTCTTTGAATGATTCTAGGCAATATACATTAATTAGTATGTAGTTACCAGTGGGGATGCTAAGGTAATGTAAAAATTTATTGTAAGAATCGAAGATAAAAGCAGGACCTAACACTTTATACTGGTGCTTTACACAGGTTGGATTCCCTCCATGTTTGCTAATTTAATTAAAATATACATTACATTATTGTTCAGAGTTAGGATGTTTTTCCTTTAGGGTAAGACAAGCTAGTAACATTTCACATAATAGACTGATAAGAAAATTTTGTTCTCTTAAATAAATTGTACTGTCTTTTGCCATGTTTCTATTGGAAGGAAGACACATATTTTGAATTATTGAATGGGCTGAATATATTAATCACTGGTTTTCAAGAAAAAAAGTCACAAGAAGGAGCTCAAATAACTGTTATTAAAAAGCTTTGTTGCTGTGCATGCTCTCCCCAGACCCGTGTTGTTTTCACAGACAGGACATCCCATCCACTGCAACAAAAATGAGCCTACTCTGATCTGGGCTCAGGGCTATATGCAAGACTCTCCCTCTGTGATCTATAAAATAAAACATGTACAAAAGAAAATGAAAGGTATATCAGAATTCCACATTGATTATGCCAGTCATTTTCACCACCCACACTGTGGCTTGTTCCACTTTACTGCAGCAGAGAAACATGCTGCATGGGATGTGGGAAGCTATCATCCTCTATTGACTGTTTTCCTATTAATAAGGAGCTGAAGGAAATATATTCTTAAAAGGGAGTAGGCTTTAACTGTCTGCACCACTTTGAGGAGGCATTTCTGCCAAAGGAACACATTGAACCTGAACTATTGTTCTCCATGCATTCACAATGCCAGTCTCATCTGTGTTTGGTAATGTCTCTCACTGCTGAGCTTTCTCATCTGGCTGCACAGGCCTTGCAGACAGTTTGCAGCAGCTGATCCAACAATAATGAGATACTGTCTGTCTCCAGCTGCTCAGTTATTACTGCTAAAAAGATCTTTTAACAGTGACTCCATTAAGCCATTTAGTAGAATTGTGTTTTGAGTTTGTCTGCAGTTGTAGTAAATCTTGGGATCTACACATGGAAAGCAGGAAGCTACCCAGTCTAGCAGCACAAAGAATGTACAAAACTCAATAATGTGATTGTACAAAAATCTCACCCACAAGCAGACACTGGATTTGAACTCAAGGTAGAAAGAGTCTGGAACTAAATTGAGATTCTTGAGAGCTGCATTTACCTCATTGCCCTGCCATAGACTTCCTGTATCTTATAGAGCTATACCAATGTCCAGAAAGTGTGAGGTTTTTAGACACATGGCCGCAAGAGAAATTTGGGGCCTTTTTCCTTGAAGTTACTGGACTTTGTCTTTTCTGGCTGGGTGAGTTACTGACAATCACATTGGTAAGTTAAACCTTCAAGAGAAAAAAAATCTTCTGAGTAATAGTTTCTAAAGCAGATCAGATAAACCACATCCTAAAAGGAAGCATGAAAGTAAGAAGTCAGGTGTGACCAGCTAAAATGAATGTGAACAACCTGTGTCCTCCCATTTGTACCTGAGTTCTCCATGAATACAAGAGAATGGCACTTCTCTAGCTCAAGATACTATAAGGATAAACATGTGAGGAACTGTAAAGCCCTCTGAAACAGTGGTACCTGGTGAAGGCCCACAGGACTGTTACCAATGGAAAGTCTGCCCTTAATTTGTGAAGCTGATACAGTGGCTTTCTGGAAACACTATGACTAAACTGAAATGCCTGCTGTCCTGGTGCTGAGCTACATGAGGTCCTGCTAAACTTTTTGACTTGAATTTCAGCACCAGTAAATTATTTCAGCAGAGCTCAATTCTCTAACTTTGCTCCTTCTCAAGTTATTGAAATGTACAGAATCTTTGTCAATATTTAGGACTGAGATTTTACAACTCAGTGAATTCTTTGAAGGAGGATGTTGAGTTGTAATCTTTGGAGGTACCCAAAACTATCCACAACATTGATTGAAATTTGATTAGCAGCTTAAGTCAAAAACCAGTGGAGGGCAATAGAGAGAAATCAGACAAGTTGAAAATATTCATTTACATAGGTTTTGAGTGGAGTTTTCTAGGTTTATTTAATTGTTTCGATACCATGTTCAGGTCAGGTAATTTTCAAAGCAATTACATATTTTGCTTGCCTGTATGTTCTCATTGATCTACAAATTTCCTAAGGAGAGGACATTACATCCAAAATTATTCTTTTTCTTTTTTTTTTCCTAGCAAATTACTCTAAGAGTTCTATCAGAAGTATCTCAAAAACTGATTCAGTGCTATAAAAGGGTTACTATCTTTCGATTGTCATTCTGTTCTGAATATGCTAAGTGACAATCAACCTTAATTACTAAAGTGCTCAACTGGTGCTGATGGGTCTTCATTCTTAGTTGGGGTCTTCAGCATTTGCAAGAGGCTTAAAAAATGAAATTCAGTTACAGTTTGTCAGATCATTTCTGTGGGTGTAAAAGTTACGTGGTTAAAAGTGTCTGAGGTTGACTTAGAACCATCTAAGTCACAATCATCCACCACAGTATTTATTCTGACCACATTTTGATGCATCAACAATTTTTTCCAATATCCTATTGTTTATAGTAAGTTATTAGGAGTCTTCATAAGCAGGAATATGTCTGTGTAGCAATGATCTGGTCTTTTTTGTTCATTAATAACACCAGAGACAATGAGGCTTAATAGCAAGAAACAACCTCTGCATTTGGTGTAGCCCTACAGCGCCATAGAACAACACAGAGCTATAAGGAACTCCACTTTCTCTGGCAGGGTGCAAGGGAAACACTGCACCACATTTCTTCACAGCAAAATCCTTCATCAAAACACAGACATGTCTAAATAACACATGGAGATTTGGTTTAGCCATCATTTGAAAGCTGGTTCAGTACCCTTGCATCATGAAGAAATCTAATGCAATTTAAAATTCCAGTTTAGTTTTCAGAAGGGCTTAACATACACCATTCAAATGTTTGAAATTTAATCTACAATGTTTAAAAAAACTACTGAGAAATAGTCCCAGCAGAGTATTTCTTTATTTAGAAGGGTAATTTAATTGTTTTCAAGTCTTCAAAGTACAGTTGCTTTATTGTCCTATCTAAACATGGTAACAACCTTTTAGTATAAAAAAGCCCTCAAAACACATCCTCAGCTAAGTTGTAATAGCTACAGCAAACCAAGTTATGCTGCTTTACTACAGCTGAGAACCTGTTCCTCTGTCTCCTAATATTCAAACTCTAGAAACAGATGTTTTCTCTCTGACTCTTACACCTCTCCTCACCCCAGTGCTCTGGGAATTTTTCTTCCCCTTCAGCATTCTCTCTGCATTTAGAGTTTGGGCCAAAGCTATTATTGCCAGCAAGGAAAGATGATGAAAAGTGTCTGGCTTCAAGACTATCTCCTCTTCAATCACTTCTGCATGGAGACAGAAGTCGTGAATGAGAAACAATAAACTGCTTCTGAGTCAATCACACATGGTGGTGCTGAATGCAGAACAATTGCACATCCAGAGAAAATCCTGCTGTTCCTCTCACTGCAGAACCACCCTCAAAGTCAGTGGGACTCTGCCAAATGAGCACAGCTATACAAAAAGAGCATAGCCTAAGTATGCAGACATTTCATCATTTCACCTGCAAATCTGTAATTGCACTTTGGATGATTTTCTCACAATTCATGTGCCAGACACGCAAAATCCCATCTTTCATTCCACCTCCTGTAGCAAGGACTTTTGACTGCCAAGGACACCAGGTCATAGCCTAAAAAATAAAAAGAAAACAGATGCCAGACTAGCTTAGGAAGTCAGCTGGAAGAACAGAGGCATTTTAGCTTGGAGTCAAGCTGTTAAAATGAACTACAGTAAGCACCTGGAATGCACACGCAGGGCAGTGTAGGATCCCAAAACTCCAAATGCTGCTTCCCATGCCCTTGTTTCATAGCCTACACATACCCTCCTAAAACTCCAGCTTCTCTGCTTGCCCTTCAGAGGCCATGGACTCACACGTCAGTGCCAGAAGAACAGAGCAGGATAGAGTTCTACTGCCTAAGCCAAGCCACCACTGAAGTCTAAGCAAAGCAGCCACAGGGCTTACAAGAGACCTGCTTTCTCCTGGGGTATTTCCAGGATATGCTTTAGGCCCAGAATCTACCTGAAGAAAAGCTTCTCAGATCTCAATTCCACTTGTTTCAATAAATTTCCCTGACCCTTTAACCTCAGCACTATAATCCAGCTTTAGATACTTCTGGGAGAACAAACAGCTTGTAAATACTGGACTGTCCCGCCTTTTATTATTATTACCTGACCTATCTTCCACACAGACAGGGACTACATAAAGAATCTTAAATAATTTCATTTAAAACTTCCTTGTTCAGATTTTTTGTCACCAACAATGGCATGAAAATATGGTCAGGAGAGCAAAAAGTACCTCATATATCAAATTAATTGCAGCAGAAGTAGTTTTCCAAAACTCAAAAAATCGAAATATCTTGTTCGCAAACTTATAAGTATTACACCACCAAACTTTTCTGTGAAGGTACATAGATAGAAGAAAATGTGATAAACATTATTCTCTTTGGAAATATATTTACAAAGGCCTACCAATCCAGTATCAAAGCCCTAGCAAGTTTATCTATGAAGAGAACTGGTTTTAAAATTGATTGCATCAGAGACAGAAAAAACTAATAGACATCAGTAAGATAATTTGAAAAATTGCCTGAGCAATATGCCTTCTTCGTATACTTTAACTGCTAAGAAAGCAAGTATGGTTTTCAGTGTCTGTGACTGCAATTTCACCTCAGGGTTGCTAGGCCAGATATTAAATATACCACCTCTAGACCAAATTGCCAACAACAGGTCGGCTAGTGACAATTTCAGGGTACAAATACTTTATTTGTTTTGACAAAGAATCCCAACATGGTGCTGAGCAGCCTGAACCTCGTGGTGATGGACAAATCCTAGTTGTGAACCACTGCAGACAAGAAAAGGCAGTGTGGGTTTAATGTTCATGGAACATTAAAAGCAACTTCATCACACCAGTGTTTCTTCAGAAGCAAACCACATCATAGTGAAACGTGTCAGCAGAACAACAGCATTTCAGTAAGAGGGAACACAGAACAAATATCATAGCACACCCTGACTGTGGAGGTGACTGACAACAGGAAGGAGCCAAGCAGCCATGCCATTCCAGCTGGGCAGAATACCTGCTGTCTCTCAAGTTTCCTTTCCATGAGCACAGCGTCTGCCACTAATCTATACTCTGTTCAACTGCTGAGACACTTGATGTAAACTATTTCCTGTTCTTCATGAAAAATCCTTTCACAGGGTGATTTTTGCCAAAGCCAGGTGCCACACCCAACAGAGAGGCAGTGTATAACTGCATTGTACTGCTAAAGGGCTTTCTAGCAAGTTATGTATTCTTCAGTTCTGTCCCTTCCCTTGCCTCGTTTCTCCCCCTCCCCGCCCCGCTCCAAGGCTTTAGGAAATCTGCACAGCTTGACACTGCTGCACCAGCTGCTTGCTAGGAAATGGATTCACTGTTCTACAACCAGTTTCATCAGTCTACCAAAGGCAGGAAGGAATACCCTGCCTGGAAGCACAGCTACTGTTGAAGTTTAGCTCCTAGATATGGCTTTTGCACATTAATATTGGAGTTGAACTGAAAATACTGAAAATACCTTCAATGTATTTTACCATTTTTTATGGATATTACTTACATTAATCCTCTGACACATCAGAAGAGATTCCTGCTGAAATTCACACTTAGAACTAGTATGATGATGCCAAAATAAAATCAGCAAGTTCAATACAATCCTTCTGGGTATCTGAGAAACAGGTATCTGACATTACTGAAATAAATTTATTCAAGGATTTTAATTATGTTAATAAGGGTTAGGAACTGGAGACTTTCCCACAATGGCTTTTAAAGATTTTTCAGATAGATATTGAGGTACTTGAAAGCACTAAAAATGCACACACAAACCCAACTTACTGCAAGAAATGTCATTGTGTTGTGCTTGTATAATGGTACTTTATGGTACTGAAATTTATTTACAGATTCATGATGATGTGCTGTTGGACTATTTTTAACCACAACAATTACAATGTAATCCCAAAGTCAATTGATATTTTGGAAACTTCCATAGTGAATTTAGTGTAAGAATGCTGCTCTAATTTTAGTAACAATTAATATTAACTCCATGTATTTTTTTTTCTCCTTGTGCAGTTATTTTAAGTCTTTAATATTAGAATTGTCTGGTTAATTTCAAACCTAGAAAAAGAAATAAATGTTACCTCAACCTAGTGCATAACTGTAGTTCACAGGTTCACACTGAATTTTATCTTCAATTTCTGCTCCGAAGTTCCTGTTGTTTTCACTACTTTGGCCAAGAGGAAATGTGAACCAAAACTATTTCTTACTGCAGTGAGGTTATGCCACTTGGCACTGGCAGGATGTTACACCTGCATCCTTGTAACCTAACCCACACAGTATAATTGCAACTGCATTTTATTAACTGTTTGTTCAGCTGGTCTGTTCAGCCTGTACCTCCTTGTACCTCCACCTTGCAGACCTCATACAATCACAACCTGAGCACCTTGTGAAGCCAAAAATAAATCTACCACTGCTGCTCTTATCAAGAGATACTAATTTCATTGTGAGTGAACAATAAAGTCAGCCTACTCTTGCTATTACCTTTCCATTTATGTAAAAAAGAACCCTAACATTTGATTTTAAAATCACAGAAGCATTCATTATGCACAAGTCTCTCCTCAGCCCCTTCATGTGTGAGTCAAAGATCTGAAACAGAAATGGGAATGAAAAAAAACCCTCAAGAGTACATTTGATCTTTGTCATCTGAGCTCGCACACTGAAATGAAACCTAAAGGCAAAATATTCACCTGCTATTAAAAAATACACCCTTGACAATGCAAAGGCCAACCACTCCATACCTTCTTGGGTTGTAGATAGCAATGACCTGGCCTTTCCTTGCAGATACACAGCTAGAGAGGTGTGCAACTCTTAGCAGCTGTGCTTTGCTGTGCATTTGGAAAGACAGATGGAGTCTTGATATCAATGGAGGGGCCATCTCAATTACATACTGTTTCCCCAGCACAGGGCAGGACATGATATTTCAAGTTCAGACCCACTGGACACAAAACGATTTCAAACTCAGGCTTTGCACAAAATCAGAGTCACAGACTCCAAGGCACAGTGAAATTCTGCAAGTGGTGACAGTTTTTTGGAAGGAGAGTAACAAACAGAGACTGCAGAAACAGGTTAAATCCTCTCTGGCTGCTTTCCTGTCATACAATAAATCTACGAATGATTTCTGAGATGGGTGAGAGACGGGGGAAGAGGTAAATCACTTTGAACAAAGCCAAGAAAATCAGCTAAAATGAATGGGACGTTTGCCTGAGTAAAAGCAGCAGGGCTCTTTCTGGGAATAGACTTTACTACTCACCTGCTCAGAATACAATGATTCCAGCTCCAATTACAAACAGGTGGCCAAACATATTTCTCAGCCTCTTTCTGGTTTTAATGTTCCACAACTGCCAATCCAAAACAAACAAGAAATAAAAATTTGACAGCAGGAAGAAAGAAAAATTTGTTCCCTTCATTTGCTTACAATTTGGCCACTCCCCAGTTCTGAACTGACATAAGGAAAACTTCAAGCTCATTTATTTCACAAGTAAGACAATGAGTATTTCCAAATTTCAACACCTTTATCAGTGATGCAGAAGTCAGACTGAATTGAAGGGGTAGATACCTGTGAGTTTAAAGCTGATTATTTACATGTCAGCCTTTATGAGTTCATACATGGAAGCACTGTACTTCAGTACCTTCAGATTGCTGACTCATGACTGCACCAGGTAGGGCCAGTTCTTATCTAGTGCCTCAACTACAGTCACACAAAATCCTCTTGTTAGTAGAAGTGTCGTGTAACAACAGGTACAGATATATGTGTATAATCAGACTGAAGTCAAATTTTCAAATGTCAACCTATAAGGAGTGTTTTGAATTGAACTCGAAAGACATTGACTGCTGGAGTGATGTTAGCAAAAGACATACAAGAAAAACATAACCTGTGCTGAATAAAATAATTTAATGAGAGTTCCTCTTACTGATGGAAAAATAACCTGATTGTCACTGGAAAACTGAATCATTAGTTCAGTCATGAGCTTTTTTTGTTTTAGAAGCTCCATTACATGCAGCTAATTCTGGATGTCACTGGGTCTGGATGTTCAGTAAGGTAGAATATGATACTGGGAAGTGCTACATATGTTTTCAGCAGAGTTCTTCTGTACTTTAGTCATCNAATGAAAAAAGTAAGTTATCTAGTACTTGCACTTCTCCATCACTGATCCAAACTGTATATTCCTTCTTTATCCAAGCCAGACATGAAATGTGTTTGGAACTGGAATTCAAATCAATGCTTCAATGGCTTTCAAATCAAGAGTTCTTCCATTCCAGATGTGTGTAGCAGGTCCTACAGTGACAGCAATGAGATTCTCAATTCTCAAGGCTCCAGCCCTGCATGTTTAGCTCTAGAAGAGAGCTACTAAAAATTACTGCAAAGAAACAGTAGATAATAAGCTGGGGCAAGGGGCAGTATGGTTTGAGGGAGAGAGACTATGGAAAAACAACTAGAGAATTCTTCTATGA
The DNA here is from genome assembly GCA_013400575.1 of Peucedramus taeniatus. Classification (NCBI taxonomy): domain Eukaryota; kingdom Metazoa; phylum Chordata; class Aves; order Passeriformes; family Fringillidae; genus Peucedramus; species Peucedramus taeniatus. The sequence goes on along the minus strand of WBNO01027755.1, from coordinate 477 downwards.
GACCTTTACTGGCAAGCATTCCACTTACATGAAGGAGAATATCTCTGACAAGCCAAGGTCTTTGTAAGTCTAATCTTCTCAAGTATGTATGTTTGCACAGCAGTATCTGAGTTACAGCTTACTCACCAGAATTTTTTAATCTGTCACCCAGGATTTTACATTGCCACATCACTCACACTAATTTCTTCCACCAGAAATGAGGCTCCTTCTCCAACAGATACAGACCCAAAACCACCCTTGTTCCAAGGGGATTCTTGTGACTGAGAAAAACATAGGACAGAGTCTATATGGCACAGTTTGTCCACCATCTTTGAGTTAATGATAGCATTTACCCTGCAGATGGCAGGGGAAAATGCAAAAAGTTAGTAAGGAAACTCTGCTCCTCATCTTCAGGGCTTGCTCAGTACATGTATGATGGGAGTACTGTGTCCATTGTCCCTGATGCTGGGCACATTGCACTTGCAAAATAAATCATTG
>WBNO01027754.1:262-32353 GCA_013400575.1 Peucedramus taeniatus | reverse complement strand
CCTTAATATGTCTGAAAACATTTTTAAATCTCATCATCCCTAACATTACACTAAGTCAGTAATTCCATTGATGAAGTAAATAATTTTTAAGTTGCTTTAGTTTTTAATTAGAAATGTAAAATATATATCTAAAAGGCACATACACATGTACATATTATATGTACACGCACATATATATATATTGTATAAACCCATGTACAAAAAGTTCCCAAACTTTTTCCCGAAGTGTAACTGGACCCCCTTTTCTTTTGTGATCACAGTAAAATCAAGAGAAACTAAAAATCCATGGTTTTTAAACTTCATCAGACTGTACAAAAGCCCTGTATTTTGAAAAAGTCTAACTTTATTCAGAATGACTCAACATTAAGAATTTTTTTTAGGCATTCTTAATACATCAAACTGCCAAAAAGCTAAATCAAACTAAAATGTTGAGCAAGCATAAACACAGAGTATGATGAGTGAATGAAAGGTGAAAACATGCAACACTTTTTGTGGAAACCAGCTGTCAAGCAAAACCCCAAATCCTCTTGATGAGATCTGAGTGTTTCTTTTACACTAAAATGACTAATTTGATACCTGTTTTTTCTTATTTTGCTTGCTACCCCATTATACCCACTACTGGTAAAACAAACAGGACATTTTAGCTTTAATCTTCTTACTACATAACCCAAATAACTTCAGTCATGTTTGCATTAATGCTGCATTAATCATGTTGTTGCGTATTAATGAGTTTTCGGGCTATGCTAATTACTGTCATAGATTCTGCAGCAGCCCATTAAATATACAAATTACAGAATTAAAGAGCCAGAGCTCTTCATGATTAATCTTTAAATGGAGAAAAACTAATGATGTCTGTACAAAGTTTCCCTCCACTTTTGGCTGAGCCCAATGAACAATCAATTAGATTATTTGAAGAATAAGAATATTGCTCATACTAAAAGATTTGTTATGCTGTTATTCTATGCAGAAGACACACATTTATAAGTTTCCATCAAATGCATTTCTGTAACATATTCCAGGCTTTAAGGTCTCCCAAAGTGTTGCATGGGAAAAAAACTTATGGATACTCCAATTCATTATTGCATACTCATAGGAATCTGCTGGTTCCATATGAATACAGTAAATCAATCTTCTCCTTTTAGCAAGGACACAAGTCCTGCTACTCCCCAGTAGGAAAGATTTACAGCAAACCTTGGTGAAAAGAAAGCCAAGATAAGTTTAAAGTCATTTGATAAGATTTGATGTATTAGTAGCACTTTATCCCCTCACTAACAGAGTGATGCTTTGTCAGGAATAGTGCAGTACCTAGTGGTTAAATCAAGAGATTCAGAATTAGGAGACCTTGGGTCTGTACTCAGCCAACGACTGGGGTATGTCACCTGAGAGCCATCACTTAAAACACCTTCCCTCAATATTCCTCCTTCCTGAAGAACAGTGGCCAATATAGCTTTTGTAAGGTTCTATAATGCTTGAAAAAATCATTACTGTTTTGTCCTCCACAGCCTAACACACAGATAAGACCAGCAAAATGCCCACATGAATTCAGAAAAGTTACCTAGAGACTAGGCATTTACTGACATTTGAGAAACACTAATACTTCCAAAAGAGGGGATTAGTTCAGCTTCCTCCAAATACTGCGTACTATGCAGAACATCACAACGCTTCCCTAAAGAGCAAATTCTCAGTCTGTAGTAATATTACGCTGCACATCAGTAGGTGCAGTTCAGAATTAACTGGCTGTTCCAGACCTGTTCTATCACTTCTTTATACCATGAAAAAATAAATAAACCCTACTTTATAAATTAAAGAATTCATATTTATACAAAATAATTCTTTAAGACAAAATAAACCTGCTCAGGGCAAGATTGATCATGGTATGAGAATACTTGCACCTGAAGTGAAAAAGACTGGTTTACTGCAATTAGTGCACAAGGAAGAGGATGTAATACAAATAATTGAGATTGCTTAGGAAAAGCAGTTAGGGAGCAGAGAAGCTGTCCAACACGCATTCACCACATAAACAAGATCATTTAAGGGAAGTACAAACAGCCCTAAGGGAAGTAAAAAGGAAGTTCAAAGCAAAAACGTGGCTTTTCACAGGTACTTTACAGCTTTCTCAGTGAAAATAGAAACGTAATTCAGACAATCTTCAAAATATTGGCACATGTTATCTAAGAATTTGGCAAGACCCAAAAGCATCTGGTTCATCTGCCTACCTAGATTTAGCTAAACAAAAAAAAGAAGGCCTCAGAAAAACAAATGAGAGATCAGGGTGAAACCAGACACAAAGATGCAGGTGATGCCATTATCTGTGAGCATCCTCTGTCATTAGAGTCAACAGCCAGCTCTTTACACAGACTTTTAAGCAATACTATCATTAAAGAAATTAGTGACCTGCCTCAAATTCATTTATTAAGCAAGTCTATGAACAGAATTCATAACTGGTTTCCACTGTGCACATTGGGAAAGCATACAATGAGCATGCCATCCAACCAGCATCAACTTCTCAAAGCATAGCTACCGGAGCAGAAATAAAACTGTAATTTTGACAATCACAGAATCAAATGCTGCTTGGCGTGAGGATCAGCTGCAAGATCGTTTCTGTGTTGCTCAGTATTGAGGTGAAATATGAACAAAGAGGAAATGACAGTCCAAATTTCACTTAATGCTTTCTTTGATGTTGAGGCCCAGCAAACAAAATCTGAGAAAATTTTACTCAAACATGACCTCTCTTAAACATTTCAAATTATTTATCTTTATTTATTCATTTTTTAAAGCCTAGAAATGTTCAAAAGACTCTGATTTTGTTAGAAAAGGAAGAAAATAGTTTCTAGGAATAAGAATCCTTTATGAGCAATTTCATTAATTCAAAGGTTGATACTTAAAGAATGGAAACAGAGGAAAGCATTCATCTTCATTTTAACATGAATTCTTCAGAGAAAGAATTGTATTCTGTTACCTGTATGTGAATTCGTGCATAGAAAAGGTCATCTTATGCAACAAGGGTAAGGTAGGAAAGGCTTCTAGGTGTTAATGCAATGCAAATCATAATTACTAGAAATATGATGACAAGAAGAATCACTTCAAAGATTTACACCAGTGCAATCTATAAAAGGTCAACATCACAGTGAAATCAGAAACGAACTGGAGGTCAGCAGTTGTAAATAGCACTTCAATTATGAGCCTTTACTTAGTATTTCCAGCAGTAGTACAAATGTAGCACTGTACAGATAGTAATTTAACTGATCAAGGGAAAAGAGTTAGACTACAACTGAGTAAAATGTAAATGTATCAAAATTAAAGTCAGTGTAATGATCTGAAACACAGCAAATGCAGACAAGCGTGCAATAGCCAAGGCAGAATCCCATCACACAGCATCTCAGAAGCTGAAAGTACAATAACATGGAAATCCTGCAGCAAGAGAGGAGCATTATTGATTAGACAGTGTACATAAGGAACAGAATTATAACTAAAAAAAGCTGATGAGTGTCTGGAGGAATACTAGAGGACAAAAATGGAAATGTAACAAGGAGGGGAAAAAAACCCAGAAAAACTTACATACAGAAATACAACACCACTGAGCAAACACTCAGCAAAAAGTATAAAGTTACAAACTCAGCAACAAATGCTACTCATGGTGGAACTGAAAATAAAAAAACAACATATTCAAGTTAATGCAGCAATTTAAGGTAGAGCAGCAAACTGCAACAAAACTGCCAAATCAAGAATTAACCAAAAGAAATATATAATATCTTCATCTAGTAGTATTTGCAGCAGTATTTCCTTTGAGTATTCTTCACTTAATACCCTTTTCCAGAGGAAGCCTAAAAGTGGTTTTATTTGTAGAGACTAAGCTCAGAAAAGGATTTCAATAGAATGACCTGGTGCAAGCTTTATGTATGGATATACAGGTAACTGTGAGAGTTCTCTCATTGCCTTCCAAGCTATTTACCATCTAATGGAACTACACCTTGAGCATGCAGCAGGTCCTGCTTTGACAGTGTTAATGATATTCCATTACATTTTGTTCTGTTACTCCTGTGCCTCTGTACCCAGGAACTGCACACCCTGTGAGTTAAGTGCTTTATGAGGTTTGGCATGAAATGTTCAATGAAAACATATCCAAACACTTTGTAGCAGTTACACCGAATATTTTACTTAAAATATGATCCAGAGCTACCAAACCACTGTCTGAAATGCCTCGGTTTCAGTGAAAGCACATGAAAGCACATCTATATGTGCTGAACATGTAGATGATGGGATTTTTCACTTTAGGATTCAGATACTATGTGAAATCAGTTTATTCAAAACATAGTCCTGGAACATGAAAACAAAGTACATCTGCTCCCTTTTAGTGTAAACTCCTTTTCATTCTAGTGTTAGGGCCTTGCCTAGATTACTAGTCTCTATCAGCAGTTAATTGTGCCCTTAATATGAATTTCAGGATAGACCAGAGTCTGTATCTACTTAATCAGGAAACAGACCTACTGACTTCCCTGAGAAACCTACCTGAGGCAGAGTTTATTTTACATTTGCTTTGAATTGTTTGAATTCATGAGAGGAATGCTAAATAAATTCTAAAGCAGAAGACTGCTAAAATGTAATCTACACAAAAAATAAGAGATGCAAGTTACAAAGCTGTTACCAAATTCAAGCCTCAAAAGCAGGAAATTCTGCTGAAGAAGAATAATATGTAGGATCAGCAAGGGAAGCTGCACTTGAAGGAAATGAGAAAAGAAAAAGCCAAAGGTATGACACTCACCTTTCCTTTCACAGAATATTTCCTGTGGACCATTTAAGTCAGTACCACTTCATCAAGCATCACTTCATAGCTGATTTTGTAGTATTTGTAGTTGTACTTTGAACTGGTTTTAGGTTATTATTTTTATTGTTGCCTTGAATGGCTTATGTCTATTTCATTGCCTAGTATCATTCGCAATTTCTGCTAACGCAGTTCTGCTCACCTCCAGTCCACTTCCACCCTCACTTTGGTCCAAATATTTGTCCAATTTTTTGCCCCTCTGCTCTGCCTATCTCCTTTCTTCTTTGACCTTATCTAACTTCCTTTCTGCCCATTTCTGCTCATCTACTCTATTCTCTGTCCTTCTCTTTCACACTGTTTTTCCTTCTTCCCCATCAGCTTCCCCAACCTTTTCCGCTGTTCTGTCTGCCCAGCTCTGCCCTTCTTAGACCTTCTCCAACCTTCCTTGATCTCCTCCATTAGTTGCAATCCTGAAAGACAGCCTTGGCTCTGCTGTCCTTAAATGATCATGTCAAGGCAAGTCAACAGAATAAAGCCAGCATATTGGGGCTGTTACTGCAAAAGTTAACCACTATGCACTATCTAGAATACAAACAGAGGCAAGTGCTGCACTGAGAAGCTAAAAAACCTAGCAATTTTCTCTTAGAAACTACTTTAGCATATGTGTGATCTCTGCTTACTCTCCCTAATGTTTCCCAGTGCACAGAAGCAAGATTTTGTCCTTGATACAGCACTCACAATCCCTGAACTGGATTGAAAATATAACTGGGGAGGGAAGGAAGAACCACCTGTAAGTAGTTCTGCAGCACTGGCTGCTGTTATCATTGCCTTTTTGTTTGTTGGAAAGCCATGGCCCAATATACAGCCCCAGTAATTGAACAGGGGATTTAATGTTATTTATCATATGTTAAGATCCTATTCACCAAATTCACCAACATCCTCTGCTCTGCCAAGCACCCATACAGAGTGTGCCATAGAAAACATAACCCAGTGCAGTAAGCCAGCTGTAGAGATTGTGTCGTCAATTTGTAGTCTGGAGTATTCCCAAGAACCAAACCCCTGCACTCACAGTAAGCATTAAACACATACAGACGCATAAAACACAACTAGCATAGCAATGAAATCACATTTATCTACAGCTGAATATTCACACAGTGTGAAATACTTCTAGAGTGATAAACACTACTCAAACCCTCCCTCTGCCCTGGTTTTTAAAAAAGCACTCTGGTGGTATACAGTGAACATGGAAAAGCTCCTGTACTACATCCAGCAATTCAGCTAACGTGGTCAATACACCTTGCAGGGGACAGATATAACCAGGTACTCTGTCCTGTGTGCAGTCATCAACCTGGAGAACCACGGTGGGACACAATAATGCTGGCAGTAATGGAACACAGAGGTAACACCTTCATCCTACCCAGGTGGTGGAGATGTTCCACAGAGGATTTGAGCTGAGATTTTCACCACAGGTCCAGATGCAAATAAAAGCCAACTGGTTTGGTGTTTCCATGCTTTTCCATGTATGGTAAGGAGTTCGTGATTTTCTCATGGCTCTAATCAATACTCAAAGGAAATTAGGTTTATTACTAAATTCTGAACTACACCTGTTGGTACACACCAATAAGGCAGACTACTGTCAACTTTTTTTCCTAATTCAAAACAGACATGTAAAGATTTAACAATCAACTGATTTTATTAATCTAAATAAAAAGACATAAGGCCAATACTGAAAATACTTTCTTTTAATTTCTTCACATAGTATGATGTCATCATTTAACCTCCATATATTATGGTATTTTCAGGCAGGTATTGATTGAGCCTATGTCATCTTTTAAGAATTTTTAATTCCTTAAGGGAGTCTTGAATTAAAGACCTCTTTACTGTAGACTGCCTTTGAGTTGACTTTTACATTATTACTTAAAACTTGAGTGATTACAGAATACATGACTAATTCAGAATTATGGCAATAAGGAAATTTCTCCTCTTCTGCAAAACTCACTGATATTTTTTTCTTTCTTCTTTCCCTTTTTCTCAAAATATAAGACAATGCAAAAGAAAAAAAATCATTATTGATTACATAATGATTATATTGCAATCATTATTGATTACAATACTGTAATAGATTAAATCAGAAAGTGGGTGATTGGACACATAACATTACTAAGTATGAGAGTTTATATTATTTTGTTTCCAGTGTGATGATTTTACCACTTGCAATGCCTCACAGAAAGACACACATAAAAGAAAAGGAGCAATCCTTTCTCATGTGCTGTAAAAAGTCACCTTTTTTCCTGTCTCTTGTGTTGCCTGAGGATTCAGATGACACCAGCTTGATTAACTCACTGATTATTTTAAAGTTTTGCTTGTGATCCTAGAGCAGTGTAGGGATATGGGAAAAAATACATCATCCTTAACAATGCAAAAACGCTGATCTATAGATGCTCTTTAAAGCACTAAATAAAAAGAATAATTAAAGGCTGAGTTCTGCAACTGTAGTAACAAGGCATGCGTAGCACAGAATGACATAGCCACAGAGGGGGCAAAGGCTCCCAAACAGCATGCGTGCCCCAGCTGTGTCAGAGCAGGGTTTCCAGCCACAGGAACTCGGGTAATCCACACCCCAAACTGCTGGGAAAAGGCTGCATTGGACTGGCAAGGCTGCAGCTTTACAGCCAGCTCAGCCCTGTCCCACAGTGAGAGCTCTGGGGAGAGGCTGCTTGGGAGCTGCATTTCCTCCCAAAACATGCAGTACTAATCCCGAGGCTCTTAGGTGTAGGAAGATTTCAGGAGAACTGGGCATTTCCATCTTAAAGCAGCCTTGAGCCTGACCACTTCTCAGGCTGGCTGTGGTTGGTGTTCACTTTGCAATTCCGCAGGAGTACTGTGCTGCCCTGATTTCCACCTCTGACATTTCCCTGGCCCTTTCCCGCCCATGTGAAAGGCAGAAGGTCTGGCATAAAACCAATTATGCAGTCTTTTCTACATCCAGGATTCCCATTCAACTCATTTTTCCCCTTAGTGCATGCAGTTCAGTAGCATAACAAAGTTTATACAGAAAAACCCTATTTTTTTTTGAAAATTAATGAAGCTAACGTGACAATTTAACACGAGTTTGGAATAAGCAGCTTGAATTGGCATATTTCAATCACTGAACTGGAACAATTTGGAAGAGAAATAATATAAAACAAATGAAAGAAATATTAAAGAGTACTAAAGGAGGAAATTAAATAGGAGAAAAAACTAATTTTGAAAGCTGAAATGCAGAGGCAGTGCTTTTATAACAAACTTCATATTTTAAAAATAATGAACAAAACCTTCAAGAAATAATAATTAAATGTAGAAATCTTTTGTAAAGGAACTCACTCTGAGCAGAGCCAAAACTTCTGTGGAAAGGATTACTTTCCTCCCAAGACAAAACTCTCTCTTCCTTCTACAAGTCTTCTCAGTGGCAGACATTTTCAAAATCACTTATTGCCTACACCCTCCTTGAATCTTCCCAACAAGGTTTCACCCTGGTTCTACAATTCACTTCATAATTTGTTTTGGATCAAAAGGTGTATCCAGGAATGGCTGCATCTCTCAGTCTAGCCTTCGTTTTGTTCATCCAATTATGAGGACTGATGGGAACAAAGACTGTAATTCGTGTAAATAGATTCCCCCTCCTCCCTCCCTGTCTCTGCAGCAAGTCACTGAACAACTTGAAAATGCATAAAATAAAATCCCCCAAGGGCTAAAACTCCACTACACCAAAATTCCCATTATTTACTATAGAAGGGAATGCATTCTGTTCATGGTAACCCATCTACCAGTGAAATTTTGTTTTCAGTAAATCAAGGAACTTTTAAAGTAAACCAGAAAAAAAGAGCATTAATAATCACCAAGCCTGAAAAAAATTTAATGATAGACAAAAGCTATAAATAAAAATGTGATACTATCTATTCTTGAACTTATTTTTTTCTTTACTCAGGAGAATATCTGAGGACACATTCCACTCCAAGTATCAGTTTTTATAACTCTAACCACCCTAGAATAACACTAATTAAAATTTAGCCATATAAGCATGATCAGAACCAATAACTGAAAGCAAACAGGCTTAGACAGAAAGTATCAGGCAAAACCAGATTATTTCTTCTTTTTTTCTCCTCCCTGAGGTAGACAGCATGTTCTTTTCTGAACTCTGTAAGAATACCATTCTGTATAGCACCAGAGTGCCATCAGTATAAATAACAATGACTGTCTGAATTAAAGAATAGAACAGCAAGATATTTTTTAGTTCACCATCTTGTTCAATATTGGAAAATATTTTGTGTTCCATCTACTGTCTTGACCAGCATTGCATAGATTTCATAGGAGAGCAGAAGAAGATACATAAAAAATATCTAAAAAGTAGTAGGCATGACCCCCCAAAAGCCTAGTTTTCCCCCAGTTAAAGTCTGTTTTTCTAAAAAATAAAATACCCAAAGCACTCTATAAGAATATCGCCAACAAAAGAAAAATCTCTTTTGCAATAACTATAATAAGTACATTAGCAGTTGCAGAAAGCACAGGAAGAATTTTGAATTATATAATGGGTTGGGTTGGACCCCACCCAAGGGACCTTTTAACGTCACCTTGTCAAACCCTGCCTGCAATGAGCAGGGACATCTTCAACTAGATCAGGTTGCTCAAAGCCACGTCCAAACTGACCCTCAATGTTTCCAGGGACGGGGCAACCACAGCATCTCCAGGCAATCTGTGCCAGCATTTCACTAGTCTCATTGTAAATAACTTCCTTAAAAATAGTCTAAATCTCTCTTTTAGTTAAAAAACATTACCCTTTGTCCTATATAGACTAGTAAGGAAAAGTGAAGCTGTGTAGAAGAAAATGCAGAAATCCTGAGTTAGTGCAGCCAACACACTTTTCAGGAAATAGCCTTGTCTTACAAACTAAATCATAATCAGAGAGAGAACAAATAATCACTTCTTAGCAAGATAAAGATAGGACTTTAACAGCAGCACATGTAACAGGTTAGTTTAATAAATAGGATGGTGCAAAACCATAGAGTACTATATAAGTAAATGATCAACATTTAAAATCAATGCTCTTGCAAACTGAAGCCAATGCAAAGGGGCTAACACCAGGGTAAGGTGATCCGGCTGATGAATTTTGGATCTGCTGAAATAAATCCATTTACAGGAGCATTTGCAGGATGACTAAGTTAAAAGAGCACTGCAACAGTCAGGCCTGGCTAAGGGAACGCCTCCTCCTACTGTCAATATTTCAAACTGATAAAGAGCTGACCAAGTGCAATCAGCACCATGATGAATAAAAGCAAGCTTGGGACCATTAACATTAATGGGACTTGCATGACTAAATGTTCATATATTGTTCTGAAAATTTACCCGATGGACCAAGAGACCTTTTTTCTTTGCTTATGCTTCCCCTTTTCCTGCAGACTGTATATGATCAGTTTAAAAATATACTGCAACATAGTATAAGCATCTAAAATAAGTTCCTATTATTAACATCCCATGAGTCAAACAAAAAACTACAGACCTCACTCTAGCTACCTGGAAAACTTGAGAAAATAAAAATTCCAGCTTTATGCACAGAGATAAAATTGGCTGATCTAATATCTTTGGCCAGAGTGCCTTATCCTTGGGGCACAATGAAAAAGACTCTGGCCCCTGCCATCTACAATGCATATTAGGGAATGGTGAATGATCTGGCACCCTGTGAAAGCTGGTTGAACTTTTTTTGGAAGACAGAAATTCAGACTAGCAAGTATAGCCCTAAGATTGCATAGATCCAGGATATGACTTAGTTCAATATTTTTAATTTGAAACATGGCAATCTGGGTTTTTTTATCATCACTATTAAATACCTACTATATAACTAGTGCTGTACCACAAACAGGTGACATCTTTTACCTCAACCCCCTTGTCACAGTTTGATGCTGGCACAATGCCAGTGCCCCCCAATGCAAGTGTATTTTCCCTAGTGGTGGCTGTGAGATGTGACCAGAAACAGAGCAAAGCAGGCTCAAGCTTAAGAAAAAAACCAAAAACTTTATTAACATACAACTATAATAGAAAGAACACACATACAAAACTCACTATGAAACCCTTCCAAAACATTTCTCTTCCCAACAGCCAATTTCCCACAGGACACAGTGTGACAAAACCTTGGATTCTCAATCAAGTTACCACCCCTCAGAAAATCAATTCTCAGTTCATCAAGGGAGAGAGGAGTCTCTCTCTTGTACCATAGTCTTCCCCAGGAAACACAGTTGAGACCTCTTGTGTTTCCATGTCTCACATGGCACTGCCCGGAATCTGCCATCGTGACAGCCTCCTCCCATGCCCAGTGCTCTCACCACTGTGTGTGGGCCAGAACTGCTTCTAGGGTTCCCCTTTTAAGGATGCTCTGCCCAGTTCCAAGAAAGCAACAGTCTCTCACTTTCGGGACACCAGTCCGCCCCAAATTCACCCCCTGGGGCCGAGGGGTCTCAAGGACAGAGATCTTCTTCTTCCCTGAAGACAGAGGGCACCACCACACCCTCCTCATCCTTCTCTGTTCACTTCACTCCCTCACTGCACTCTCTCAGCTCCAAGACATTGCCTCCCCCTAAATGCAGTCTCTGTGTTACAGGAAAAAAAATGGTTCCGTCCATGGCTATACAAGAGAAAAGTCCAGCCAAAGGCCACTCCACCATCTCCTCCCACCTAGGAGTCTTCTCAACTTCTTCTGACATCTTCGGCTTGCTCAAGCCTTCACCACACTGGCCCATTTCCTTTTATCCCGTTCAGATAAAGGAGGATTAGTGTTCTCTAAAGTTTTCATTGTCCCAGAGAAGGGTTAAAATCCCGGGCTCAGCCTGCCCACAGCTCTCACGGCTGGGCACCTTCTCGCCGCACCCCCCGCTTCCCCTTCCCGGCCGTGCTGCCAGCACATGGTATCAACTTCAAGGTAGCACAGGCACAGTCTGTCTGTCTGTCTGTCTGTCTGTCTCTCTCTCCTGGGGGTGGCTGCCCGATCTCAGTGTCCCTCCACCGCTCCGTCCTGCAGGGGCTCCGGCTTACCTCAGCCCAGGCCGCATGGCTTCCCCTCCCCCACGCAGCCCGCGGCTGGGCAGGGCAGGCTCAGAGCCCCTCACTCCTCACCCACCGCAACCAAGGGAGAGCGGCCCTCGGGGAGGGCTCTGCTTTAACCCCTGCGTTCTCACAGGCGTGTCCATGTCCTCAGTGGCCACACCAGGTGCCAATATTCAAATCTGATCATTGATTGGTTTTGGCTACAACTTCCCAAAAACTCACTTCCTGGTCAACCCAGAACACCCCTCCTGAAAGCTGAAGAACGCGGAGTAGTAAAATGGGGGACCAAGGGAGCACCTATGGGGTTAGGGTTGTTTAGAAGAACATGCTGTTTCATATTGATATATATCAATATATAGCACAACTGGGCAGAATGAAATAGCATTTTGTCATTTATAGCTATTTAATACAAAAAGCTTTTTAAAATAATCCAGTAAGAGATTTACAGCTTTGTGAAGTCACTGCTAGACAAGAAATATTTAAAGCTTTCCTATTGTCTTTTAGCTTTGGCAGAGTACTCACAAAGAAGGTGGAGCAGCATAAGGGAGACGATGTTGAGCAGGGCAAAAAATTCTCCTGATGGGGAGAGAGACCTCTTTCTGACAGGCTCCCCAGGAAAAAAAAAAAAAAAAAAAAAAAAAACCACGAAAACCAAAAAAAAACCTTAGTAGCAGCACAAAAGACAAGTAAATGTCCTTCATGACTTCAAGGTTTTTCACAGTTCCAAGGATTTTAACTTTTTTTTTTCCCACAGAGGAGAAAAATCCCCATAATTTTACTCAACATAAAATTAGCTGTCCCACTATTGAGTCATTTTTATTTTTAGTTATTAGCCATGCTAGCAGACAGGGATTACATTTATTTCAGTACCTATATTTATTTTAGTACATTATTTTAAAATCAAATGCTCTATTGGACTATGCTGCTGCTAATTTAGAGATAAAAGATTCACACATGCAGATCTGTCACTCCACTGTGAACACCTGCAATCCTAAAATTGGATCATGATAGACTTAAGGTAAAATTTTCAAGCTGCTTATCAGTCCCAATCTTCACTCACCATCTCATTTAGCCTTTGACCAACAGACTGAAGAGAACAGTTTATGTGACTGAACAACAATGCTGGGATAAACCAACTGTGGTACTGCCTGCTTGCACCATTAAAACTAGTAGTAATATGAAACAATATAAAAATGTAGAATGCTACAGAAGAATTTTGAAATTGCAAGCAAAGAATGGTTCCTAAGACCAAAATAGAGCAAGTAGGAAAGAAGGAAGTGCTTTGTCAGAACACAAACTAAGAAAAAATTATTTTAAAATATCAATTTTATAGGATTTACAGATAATGAAATCACAAAATGTGGTGATTGGGAAGAACATTGCTGTGCTTAATTATCAGTTCTACTGTATCATCAACTTCTTCATGAGCAGAGTTCAAAACAGCAACTTCCAGCCATTTCAGCAGAGGCAGCAGCTTGGAAAGGCCTGTCTCCTCCCACCTGTGACCAGCAAGGAGACTGGGCCACTGCTTCTCAGGAATGCACCTGGGCACAACAACTCTCACCTTTATGAGCTTAAGCAAGAACAAGTTGCAATATTTTAGCTTACTTACCAAAAACAAAAAAAAGTGAGGGGAAAAAAGTGGGGGGGGGGAAGAAAAAAATGGAGAATGCAGCAGCTTTATTTACACTCTGCCACAAGCACATCATCCCGTTTGCTCTGCTCACTACACGGACTCTCCATAGAATATTAGGTCAAATATAAGGTCCCAATACTAATCTTCATGGCCATCCATGGAAGTGGTTCAAGATATCTCAAGAGTGCCCTTTTCATTATGTTGGTGACCTCTCTGAACAGCTGTTAGTTTCAAGGCTCACCAGAGCAAGACTGAACTGCCTCTGCAAGAAGGCTAGAGGCCCTGGAATTTGTTAGAGAAGCAGATCAAAAATTATCACAATTTTCACATATTTCTGAAGTCAGTTTGAACCCAGACCTAGTCAGGCCAAGTCATACAGTAAAACAAAAGAGAGGAGACAAAAAAGTAAGCTTTTTTACAAAAAGCAAGCTCTTACAGAAGAATGAGGTAAGCAAGAGGTAAAAAAGAAGGGGGTAGATGAAGAATTAGGCAAAAAAATAAGAGAACAAGTTAGCTGGGTATGTTTTGGAAGATACTCAGGTACCACTTGCAAACTATGATTAAGATACAATATCTCAATTATTTTTTTACCTAGCACATTGACATGAATATTGGTTAAAAATGTCACTAAATGTGCGTATTGCTTTAAAAAAAATTCAGATTGTTTTCCATCCGTAAATGGAAGAACAGAAGTTTGTAACTCTGAATTCACAGTACAAGGCAGAACTAAATAAACAATGAATGAACTAAATGTTCCTCCCAGAAATGTTCAACAGGCATAGCAAATTTTAAAAGGAAAACCTAAATGCCAGACTTATCTAAGTAAAACTATTCCAAAATTACTATCTATTTGATATTAAAAAAAGTAGAATCAGGTTGCTGACCTAAACTTAGTTATAACCTGAAAAAACTGAACGGGTTGTATAAAACAAGCTATTTCCAATTTCTGAGGAAGATTTTTGCAGCCAGATCTTTTGGATTTCCAATTTTTTTTTTTTTAACTTTGGATGCAATATCATTATAGAATTCTAAATTCAGCATATTTTAAAACCAAATAACTGTAGTAATATGCAATATAGTTAAGGCCAGTCCAGATAGCAGTAGTTAGTGATTACCAGATCAAAGGCCTTACTCAAATCAATAAAGATAGCTCCTGTACATTGATTACCATCCAACACTATAAAAATATAATTGCTTACCTTGAGAAGAGCAGTGCAAATGAAATGAAAAGGTCATAATAGGTCAATAATTATTTAAATTAAACTTACATCTTCCTTCGTCTGATGGACCAACTCTAGCACGCACCGAAATGGTGGTGATTTACCAGTTTAAATAGACATATTAACATGTCAGCAAAGGGCTTAGCAGTAATTGGGTCAGCAATTTTAAGCAGTCAAGGTTCCAGGTTGTCAGCTTCTCCATTTATGCTCCCAATTAATCTTAAGGTATTATAGATCTTAAGTCAGTAAGCACAGATCTAACTACTTTAGATGAAATCTCATTTTGGGTATATACAGAGATAGATTATAGTTACTTTTTGTGATCTTTCTATAACAAATAGCAGTATATAATTCTCTAGAATAGCTTTTCATTTAAAAAAGCCATGCAACAATTTGCTATCAAGATTGTGAATTATCCAGTAATTTAGTCTATGACATTTTTGTCACTATATTAAAGGGCCCTTAGACCAGAACAGTACTACTTGGCAGGTTTGTGTTTTCATTCTCTTGGTTATGCTAAGAGTTGCTTTCTGGATTCTCAGTTATTATACTGCACAATAACTTTGACATTACTCTGTCAATATAATTGTCAATGGACAATTCTGAGGTTTTTAATTTGTTTCTAAATGTAAGAAAAAGGAATCTTTTTTAACCATATTTTCTTCATATCAACTACTTTTTCACAATTACTTTGAAGAATTAATTTACATCACTTTCGTAATTAAAAAAAAAAAGTTTCCAAGATTTTTTATTCCTTCTTTCTATGGATCAGACATATGAATGTTTTAGAGAGTGGTCATCCCAAAGTAAAAAAAAAATAGAAGTCTAAATTCATCAATGTCAGGAAACTGCTCTTTGCAGGATGCTTATCTAGAGGATGATGAAAAAATTCTCAAAGAAAAATTACATTTGCATGGAGACTGTGTATCTTAGAAATTTAGGGGCTAAAAAGATTCTTCCATGAAATTCATCCTGGACACCAAATCCTGATGGTTCACAAAACAATAGAAAGGAAGAGAAAGAGTCTTGTCCTTGTCCTCTTAATTTGCTGCCACTTTGTGATAGGCAATATTAAAAAAAAGGAAGGCAACATTTTGAAGAGCACAGAAGGAAGACAATCAAGGAGATTACAGTGGAGTGGATTAAAACCAGGAGGGAAAAAGAAAGAGTAGAAGAAGGAGAAGCAAGAAACAAATCATGGTTAGTGGAAAAGCCATAGGAAAAAAGTTGAAAAGCAAAAGAAATCAAAAAAGGGAGAGAAGGCTAAATAGAAACAGAGGAGAGCCTATAACCACTAATAAAACCTCTCCTTATAAATCCAATTGCAATGCATATTGTTGTAAACACAATACATTGGAAAAGCATTCACTCTATCCTTCACATACAGATGTGCATCTAGTGCAGCAATGGCCCTAATAGTCCAGATCAGAAATTTTATGAATATTAAAGATTTCTACCCACTGACATCTGTATTTATCAGCAATGTTCCAAATGATGGATATGTGCGAGACTCTCCTATCACACTGGAATCTTTTTAATTACTACTTAGAATAACTATCTAGGCCACATTACATAGATAAATTTAAACACTCAAAAATTGGGTAATTCAAAACCAAAACTGTCTGCAAGAAATTAATGCATACCCAAATAGAGGATGAGTAACGATATAGTCTACAATTATACAAACACACATTTCCCATAAGATATCTGCCTCAAGGATTTTATGATGTTCAGCAACTAAAACAGAATTCATGAAGCAAATAAGGATTTTGTGCATAGAAACCTGTCTTTTTTGATCTAGTGCTCTGTGGATGTTTAATGAAAGAGGAAGGGGAGTATGAAAAGTGAATGGACAGTTTCACAGCTAGCACAGTACAATGTCACTCTGGAGAAATCTGTCCCCACCTCTGCCACAAAGTTCTTATGCAATGTGAGGTAAACCACTTAAGTCAAACTTTTCAGAGTTTCACTTGTTATGCACTCTTCATTTTCTTGACTGCTTGCATTTAAGCACCCCATGGAGACCTGTCTAAGTGTTAAGTGCTCCTAATTGAAAAGGGGTTGGCAGAAACACTACTTAAAACACATGAACTACTCTGAAAACCCAGGTCCTACCTATGTAGAACTCAAAAATAGCATTAATTCCACTTTTTTTTTTTGTTTTCTTACACAAAATCCCTACTCACAAAACAAAAACGGTAATGTAAGTGCTGTAAAAATGTATATCAATGATTACAAAATACTCTGGTACTCCAGTGAAAACAGCATAGGAAAAAATTAAATCTGCATACACTTAAGAATAGACATGTACAGTAAAACAGACAGAAAGCCATATACGAAACAGAGAAAGGATTTTCAAAAGGCAATAGCTGGTCCATACTGTACACAGAACCTATGGAAAGACAGTCTCTAATCAACTGGTCATATGCCATCATAACATATAAATATAGCACAGTTGAATGAAGTTCATGCTGCTTATTTAACTCAATTTCTTAAGCTCTAGGTGCTTAATTTTGCAAACTAATTTTTCCCATATGTACTAATGCAGATAGATTTTTTTTTCTCCAAATTACCACAGTCTAATCCTGAATGATAGTTTTGCCATAATGGAATTATTCAGTCTATGATCTGATTGATTTTAGACCTTAAATACTGAATCTTAACACACGTAAATTTTTAATCCTTTAATTTCTCTATTCTGCCAGTAATTGATAAGGACAGTCGTACTTAGACAAGGTCTTAATTTAATCGCCCTTAAAATCAATTAGAAGGTGAAAAGCTTCCTTATATTATTATTATGAAAATTTCCTGATCAAATTCACAATGCAATCATAATCAATGCATGACACCTCACGCACTTTAGTCAATACATAATTCAGTAGTTACATCTTCATCCTTTAAAAACCGTATGGGAAGGAAATTGTATCCCAAAAGCAGAAATAATTTAAAGGCTCAGTATTAGTCAAACACAATGTCTGAAGTCATTGGACTAAATAACCCATTATAGAAATAATCTAAATAAGGGCCAGGCATGTACCAGAAAGCATTAATTTCACTTCAAGTATCTCTCCAGCTAATACAATGTTAATTGTCTCTTTCCTGCAACCTTGTTGAAAACACTCCATAGAATCAGAAGGAAAATTTTGGCCCACTGTTAAGTAGGAAAGGTGAATTAGTAAGCAACAATGGTGAAACACTTTCTTCACCCTCATCTTCACCAGCACAAAAACAAGGTTGACGTCAACTCAGGCTGACGATCAGTAAATGGAGAATTTGTGTGTCAACTATTACAGGAGCTTGGTCTCTACAAATTGATGGAACCAGACAATATCCACTTGAGGGTGTTCCAAGAGCTTGCTGACATGGCTGCAAGGTCAGCCTCCACAATCTTTCAGAAGCTGTGGAGATCAAGGGAAATCCCAGACCACTGGAGGAAGGCTGATGTCACTCCCATCTATGAGAAGGGCTTAAAGGATAACGCTGGAAATTACAGGCCCGTTACTCTTACTTTAGTCCCTGGCAAAGTTTTGGAATGAACCTTCCTGGGAACTACCACAAGTCAGATGAAGCACAATTGGGAAAAGTCAGCATGGACTCACCAAGGACAAATCATGCATGACCAACCTGACTACATTCTACGACAAACTCCCCCAGTGGATGTGGGGCAAGCAGTGGACCTGCTCAATTTCGCCACAGCTTTCTATATGTTCTTTCTATAGGCTTTGCCACTGCCTACTTCTAGATAACCCAATGTGTGATGGTCTGGACAAGTGGTCTGTGGGGTGGATGGGAACTGGCTGTCAGGCAGCACCCAGAGGAGAGTGGTAGCTCCTTTTCAAACTGGCAACGCATAACAAGAGGAGTCACTCAGAGACCAATACTGAGCCTAAAGCTGTTCAGTGTCTTTATAAGTATCTGGATGATGGGATAAAGTGTACCCTGATGAGATGGGATGATGACACCAAACTGGACAATTTGGAAGGGAGAGCCACCCTGCAGGAAGACATGGATAGACTGAGAGAATGGGCTAACAAGAACCTTATAAAGTTCAATTAAGACAAATATAACATCTTTCACCTGGGAAAACAGAAACCAGGAATGCAGCATAGGCTGGGATCTACCCAGCTGGGGAGCAGCTCTGTGGAAAAGGACTTGGGCATCTTGGGGACAAGCAGCTCAATATGAGTGGAGAGTGTGCTGCTGTGGCAAAAAAAGCCAACAGGATGCTGGATTGCATCAACAAGGACATCTCCAGCAGAGATAAAGAAGTCATTATTCCCCTCTACTCAGTGCTTGTCAGGCCACACCCAGAACCCTGTGTTCTGCTTTGGTCCCTGCTGTGCAAAAAGGATGTGGACGGGCTGGAGAGAGTCCAGAGAAGGGTGACAAAGATGATCAAAGGATTGGGTAGCCTGTCAAATAAAGAAAGACTGAGAAAATTCAGCCTTGAGAAAAGAAGGATCAAGAGAGCCCTTATCACCATGTTCCAGTATTTAAAGAGTGGCTACAAAGAAGATGGAGAGTCCCTTTTTACAATGAGTCTTTTACCTGGAAAAGACATGGGGTAATGGGTGCGAGTTACTCCTGGGAGAATCCAACTGGACACAAGGTGAAAAATTTCACAATGAGCCAGCCATTGGAATAATGTTTCCAAGAACTGGTGGATTCCCTAGCTCTGGACACTTAGGATTCAGCTGGAGAGTACTGGGCCATCTTGTCTAGATTATGCTTTTGCCAAGAAAGGTTGGACCAAATGGTATTTTTCTTTTTGGCTGTTATTTCTCATTAAATCCCTTTTTGAAAAAGTACTTTGGGTTATAAGTTTGTTTATACCAGCACATCAGAATCTCAGAAAAATCTTATAAAGTACTGAAGTACTGGTATGGAAGACCCCCATTTGTTCTAGCAAATGAAAACCATTAGAAATAGTTGCTTTTCTTTCACATATCTCTGCACCATCAGGTATTTGAGTTTGAGAATTTCCAGAAGCATTCATACATTTGCTCCATTGAACTACTCTTTTCTGTGTCCAAACCTGCTTCAAATTCTTTCTTTGATCTGTGCTATTTGCTTTAACTGAAGTGAAATCAGCCTCCATTTAACACAGAGTACATGGATCTCTAGCATGCTAAGCTTTCAAGACAGTCTTGATACTTTCCACTCTCTCCTTTATTTTTATTTTTAAATTAAATAAACATCATGCTTTTGTGCAGTTTCTATCTTATAGCTTTTTCATTTTTTTGCTATTTTCAACATTTTTTATTTCCCTAAATCTCCCTCAACAAGTCTCTTCATTTTGCACCTTTTCTCAGCAGTGCACAAGCACAAAAGGAATCCCAGAAGATGTCATGCCTGAAGCAAAACAGCACTTCCATAACTGTTTCTTCTGCTAATTCTTAGGTGTGACACTTGCAGAGAGAATGCTTTTGGAATTTAATTCCAAAGCAGTGAGTCGTGTTTGCACAAAATTAGCAAAAGCCCAACTAGAGTTGTGACAAAAGGCAAGAACTGCTCTTTTAAAAAGTACAGTCACCTTGTGTGGTTGTGATAATCAAAAGACCCAATTCTGTAACTGGTTTTTGCACAGATAGATGAAACCACGATCTAGTCTACGAAAGGGTCTTTCCACTGGCAGGTTGATAAAACAATGGGAAAGCTCCTGTTTTTACAACTTCCCTTGTGCAACACTACTGTGTTCTCTAAAAGTTACCATGCATAAGCAGAAAAAACCTGGTTTTAACCATGCAGTGCAGAATGCACAAGACTGGGAAAAATCTATTTTGGCACTAAAGCCAAGAAGATGTAGAAAAAAACCCATACTGCCCTTGTAAGCCCAAAGCTTGTGCTGCATAGTTGATCTGTTAAAGTACATGAGGTAAATATGAAAAATAATACACAAGATGAGATTCTTTTTTTCTTCATCTTTTCTGTGGTTGCTACAATTGAAAAAAAAAAAAGAAAAAGGAAGAAAAAGCAGCTACTTCATACTGATAGAAAGTATGTAGGTCCCTAAAAAAACAGCTCATCTTACTGAAAATATTACCCCTGTAACACTGGCAAGGTCAGCATCAGCCTGGCTTATTTGTTGCCTAAGTCCCTGTTGTGCATGTTCAAAAATGTTTTAAGTTGTTTTGTTCATAAAGCAGCAGAGTTCACTTTGTTGTGCTGGATCACTCCTTTTTCTCTATATGCAGCTCCTCTCTCGCTCCCTATCTTTAGGCTTCTTGGGATTCAAAAGGAAGAAAGGAAGGAATGTGTTTTTCAAGATGAAACTCTGAATTCATTTTAAGTACTAAGATAAAATTCTACCTAAAATCTCTGTGCAAACAGTTCTCAGGCAGAAAAAAGGATGGTTCTTTTTCTTACTGAAGCCAGCCACTTGACGGTGATATAGAAAATCTTTATCTTTCTTCCACAGAAGATGAAGATGCGGGTTCAAATCATTCTTTTGTGAAGACAAGAGGAGAAAGTATAAGAAGCTGGCATAAAAATTAAAAGCATTTCTAAAGACAAGTCCTGTGGCAAAAACCTAGACAGAAAGGACACAACATAATGCAAGTTGTCCAAGAGCTTTTTAGAGTCTGATTTAATATAAAACTCTAAAAAATGATTGGCAGTATTAAAGGTTCCCTGACAAAAAGTATGTTCTTCAAGTCCACAAAACAAATTTGCTCTCTTTCTTTCTTTCTCTCAGAGTATTTAAAACTTGGAGTAAGAATTTCTTTTGCAATAGTTTCTCCCTCAGAAAATCTTGTTTACTTTCTTCAGTTCAATGTAATGAAATAAAAAGGCTGATTCTCCAAAAGCTATTAAAGGAAAAACTGCCAGCAGAGTGACAAAGAATACATAAAGCCAAACTAAGCAAAAGGTCAGTTTTCTCTCCTCCTTCTCCCTTCTCTCCATCTTTTTGGTGTAAGGCTGAAGCAAACAAATTTAACTGCACTTGCTATAAAGTTGCGTCTATAGATTAGAGAATCCTTGTGATCAATTTGGAGAAATATATGGACCACAGGTGGACTACAAAAGTGAGTAAAAAATCTGGCTAAGCAGCAGGACTCAAAGGCTTGTGACAAGTGGCCCAAAGCCCAGTGGGCAGCATTTACAAGAAACTGGTACTGGGACCAATTCTGTTTAACGTTTCTATTCATTAAAATGGATCCCAGGTGATGGGATGGACTGTGCTGTCAAAAAGTTTGGAGGGAATTAAAAAAATAAAATTAAGGGCTGCAGTGGATACACTGCAACACAGAGAAACATTAGCAGGCTGGAGAAATGGGCAGAAACCTTTTGGAATCCAGCAGAAGCAAATGCAAGTCTTACAGTGCAGTTTTGGGTACTCTAGCATTAAAACAAATAAAAAATTAAAATTAAAAAAATAAAATAAACAAAAAACAAACAAACAAAAAACTCAAAACAAACAAACAAAAAAAAAAAAACCAAAAGGTACTTGCAGTATACAAATCCAGTGGCACCAAGATAATCAGAGGGCCAAAGTACACGACATTCAACAAGAGGCTGAGACAATAGAGTTTGTTTGATCTTAAGCATGGAAGAATGAAGGCAATTATGGCCTTCTTGAATTACCTCCCCAAAGGATATAAAGATGATGAAGCCACACTTTTTTGGACCTCTACAGTGATAGAACAAGAGGCAATGTACACTAGTTCATAAGCAGAAAATTTTGTATAGATATAAGGGAGAAAAGTAAACCAAAAGACAGGTCAAATTGGAAACTGGAACCATACTTGGAAACATACTTAGCTACATATGGAGCAAAGAAGCAGACAAAGACCTAAACAGGTCTAGCTGGACTCAGTATGAGCCGGAAGACTAGACGATTTCTCTTCAAAACTAAATTATTACATTATTCTTAATTAGTGATTAAAATTAATTTCTGACCATCTCAAATCATTAGTTGTATAAAGAAATTCTAGAAAATATCTAGAGAAGAAAAATAAAATAGAAGCAGAACTTGTTCAACTCATGCAGCCTTCCCTCTCTGCAGAGAATTGTTAATCAGAAAAAAAAAAGGCTTCTCTTTCCTAGTAAAAGTTATTTGGTGAAATGAACATCTTTCCCAGTTATATTGGGTTAGTCTGAGTTTATAATAGGATATATGTTTGGAAAACATTCTTAGAGGTCACAGAAACAATCCACTTACTCCAAAGCAGAATCAATTTTACCCAGGTTATTCCTGACAAATGTTGAAAGAACATCCAACTGTTCTTTAAAATCTGCAGTGTCAGAGCTTTCATTTCTTTCTCACAACAATGAATTCTTTTCCTCAGCTAGCCTGAGTCTTTGAGAAAAAAAAGACAATCTAGCTTGCTGTATTTTAGCTTGTTATGAGTGCATTGCTGCTTTACCCACAGTAAACACAAAAAGCTCATTCTCTTCTTTTAAACTACACATTTTAATATATTTTAACACCACTATCATGTCTCCTTTTAGTCTTCATTTTTCTAAACTACACCATTTTCTTTGGCCTCTTATCTTACATTGTTTTATAATGTCTAATCCTGTTCATGTTCTTGGTATTCAGTCATAATGCATCCCATAAAGTTCTGTGGGGATGCTGGAAAAGGCCTATTTATTTGGCTCCACAAATCAATGAAAATATCTGTCCCTCTGACTAACTATCAAATGTTTGCTCAAGATCCTGTGGAGTGGAATTTGTTTTACATTACTGCAAAGAGAGTTCACTGTGATGAAGAGCTATGGGGAGATCCGACACCGAATGACCACAGCCATTCTCAGCACTTCTGCTCAGAACAAATGTAAACGAGACCTGTGCAGTGTTCTCTGGCAAAGTCATTAAGAAACATCGTTACTGGAAAGATTCTCCAGTCTGAGAAATGGCTGTGTATCCAAGCCAGAATCTGGCAGTAAAAACACTAGCGCAGATATAAATATTTTTTTAAATACACATTTTTAAGACCACTTTACAACACTAAAAATGTCATTGTAAAAAAAAGTTCTCCTTGTAATGCTTAATATATTTACATCTTACCTCATACAGTTATTTTCTAATTATTACAGAGCTGAATACGCATCATCTAGAGGTTAGCAAACATTATATAGTCCAGGCAAGACATACGTCTTTTTAAGTGTACTATCCTATTTCAGAAAACTTGGAATCAAAGCGAGGCCAAACACAAAACTTTCTTCAGAGTAGACTGCATTGTGATCAATATTATATGAATAATTTTCTTTTAAAACAAGTAGTATCCAAGAGGAATGACATTTGAACTCCAAGCTTGCTAGCTCTACACCCTGTATAAAATAGATATTACTTCTCTTGATGACAAGAGAGCCAGAAAGGCAAACACAACAGTGGTACTACAGCATTCTGACTCCAGACTCATAGCCACAGCACACAAGCTGGGCCAATAAAGGCAAACCACACAAAATAAATAATTTGTAAAACCTCCTAGCAAATTCTAGAGGTCCTTTTAAGTATAAAGTCCCACATTAAGTAGAATCTGAACTTCAGCTCTCCATATGTTAAATCACACCACTTGGTTGTCTCAGGGGGAAGATATGAAGATAAACACCTAAATACCCCAATTTTTAGAGTGATGGGAGATGGATAAGTTCCTTCACTAAAGCAAGAACGCTAACAGCGCTCCTTTGCCTTGTGATATCTGATATTTGATATAATAGATATGCCTTATCTATTTCGATAGATAAAACAAATGCTGTTTTATCTAACAACTTCAAGGAATGCAAATAAGTACTAAAAATCAAGACTACATCATTTGGGAAATGACATTACACATGGCTAAAACACAGTTTGAAGAGCTGAAAAGTTGCATGTAGACAGTATGAGCAGAAAAAGTCTTTTTACTTGATTTACTCTCATCTGATGTGTACTCAGAACACACCTTCCTGTGCAGCTGGAGGCTTTGTTACAGACAGGACACTGCTTAGTGTAGCCAGTGTTTATCGAATAACATTTTTTTTTTTTTTTAGAGATGATTTTGGAAAATTTCCCAGAAAATACATCTGCCACTAATACTTGCACCTTGGACTGTAAGACCAGCCAGGGAGGTAGTGAGGACAACAGCATTTATTAGCAATGAATAAACTGATCAGTCTTTTTCCGGATTAACAGTGGGAGATCCCAGACGCACTGAGAAGTATCTGTCTGCTGACTGACACATACAAGCTGGCACATTTTTGTGTCAAAAATGTACACAGCTGCACGCACACTAAAGCTGTTCCATCCATAAAGTACAATTGCCAGCTGCTTGTCTTCAGAAATGGGTAATAAGAGAGGGTCTCAACAACGAAACAACTGCAGAGTGCAGTTAAAAAATATTTCTCCTCCCCTTAAGTGTCTGTCTTTCTAAACTCTCCTAGATTTGCTATCATTTTCCCCTCCATCATGTTTTGGAAGAAGGACAGATGACCTACTAAGAAAAACCCAGATTTATATTTCTCAAAATCTTTACTGAGTTGCCAGACCTGAACTACACATTTTTAGGTATGAAGCGTAGACTGATTTAATCTGATTGTCAGTCATTACTAGCAGATGTCTGGACTAATTGCCTAGTGTGTTTTAGTTCTAGGTTGTCTCCAAATACTCTGACTAATAGCTGGTAGAAGAGAAAGAACACAATCCAAAGCTATGATGAATGATATTTATCCATAGTGTTATCAGCCATCAGCTGCCAATATGAAAGGAGCTTTATTTTAACATCTTCCAACCTGCCTGTCCAGACTCTCTCAAACATCTTAGCCATCACAATAAACTTTACTCAACGCATCAGTCTCAGCTTATGGAGCAGAACTAAACCCCAGAGTGAATTAAAACTTGGGTAGATTGGTGTTGGGCTTGCTTGGTTACAAACAGTCACAACTGACAACAAAAGAAAAATATCAAAGGGATTTTTTTCTAAATATACAATAAAGGGTGCAAACTGATGTCAGAAAAACCACTGGGCAATTTGGATGAGGAAAGGAGTCCAACAGCTGTTCCTACAGATTCCCAGAGACAGGTTGTGCCAGTCAACACAGTGTCAATATTTAACTAACACATTATCATTTCTTATTATTATTTATCAGTCAACTAAGCACCTAGCTAGAAAAAAGATGTGAAGTCATCTTCAGCTTTTTTTTTAAGTCAGATTCACTGAGTGATCATAGAGAGGCAAGAAGCCGATTTCTGTTTTAAAGAAAACCTGAAATTGCACATACACACTTGCAAGTACCGAGTGCTCAAATATCCTTGCAGAATTACCTGTGGTGAAGACAAGGAATGTCAGGTGAGCGCTCTTCAAAGCTCCAGCATTCTTTTTTTTGTCAACAGTGCTGCACAGTTTTTGCAGCCCTTCTCTCTCTTAACAAACAAGTACCGCATTAAGTGTGGCCCCAGCACCATCAGTGTGCTAGTTAATGCTTTCTCTTAGAGTCACCTAGATTCCTTTTGGATTTCCCCTTCCTGCTGTCATTCTCATGACCTGAGATAAATATACGCACACACGCATCTTTCATACACTTTTTTTTCAGTCTTCAGCTCTGCTGTTTCTTCTTTTAAACACTCATACTTCATGCACACAAATGCAAGATTTCACTTACAGACCACTACAACATCTCAAATGTGCAAACAGGTCCATTTTTGCAAAAAACAAACAGTCTGTATCTTTGCTTTACCTCAGAAGTCAAGGTATCAGCAAATGATGAGAATCACAGAAACAGGACATAGGTCTGCTTCAGTCTGAAAATCTCATGGTTTTAAAGTAAAATAACTAATCAGGAAAAAAGAGAGAACACTCAAAGGCTCAGAAACAGTGGAATTCTGTCAGTTTCTTTCCTTAACAAAACAAACCAGATCACAACACAAATGCTCTGAAACTGGAAGACAGAGCTTTTTGAGTGCTTATGCTGCCCCAGGAATCCTTAGAAATGTACCAAAGAAGACACATCTTAGCACTCACAGCAAATTAATTTAAAAGTTTTTATCCCAGAAGAATAAATAAAATCTTATATTTACAACTAAAAACAAGTCAAATATGCAGCNCATGTACATCTGTCTGTCCAAACACAAGGTGATAAAAATCCCATGTGTCCAGGATTTCCACTGGCTTTTTAAGTAAGAATCAAAAGAGCCCATGCATCACTAATCATTACATTACTTTAATAAATTAGAACCTACCTACTTTAACATAAAAGTTTTATAGAACATGACAGTAAATGGTAAAATGAATGCAGAGTACAATTAGTACAATTTTTAAGTAATTTAAACTCATTTACCTGTAAAATAGGTATTGGTGGGGAGAGTGGAACTCGCAAATCTGTAATACCCATTTCCTGGGAAACGGATCCCTTTTGTTACTTCTATATTCATTGCAGCTAAAGATGAATCCATTCTTTCCACCTGGTAGATGGGAGAAGGCCCATTAAGCTCTTCAGGTTCATTCCAAATTATCTTTACTGTTGTGCTGTTTATTCCTTCAACACGAGGGGCACTAAGTTTTCTTGGACCTGTGGATAAAAAAAGTTATCTAGGTATCATTGTCCATACCACTTTGGGCATTATTTATTGCACATAACAATCTTTGCAAAACATCTCGTTTCATTTTCTGATCTTAAAAATAAACAGAGATATCCATGGAAGCTTAATTAGGAGAGGAAAAAAACCCTCAAACATCATTCTTAATCTTTATGAGAAACTTGCTTTCAGTTGCAAAATAAATACTTTATTGGTTTCTTTGGGCTTTAGACAAATGTCTCTATAATTATATCTAAAATACTTTTGTTCATAATCTTTGAGAATATTAATCAACATCTTCATAAAACGTATATTTGGTTTCCTTCCTTCCTTGACAGGCCTCTCATGCCAAACTCCCTGTAAATGTGTATCTGTATGACTTTCACAAGTGGATGTGAGCAAGAAACCAAAGGAAAATTTGAGCAGTTATAACTCTTGCTACATCTCAGTATGGTACATGAGAACAGGAGTCTCTTGTCACTGGACTTATCCACAAGAGGAGCAAACAGCTCTCTCTCCAGAGTCCTGCAGGCCCATCCGGTTGTTCTCATGATGTGCACACCAGACAGCAGCTTGTGTTCAGATAATACTCACTTCAAGAAAACAACCCTCTGTAATTGTTCTCCACCAATTCTGGTGCACACCAGGACTCCAAACAAGACTGCTTCCATGAAGGTAGCAGCATAAGATAATTTTACGTTGTAGGATGATCCTCCTACCATTAAACCCAATACTCTGATATTCTTTTAAACACTCTGATAGCATTAGCTACTCTATAGCTGAGTTATCAACTAAACTTATTCCATTTTTAAATAAAATACTGTACAGTAAGCCACTGGAGGGCAGCATGACCTGTTTGGATAACGACATGATGGTCCTACAGGTGGAAAGAAATGGATCATCACTGAAACAATAGAAGACGTCACCTGGAGAAGTATGAGAACACTTTGCTATGTACAGAATCTATATACATTTTATCTTGCTTTTTTTTCTCACCCTTCTTTCGCTGATAAAGAGAAGGATTTAACAACAGGAACTTCAGGAAGCCCAGAAAGCGAAATACAATGACAACTTGTAAAAATTACTTGTTCCCATAATGACACAGTAAAGAGCAATAAATGCCTTTCAAGAACAATAAAACCTGAATTAAAATATGGGCCTTCAAAATCTGACATATTACTTCTCAGCCTAGCATTGTACATAGCATGAGTTCTTTCAAGAAGGAGAGATTGCTTCATTTGAAATTAATGAATTACATCCTTTTAAACATTCCTGCATTTCCAAGATCATTAACACATTTTTCATTTTTCTTATTTGCCAGTAGTATATTACTTCTTTATTTTTTCTTTGTCCCCCACACCCCATAACTTGATAGATATTCTTCTTGGAGAAAGCAGGGAGTGGGGAAACTGGGAAACTGCCAAAAGCACTATGTGCTGTAAATTCCTGCTTAGGTATCATTTATGACTTCACAATCTAATTAGTATCTCACGCGATGGTAGAAATTTACAATGTCAAAATTGAAGTAATGCAGTGTGAGGTCATAAGCTTCCCTGCATAAGTAGGGCACAGCACTAATGAATTGTGGTATTAATGCACAAGTTTAAATAGAAAACATGGCTTAACAATCAAAACTTCACCTCTGAGGGAACCAGCCTACGTCAGCATTTTAAATGCAAACTGAAGAGGCTGAGCCCTCCAGTTCAGATTACTGATGGCAAAACAGAAATGCAAAAATTCATTATTTTTAAAATGCATACAGCTGACTGGCACTCATGACAATAACTACATATTCCTTTAAAGTCTACTATTAATAAACGGCAGTTACTTGGACCATAATTATGGCATCTCTGATACCCAAACCTGAAGCTTTTATGGGGCTTATGCAATTAACTACTTAAATGCATCGTAACACTTGCTTCTCTGACAGAGAAGTATTGATTTTTTAATCATTTTCCAGTCTCCTCTAGCACAAATAAATGTACTACAGTTACAGTTAATGCACTGTGTACACGCATTAAACGCTGGCATGACACAATTTATTATTTTGTGATATATGGAACACAAGACTACCCTTTCAGAAAGCAACATCCTTGCTATAGCACTAGTATTTAAACTACAGTCTCCTTGATGCTTGAGAATTCTTGTGCATCAAGACAGTACATCAGCACACCAAAACTGTACATAATAAGTTACATAAGTATTTAAAAACAAAAATAACAAAAAAACCCAAACAGAAAACCCAACTGCACACAAAAACAGAAGGTCTTGAAATAAATCTGTAGCACTAGCCCAGCAGGGTACTAAATGCTGAAATTAAAAATATTCAACACTAAAAGATTCAGTATATATTTTCCTAAAGGTGTCACTGTGGTACCTGTAGCTACTTTCTGAAAGATGAATTGAGTATAATTTTACCTATTTAATTTTTTTTAGTCACGTTCTGTTAAGACACATCTGTCAAAATAATGAGTGTACTGCATTTTAGTGGATTCAAAATCACATTTTTGTGTATTTTAATTACGTAGTTTTAATGTCCTGCTATATAATACATATTTTATATATTATAAGGCTAAAACAGTATTTAAAAGCCTATGATTGCTGCATGCAATTGTGTATCAGAGGGCACAGAAAAGACCAATAAAGACAGATGGTCCATACAGCTTATGTTGAAGTCATATATCTAAATATAGATGTTGCTACACAGGTCATTACAAACAAGCCTTTCCCATGTGTTTATGCACACACATGTACACAAAAATGAAGTTGGTAAGTAAAGAGCAGTTAATTTTGTTTTGTTTGAAATAATATCATTTTAGTTTTAGGCTCGAAGACAGATGCCAGCATTTCACTCTGAACAGATGGTAATTCCATCTAATAGTGCATCTCTGTATTAGTAAGGTCTGTTGTGTATACAAACAGTAATAAACACTAGGTGAGGATCAAAATAAATTTTAATTGTTGACATTAAATTTTGGCAGCCATGGTTCTAAGGATACAATACTCCTTTCTCAGGTCTGTCAGGTTTACTAATACAACTGCTAAAGCTTTTCCATACTCTGCCAGATTCTTGTCCCAGGAATAACATATTTACACTGTGGGTAAATTTTACAGGCTTATGCTTGAGTAACTTCTTCTCAGCTTTCTGTAGGTAGGTATTTGTGTACTCTTCCACCAAAACCCTCAAGTAGACACTGAATTGTTCAGGAAGGTAACAGCAACGAAAAGTATACAGTTTTTAACTGCTGAATCCCAAATGCATACGTACAAAATAAAAGAGAAAAAAAGCCAAATTCAAGGACAAAAAGTTACAGAAAATATATTTTTCTTTTCATATTGGAGTTTACCTTGCAGGTAAAATTGCACACCTCACTATGGGTCATATATTTCATTTTTGATTCCAGTAATTAGTCCAGAGGACCTCGAGTTTGCCATTGCATTTCAGGTATGTTCTCTTTTTCTGCACTTTGCAATGTTATCAGTCATTTCAACAGCAAATGAGTCAAGCAATAATACCTACATCTTCTGACAATATTTTGAGTTTTAAGAGATTCTTTAGAGTCCATGTTGGACTCCTTCCCAAAAAAAAGAATAAAACCCACCCACAATGGACATCAAAAGAAAATGAAAATTTAGTAACATGGATATGTTGCAATCATATTTCTTTTAAAATAGATGTAATCCACTGTATTTTTTAAAAATCANAATATATTGCTTCCACCATATGGGACAACCAATGACTTACCAACCGATTTAAGATGCAGCATATTGAGCTGACCATATGTTACAGTGCTGTTGAATGGCTGAGTGATTCATGCCCGTCACATTCTAGTATATCAATTAAAGCTCCTTGAAGTCTGCATGATTTGTGTCTCTGTTATTAAACCCTGCTAATTCATCCCACTTACACATCTGTTATAAATCTCTAGGAGTGCTGCATGATTCATGGCAATCTGTGAGCATGGTACAGCAAATTCTTCTCCTTGTAATTAACAGTAAATTGTTTTACTGCCATGCAATGAATTTTTCAGTTATATTGCAAATGAACTCCTAAATGCACGGTTCTTTCCTAAGAACTGACTTATATTATTAGGTAATTAAAAAGTATTGCTTTGAACCAAAAGCTTTTAATCAAGAGGAATGCAACTTAAACATAGCTTAAAAATGTTGCAAATTTGACAGAGAGGAAAAAGAACAAACTGAGCTGTTTTGAGCTATTTTATGACATAATATGTGATCGGTAGCGGAGAAGAAACAAATAACTTTTAATTCCCTACTGATTCCCTGAAACTCAAAGAGCAGTTTAACTACAGCTTGAACACTTGGCAAGACAAGTTTGAGCAGATTCTATTTATCTCAGAAGTTACTTAAGTCATCTGTCATTACGAAATTTCTCAGATTACTTTACACTTTTCTAATTGTAAAACAGCGTCTTTATTCTTGGAATAAATAATTGGATAATTAGCCAAGCCGAATCATCAGAGGATTCCAGTGCTGCTCAAGTGTTCTTGTCAAAGGTGAAGCAAATTCATTTCAGCTTTGCCTCTGTAGCTTTCTGAAGAGGCTTTGATTTTTTTCCTGCTACATTCTTGGCAGCAGCCTCAAATTCATGAGTCCATACATCAAGTCAGTAGTTTAACAACAAATGAAATTAAATTCAAAGAAGGGAAACTAATTGAAGGACAGCAACAAAAGTGTTTGGTAATGTGCTTTTTAATATGGCATGCCACATTTGCATGATAATTTTTCCTTTTTAGCATGGAGCAGAAAGTGACTAGCTTAATGAGGGATTATTCAAGACAGGAATGAACAAAATGCATTCATAACTAAGAACAAAGATTGTATTATGAAACGGAAACAGGCAACTGCCGAGAAGTAACTGGATGATTGGTTTATGCATTATGAA
>WBNO01027752.1:9152-39425 GCA_013400575.1 Peucedramus taeniatus | reverse complement strand
GGGGACGGGGGAGCGGGGGAAGGAGGCGGCGGCGGCGGCCCTGGATGCTCCAGGAAGGCGCTGGAAGCCCCGGGAGGCCCTGGCAGGCCGTGCCCCGTTGCTGAGGCCTGCGGGTGTCACAAGGATCGGGCTCAGAGTGGCGTTTCGGGGTGGCGTGGGCTCGAGGGCGGGCGGTGCTGCGGGTCCCGTCCCGCCCTCCCGGGGAGGATGGGTGCGGGAGGGGGATGCTGAGAGCTGTCCGTGTTCCGGTGCCCGCTCCGGCTCATTGAGGCCGGGAATCACTGAGTGAAGTTCTTGGCTTTCGAGTGTTTCTGTGTGTTTCGTAAGATTTTTCTGTTCCGTGCACCTCGTGCTGCTTTTCGAGTCTCACTTGGTATAAGGCAGTGCGGCTTGCAGGTGTCGGGTGGGAGAGCATCAGGATAAATCGTCTTGTCGGAAGGTACAAACCTTAGTATTGGCCTTAATCTCGAGGAAGACGATGTTGCTGAGTTTTTGGCTCAGATTTTGCAAAATAAACCTCTTTTCATGAATCAGTTTTTTTTTTTGTGTGTGTGTGAGCAACAGCATTAAAAACATGACATTCTCATATGCTTTTTCCTTTTTATTGTGAGTGATGAGGTTATATGTGAAAAAACCCAAGCATTAAAAAACCCCAGCTCTCCCTAAAGCTTGATGTGTTTTCCAGACTATAAACATGCATCAGAATTATTGTTGTATTCAATTTAGAAGTTATTGTGCAGGCATAATCATGTGACCACCAGTTCCAGTTTTAAACCCTCTAAAGCCTTACCTGCCACATCCAACTAAAAGCATAAAACTGCACTTGCTGCTTTCAGGATGATTTCAAAGTACACATGAACTTCAGCTGCTCCCCACCCCCTGCTAGTGTATTGTACTGTCTTAACTGAAAAAAAAGGTGGTTTTTTTGGGACAGTTGTACACTGGGAAAGAAATATAATTTTGTAGAATGAGGGGTTTTTTTACCTATTTCAAAAAATCTTACTAGACATTTGAGGAAAGAAAATGAAAAAATCCTATTTAAAATAAACCCTTAAGTTCCTATGGGTGTGGAAGTTTGCTGTTTAACATCTTTCATGGAAGGGGAGGAAGAGCCTCAAATGTGATTCAGGCATGCTGCTAAAAGAGAGATGTGATACTCCCTGTTGCTTGTGCTTGGTGTCTCACCTAACTCCAGTGTGTCTGACACCAGTCTGAGTTTGTTCCACTTCCCAATCTGGCAGAAAGCTCAGTGTACTCTCCTGAAATCCCAGTTTGCTCAGCAGTGGAATGACCTTGTTCTGTGAGCAGGCTGCTGCTGGAGTTGGGGAGGTAGAAGTGGTGTTGCTCCTCTGGGCAGCTGCATGGAATTAAATTTGTTCAGCTGCATCACCTGCTTGCACACACAGGAGCAGAAGCAAGAAATTTGTCAGGCACTTGCTAAGTTGGGTTTTAATGTAAACTTTTTTTTTTTGTGTTGGTGATATGTTGTTTTTACAGGATAAATTATGATAAAAGGGGAATGTCTTGACACACATGTTATGTGAGTGTGAATAGGGCAGCAGTCTTTTCTGTCAACAGAAGCTGCTTATCCAGGACAGAAAAAATGTACAGCAGACTTCTAACCTTCATTAAACCAAAATGTGTGAAATATTAATTAGTAAACCCAGTCAAGAATATTGTGAGAGGGGAAGGTGAGAGGAACATATCCCTTTGTATATATTAATGTACTTATTAAGTGAAATGATGAATTGAACATTGTTTTTATTTGGAGAGGGAGCATGCTTGCTTCATTAGTATTAACCAGTTGAATGTTGTAGATTTGTGTTGTTTCATGGATTCTACATATTTGCTTCTTTAAGACAGTGTCTTTGAAGGCTGTTCTTGGGGATTTCGATTAGAGAAAATAAGAAAATAAGCTTTGTGAACAAATTCAGGTATCTCATAATTTCTTTTTTAATTTTTTTTTTGGTAGGAACTGAGAAGCTTGAGAGTGTTGTGCTCAGTAAAATGAACTTTGAATCTTTTGTGAGGGACCTCCTTCTGGTTCGTCACTACCGAGTTGAAGTTTACAAGAACAAAGCAGGGAGCAAATCTGTCAAAGAAAATGACTGGTATTTAGCTTACAAGGTATAATTTTCAACCTTTCTTTATAGTTGTGAGATGAAAGAAAAAAAGCCCATAGCTCTTTCCTGCTTGGAGTTCTGGGATTTTAAGGGACTGATGATGAAAAATCACACCTGATTGTTATATGTTGGTTATATAGCTGTTATATATATATATCTAAGGCTGAAAGAACTTGCTTTGTGTCTTTGCCATAGATTGGGAAATAAAGGAAACCTGAAGTGCTTTCCTCTGTGTAAATGATATGTAAAAAAAATTCAAATTGTTAAAAAAATAAAACAGCTGTGTATTTTATATGAATGGACTGTTCAGTACTCAGTTTTATCAGTTGTTATTTTAAAAGAAAATAAGTGTGTGTGTACAATTCTTTTACAAAGTATTTATCTTTTTCTAAATAGGGTTCTCCAGGAAATCTTGCCCAGTTTGAGGAAGTTCTCTTTGCCAACAACGACCTGTCCACAGCCATTGGGGTTGTGGGGGTGAAGCTGTCTGCTGCTGATGGGCAGAGAGTGGTGGGAGTGGGCTATGTGGACACCACGCTGAGAAAACTGAGTGTTTGTGAGTTCCCAGATAATGATCAGTTCTCCAACCTTGAAGCTCTACTGGTTCAACTGGGCCCCAAGGAGTGTGTGCTGCCAGGAGGAGACACTGCAGGAGAGATGGGGAAACTCAGACAAGTAAGGGAACCACGGTGGCTGACAGAAAAAAAAACTCTAAAAAGCTCAGTTTTTTAGACAGGCTCTGATTTGTGGAAAAACCAAGGACCAATATCTTAATTTGGAGAAATTTTGATTTATGTGTACAAAATATATTATTTGTTGATTTATTTGCTCTTTAATCAACAAAATTCTAAAATCTTTTCTGTCATTCCTCTCCCTGCAACCTAGCAGTAAATAAGTATCACTTCAGGGTTTGCTTCTGTGTGGTCAACATCTGTCCCTTAAAGATTGAAATGAATTGATAACTGTGTTTGTGAACAACAGGTCATTCAGAGGGGAGGAATCCTGATTACAGACAAGAAGAAGACAGATTTCACAACAAAAGATATTGTTCAGGATCTCAATCGCTTGTTGAAATCAAAAAAGGAAGAGCAGCTGAACAGTGCAGCACTGCCAGAGATGGAAAAGCAGGTGAGCAGTGTTCAGTGTGCCTCTCTTTCTAAAAAGTGGAGTGGTGTGTGCACCTGATGTGAGCTGATCTCCTCTACATTCATGCTGAAGTGTTCAGCAGTTCTGCTCAGCTTGGGTCTGTGTCAGAGCTGGATATCAGGGCTCCTGGAAGAAATGGAGAAAACCATTCACTTATGGCTTTAAAGGAGAAGCTCTGGTAAGCAAATAGGCTGCAGAAGAGGTACCTTCTGTTCATAATCTGTCTAGCCTAAGGACTGAAATACAATACTCTGGTTATTTTGCATGACAGGAAAATTGGTATTTGAAAACAGAGTAATGCTTATGATAATATTTTTGTGTTGTCTTACGGCTTAAGTATATGATTTAGTGCCTGCATGTTTGTTCTTAGCTGCAAACAAGAGGCAATTTGTTGAGATAAACAAGTTTTAAAATGCCCTTCACTGCTGATGCTCGCTGCAGGTGTAAGGTTCACAATTATGCTCCCTTGATGTGTCATTTCATAACAGATTAGAGTTGTTTGAAGTGTGTTGCAGCTGAACAAGTCAGTCATGCTGCTGCCTCTCTTTTGTGCTGGCACTCAGCAGTGCTGTGCAGTGAGTCAGATCAGATGCTTGTTCTGGCTGAAAACTAACCCTGAAACCATATCCTGAGATGATCCAGCATATCTCATTTATCTGTGCAGCATAACTTGTTTGTGTTCCTGAGCTGGAAACATCCTGATAGCAGCTTTGGAAAGCTGGCAAGGTGTGCAACTTCACATTTTGTTTATCAGATTATGCAGATGGCTCGTGTGTTGTTCTTGCACCTGCCTAGAAAGACGCTGCAGTGCTGCAGGACGTCCCTATGGAAATGAAGTCTTGTCAAACAGGATGAGTCTCTCATAGCCCTGCCAGGATTTACATGGCTCAAAGTTTTCCCCAGCTGTAATTTTCTAGGAGAATTTATCAAATCCTCTTGGATTCATGAGTGTTTCTAACTAGAATGTGATGTGTTTTTTTTTTTTAAAACAACTTCAGGTTGCTGTTTCGTCTTTGTCAGCTGTTATCAAGTTTTTGGAGTTGCTGTCAGATGAGTCTAATTTTGGACAGTTTGAACTGACTACCTTTGATCTTAGTCAATATATGATTCTAGACAATGCAGCTGTTCAAGCCCTCAACCTTTTTCAGGTAAGGAATACATACTTGAGTTAGTAACTGGTTTACAATATACGTAATTACTTAGCTGCTTGATAATGAGCCTGACTGCCCAAATGCAATTCCCCAGATCCTGATTAGTGCCAACTTCTGCATTTTAGCTTTGTTCTCAGTTACTCCCCTGCAATGTGTGTTTTAAACATTTAGCTACTCTTACCACCTTTTAAATTTTTGTTTCTAGTTAGTTTATTTAAAATGTAGAAGGGGAGAGATGATCATCAAGGAGGTAGGAAATGGCCACAGTAGTGCTGTTCTTGGGAAAAGAATGCAAACCTCAGTGAGATGGTGTTAGTGGAACATGTAGCACATGGCAGGAGCAATGCCAGTGGTGTCAGGAAGGGAGGGCAGGACAGTACTTGAGAACATTCTGAAAGCACCATGTCGTGCTAACTGTCATGTTTTGATGTCAGTTTTACCTTTTTTACACACATTTTCTACAAATCCAGACATCTTGACAGACTCCTTCATACCTCCTGCCAGGTCTGTTTTTCTGCTTTGCCCATTTCTGTAGTTAGAGGAAAACATGGACTCAAGGTGTTGTGTTGTATCAGCTTTTCTCCTCTGTTTCCACATTAGCAAGCCCTGCTTAGTGATCTTTGCTTGGACCTAATCTGCTTGCATTTCAGATTTATAGGAAGATATCACAGATTATAGCCCCTGTTTACTTTGGAGGGATTTCTGCAGGAAAACAGAGCATATATTCAGCATCTGAGCTGGTTAACCCTGAAGAGAGATGTTCTGAATTTTTAAAATTTTAAAAAAATTTCCTGCTGCTGAGTGCCTCTCTAGGGAATGAAGCAAAAATTACATTTCTTCTCAAGCTTTATGGAGGGTGTTCTAGGAATTTCTGTTTTAGCTGCATTCCTTTACAAGTCCTTGCAGGTGTTATGTGTTTTGTGATAGGAGATACACTGCTGTGTCTTCAGGGGCTGTTGTAAGCCTTGGAACAAAGGTTTTTCCATGTAGCAGGAAGCTGCCTGTGTGGTAAGATGTGTGTGTGGAGGTTTTTGGACAGCAGTAAAGCAAAGTCAAATTATTTTGTAATTTGAGTTGCTCTGTGAGGTGTGTAGGTAAAGTTCTTGTGGTGCAGCAGATGCACTTGGTTGCATGGAATGTACTGTACCTTAAACACTGGCTGTGCAGAAGTAGGTAATTTGTGTATAACATATGTATGTGTTCTGTGACACTTTGTTACATTCAGAAGCTTTTAGTATGTCATACTGCCCAGAACACTGAGAATAGGCCCATACACTTTAGATATTCCAGGGGATGAATGTGTCAGTATTCCTTCTCATGGCATTCATTTCCTGTTGTTGTGACTCTAGTTCTACATGCAGGAGCATCCAAACCTGCTCCTGGTTGAGTGCTTGCCTGCTGTTTTAAATGCAGCTTTTCTTGTGTAGAGAGGGTTGAAATTTTAATTTCAAAGTCAAGAGTTGAAACAAGCTTCTTTGTTCAGTATTAACCCAAATTTTTACTTCATAGCTGTTTGTGTGAAAACCAAACCAAACCACAACAAAAATGCCCAAAAGGCTGTCTGGAGTCCAGCTAATATTAAACCTGAATTATAGGTAATGAAGTATAATTTAAGCATAGCTAAGTTTAGAGGTGTTTATAGCACTGCAGAGATGATCTGGGGAGTAGCTTGAGAGAATTCAAGTAATTGTTCTTCCCCATTGCCTGGTTCTGTTGTGTTGTTCCCCCTCAGCAAACCCCAGAGTTCTCAAACGAAACCCCTTGAACTCAAGTCCTGTTTCTTGCTGCTTTTTTGTGATGGACAGGAGCCCTAATTTTTGCTCTTCTAATCTTAAGAAGAGCAAACTAGCAAATATGTTATGTAGATAACTTAAGTTATGTAGATAATATGCAGATGTATTTCCACTTTTGCTACTCAAAGTGCAAACTGCCCCATGAGTAGGTACACTTTTAACTTTGCTGTTCAGTGAGGATTGGTTCCAAAATAGACAAACCTATTCCTTCCTTCCCATGTTCCAGGGACCAGAGTGTGAGTACTTTAATGCTGCACTGTTTCATTTACCATTTTTGGTGGGTGACAAGTTTAATGGAAAAAAAACCATGTTCTGTTCCTGAATAGCTGTGTGTCATTCAGTGGGTGTCAGTAAACTTCAGTAACTAATTTTTTTCCTATTTTCCCTTTTTTTTTTTTTCTTTCATTCTTTCCAGAGTTCTGTGGAAAATGCAAATACTGCACAGTCTCTAGCTGGTTTACTGAATAAATGCAGAACCCCTCAAGGACAAAGGCTAGTTAATCAGTGGATCAAACAACCACTTATGGACAAGACCAGAATTGAAGAAAGGTAACAATATTATGTGTTTAATAGACTTAAACACATTACTAACTATTTTATATGAAGCCAGTTCTTTTTAAGCACAGAATGCTACAGCCAAGAAATAGTAGTGGTTGGAGTCTTTTGTCTGCTACCCTGTAATGCATTGCAGTTAGAGCAGAATATATTTTTCCTTGAGATGCAAATTGACAGGTTACTGTTAAATTAAATGCCTTTTACAATTACACATTTTAAAGAGGAGGTACAATATGTTTAGGTGATCTGAATGATGCTGTGCTACAGGCTAAGGCAGTGCAGCAGCCACTTACTGACTTTGTTCATATGCAAATGCTCAGTCTGTAGAATAATATTTTGATGTCACTTCAAGTTTGCCAGTTTAAAAAAAAAAATCAACAAAACACCCAAAGAATTAAGTTGTGAATCTTCCTGTTCCCAGAAGAAAGCTACTTCTGGTTACAGTAGGTCACTCTAATCATGCCTAGATATTGTGGGGGCTTTTTCTTTCTTGCCCTTTGATCCTGCCCTCTGTCACAGTGTGGCTGCCCTGCCAGTAAATTACAGTATCAGTTGATAAGAAGCCTTAGAGAATGTGTTCTATCTCTGCTGAGAATGCACAGATTATTCTCAACCCTTCAGAGAGGAAAAGTGCAAAGGCTGTGTTCCTATTGTGTGTGTTTGTCTTGAGTATGTTCACCATGCAAATACAAATTACTGTTTTTTAAACCACTCCTAAATATGGCTGCATTCCTATGATCTAAAACAAAACTCCATGCAGGAATTTTACTTTAATTTAACCCACGGAAAAATTCCAGCAGGTTGATGCACTACAAAATGTGTATTAAAGTGTATCTTGACAAAGCAGAAGAGGCTGGAAAATTGAATTTAATTTTGATAGATTCTCTAAGGCTCATATTTCAGATCAGGCATTGCAGATATGTCTGTATATGTTGTTGGGCACAGATTCCTACTTCCAAAAAAAGAGATCTTGGCTTGGATGTGCTGATATTTAAATAAGTTATGCAAAGAGTAGTTGTGGTTTAAGTCCAGCTGGCAGCTAAGCACAGAGCTGCCTGCTCACCTCCCTGGTGGAATGGGAGGAGAGGCAAAATCCAAAACACAGCACGGTCCTGGCTACTGAGAAAAAATAAACTCTGTGCCAGCCAGAATCAGGCTGATAGTTTTCTCTCTAGATTTCTGGAGACTTAATTATTCTGCTTCTTTTCAACAGTTTTTTCTACTTTTCCTCATCATCTGCAGAATGGTGTGCAGTAACTTGATCAGAGCCCATTTAGAAATGTTGTTAATGTGACACTGAAATATTTGTTCCCAGGTTTATTGAGTTCTGTATCTTACTTCTGCATGTGTTACAAAAGCTTTCATTGTTGATTCTTGACTAAGTACCCAAGATCATCTCTGTCTGTTTTGGGTCCTAAGATCTGAACCAAATTTAATTTTGTGATTATGTTGTTTTTAAAATTTTGAAAGTTAGAAGTCCCATCTTGTAATTTTCTATGTCAAAGTAAACATTAGAAATTTTAACTTTAGTGTGACACTAAAGTGTTTCCTTATTACTGTACATCAGAAATCTTCCAAGTTTGGAAAAGACAGTGTTTTCTTTATAAAACTGGGGTTGAGTTGTAGGCAGAAAATGTAACTTGACCTGTTTTGTAGAGTTACTATCACCTCTGTGTTTTGTGTTGAGATTCTCTGTGGCTAATGTTGGCTGCATGTAGGAAGAGGTGTATTTAAAGGAGGAGGGAATGATTAAATGGAGTTAAGCTCTTAGTGAAGCTTGTAAAGGTCAGTATATCCAAGTGTTATGAACTTGAAGGAAGTTCACTGATAACCTCCTGTATCTTGCCAAGCTCCAGGGACCTTGGAGCTGCAATTTGTTAAAAGTTCTTTGCTTTAACTTCTACTAATGGGCACTGAAATACCATAGAGACACCTTTTCACTTTATTCTGCTGCATTCTATCTGAATGCATCTTGCTTTCAAGTACTACTTGAATGAACTCAATTCTCTGAGATAAATGCAATGTAATTTACTTGTAAGCTTCATCCTCCCTAACTTTATGCTTTTCAAAGGGTGTAGGACTGTTCTTTTTTTAATCCCAAGGAACAAGTACGATAAGAGAAGCTGTCAGTGAAATGTACTGACAGATTCAAATATCTTTTGAAAGATATTCCAAGTTGTTTTCTGAAGATTTTACAGTATATTGTGGCTGTTTTAAGGATTGCAAACCACAGTTTAGAACATGAGGTGGCTTGAGAAGGAAATACCTGGACTGTTGCTCCTTTACATCTCCCCTTTTGTCAAGGGGAGCTACTGATTGTTTCTTAGCTTGAAGTGCCATGTTGAAGGACCCCATTTAACACCAACCATAGCAAAACTCCTCAAACTAAGCAGAACTGCCCAAGCTGGACTGATGTTCAGTGGCTGTTTTGAAGGAAGGCTCCTGTTTTGTTTGTACAGGAGGTATTTGACTCTTGTTGCCCCAGTAGCGCAAAATTGGTGTCTGAAAGTTTTACTTTTTTTTTTTCCACAAGTTAGACTGTTGTAACCCTCTGCTAAGACCTGCAGGTGGTGCAAGTCATCTTTTGGAGATAAAGGAATCCACTTCTTTCAGTAGTTTTTAATCTGCAGTGTGTTGACAACCTGTGTGGATAAATGGAACAGAGTTGAATCAGCAGTTCATATTAACTATTGATACAGTAAC
This sequence comes from Peucedramus taeniatus, assembly GCA_013400575.1. NCBI lineage: Eukaryota > Metazoa > Chordata > Aves > Passeriformes > Fringillidae > Peucedramus > Peucedramus taeniatus. The sequence goes on along the minus strand of WBNO01027752.1, from coordinate 29,954 downwards.
AGCACAAATTAAAGTACATTGTGCCCATGCTTCAGATAAAATGATATTTACTGACAGGAGCAGCTCCTGATGAGAGCTGAGGAAACAGAGGCTCCTGATAGCTGCCTGTCTTGTGAGGTTTGGGGTTCTGCCAGTATCCAGCTGGTTTTCCTTGATTAAAAAAATAATTATCAGTCATAAGTATACACAATACAGCCCTACTTCTCCTGTGTGGCATGTTCAGAAGGCAAGTACATGAGGTTCTTGCTCCTTGTCTCATAGTCAGCATATTTGAAATTAAAATGTAGTCACAGAGCCAGCATGTGCAAATACAAATATTAATTGCATAACCAAATTGACTGCAATACAGCAGGCAGCTTCAGTGTGTCATGTTTATTCTCCAGGTACTGGAAAGTCTGAGAAATGTGGCACAGTGTAAAGTAGTGCTTGTTCTGTTATGTCCTGAGAAGAGAGTTAATGCTGAATATATTTAATTTTTTTTTCTGTATTTGGGATAAACTCTATCTGACATTTATACACGCCATAAATACAAGATTCCAGCTCACCTTTTTAATGCTTTATGTATACTGTGGTTGAACCTCTTATGTGCCTGTGTCCCATGGAAAAGGTGCAGGGGCCTCAGAGGAGTTTAAGGCTGTACTCAAACATCACTTGCTCTGATCCAAGCCTATTTTGAGCTTTCCTCCTGTGTTTCTAAATATCATGCTGCATGGAGGCCACGTTGTGGAAACACATCCTCTCTCTGGCAGAGTCAGAAGGAATACATTTGGGAAGCTCGAGGTGATTAAGTAGCTAGAAGGGCAAAACTTCCAAGTTTGTAGAACATTTTCATGCATCATGATTATTAAAGTAGGAGTTTGTTTAAAAAATAAAGAAAACCCAACCCTAACTTGTTGCCTTGAGACAAGAAGAAGAAGAAGAAACATAATCAAAGGCCCTGGCTCTCTTGGAGCACCTTGGGTGAGGCATGAGGATGGTCAGACTCTGGAATGTGAGCGTAGAGAGGTGGAGGGATCTCTGTTCTTGCTCACTGCTTGACTGAAATTAGCCTTGTTTTGAGCAAGGGCTGTAACCAGAGGCCTGCAGCTCCAATGGGAATTGTTCTGCTGTTAAGGTTTTCACTACTTTTGTGTTCTTTCCTGACCTGCAGCTGTCCCTGCAAAGCATTGCAGGTAGGCTTTGTTGCTTTTGCCATTCTGGTTAGCAGCTCTGCAGAGACCTTCAGTGCTTTTCTGAGTGCAGGGCAGGACCTCTCCACAGCCCCAGGCTGAGCCCAGGCAGCTCCATCAGCAGTGTGTGGTGACCTGTTCCTCATTAAGGGAGGGGAAGATGTGACCAGCTTGGGGGTTTGGCTAAATGACCTCTTTAAAATGCATCTTAGGCACTGGAAGTGCTCCTGATGCCTCTAGGGAAGCTTCTGAAATACAGATTGGATCTGAACAGATTTGAAGACAGAAATGGGATTTTTTTTTCTTGTCATGGGGATCATGATACCATAAATATTTCCCATGAAAGAAGTTGTCATTCCAGTGATATGAAAATGGTGTTGGCTTCCAGTAAGCCTCTGAAAATATTAGAAAAATGTCACCTTTGTCATTCTAAAAGTTACCATCACCAAGTTCCCTAGAGAAGTGCTGGGAGCTTGAAGCTCTCAATGCTTCTTCTTTAACCCTCTTCACCTATGCTTACTGTTTTCAAAACTACTAATTTACCTCTGCTTTCATTTGGATTTGCTTGTAAAACTGAGGTTGCCATTGAGTGCTGTCTAGAGACATTAAACAAGAGCTCTGCTAGTGAAGCACACATCACACAGGCCATGTCTCCAGGAAGGAATTGCCATCAAAATCCCAGGCTCTCAAAACCTATGCAAAGGCTTTTATTGTTGTGTTGCAAAAATACTTATTTTTAGTTTCCTTGTTGGAGGAGCTGAACAAAACCTCCTTTCATGACACCTTCAGGTGTGAGAAAGACAGTGTTGGTGTTTGTATTCTGTGTGTTATCCAGATCATTTGTCTTCTGGGTGAGGGATCAGCAATCAGTGTTGCAAATCTGTAAATTACAGGTGGCACTGAGTGGTGCAGCACTGGAGCTGGTAGTCATAGTATCTCCTAGCTGATACTTCCAGCTCACCCACTTCTTCCTGACAAGTCCTCACTTGGTGCAAAATAAATAGAAGAATTAAGCTTTTAGTAATTTCTTTTGTGTCTGAATTTTGAGGCTCAACAGAAATGAAAATTAAACTGAAATCTGATTGAAATGTCAGATTGGTTTTCAGACTTGTAAGACACGATGAAACTGCTGTTTATTTAGGGAAATGTGAATCTGTAGCTGCCATACTGTTCTTTGGCTCTTATCCTGCCAAAATGAGGTGGATGGCACTTACTGCCATAGTTAAATTGTGCTTAGAATCTGTGTTTGAGTATTCAGGACTGTATGGAAACTTAATATGCACAGGTGCAAAGCTCTCAGGTTTGTAACAGTGTCCTTGGTAGTCACTGTTTTGAACACTGGATACAGGAATATGGTGTGTTCTCTGTGAAAGAACAGTGACCAGATTATTGTTTCTGCTTTGTTTAATTTATGTCCAAGAACATTAGAAAGGTGGCACATTAGGACACTGCAATGGAAGCTCTTGGCAAGAAAATTTTGTCTTGGCTTGTAATTTAATTTCATTTATCATGTGTGAGGATTATGAGTCTTTAATGTTTTGTTGACATACAGTTTTGAGTTTCTTCAGTACAGAATGAATGCAAATGAAGAAATATTTGTTTTTTGACAGCTAAGAAATAGAACTTGTTCAGTATGCTCTCAGTTTGCACAAGATTAAAGAAATGCACAGGTTAGCAATTTAAAAGGGTATTAATGTTGATGGATTAGTGTAATAAATGCAACCTCTTAATTTTAATAATGTATGGAAACTTGTAAGGAATAAAGCACAAAAAAATAATAATGAAAATACCTTTTCCTCAGCTGACTCTAGTCTTTGAAGACCATGCAGTAATACAGTTTTATCACTGGATCCCAAAATGCCATATTTAATTAAAAAGCAAGACTGGCAGAAAACCTCCATGGTTTAAGGCACTGAGCTGGGAAACAGCCTCTGCTGCTTTCCATCCTGGCTTTCTCTGCCAGGTTTTGGGTGGAGCAGTTTCACTGTGTGGGGGTAATGAAGGTGCCCATGTCTGGGTAGTATTTGGTGAGTCCTTTCTCCATCCTCTTCATTGTTCTTTGTTACCATATAAGAAATGGAGGTTTATTAGGAATTCCTAAAAGATGGGCAGTTGTTGTTTTGTCTCAAAGCCTAAATACTGTTGCTGTTGTTCTTGTCTTTATTCAAATTAGGATCTTTTTGCCTTCATGTCCTTGACACTTGCTCACACTCTCTGTGCTGTATGTAGGGTTTCTTTGGTCTTCAGGATTTAGTGTGAAAGTTTTTCATTTATTTTTGACTCTTGTGAACCATGCAGCAGCCTGTGGCCCTGAGTAGTTTCATGGATGGCTCACACATAAAATCACTTTAAATCAAAAGGTTCAGTCATGCTTCCCTAATTGAGCACTGCCACCTGTTCCCTTGTAATTGGCACTGGTGTTCCTGTAGCTGACTGGTTCATCTTTTGATGGGGAGTTTATCATGCTTAAACAACCAAAGGTGTCATGTTGGATAGCAGATAATCCAGAAAAGCTCAGCAGTTGTCAAAAGGGGCACTCCATACCTCCTACTTCCTTTGGTTTTTTTTTTTTGGTTCACAGCTAAAGATCAGTTTGATTTGGCTTATTCACCTGATGAAAACTAGTCCATGAAAAAGTGAGGAAAGTTGTCATCAAAAATTATCCTTTTGCTCCTCTGCAGCTGGTCCATGAGCTGCTGTTATCATGAACATCCTAGGTGCAGGTCAGCAAATACCAGAAGCCAGGATTTGTTCAGATTTAATGATCTGACCTGAGTTTGCTTTCTGCTGGTACTTTGACTGTTTTAGAGATTATGCCAGTTGATTTATGTTGTGAGTCAGATTGCCAAACTTGCTGCAGAAGGATGGAATGGATATCTGCTTATCCTTGGATTGGAATAGTGAATCTGTGAAATGGAGCTGTGCACTACCATTGCTCAATAAACCTGCTGCTTTCCTGACAAATTTGCTGTGAAGATGCTATTAGAATATTTTTAGCTCCTACAGAAAACAGTGAAAATTTGATGAAAAAGACTATGTGCATGGAAATAAACATTGGGAAGACAAAAAATTTGTCTCTGAGAAAGATTTTGGGAGATACTTCTTGTTTTATGAGCTACCCTCCTATCACTTCTGTCTGTAGAGTTCTTTGAGGGTAAGAGACTGCTTAGTCCAGCAGTATTGCAGTGGGGTTTGAGGTGGGAAAGGATTTGCTATGTTGAATATTGAAAATTCAACTTTGCTGGTAGATACTCTGTTTTTTTTCCTTCTATAAAGAAATGCCTGTTTAAAAGTTGGAAACACTGTTTATTCATTCTGTGAGGTAGTGTGTTACTATAAGGTGAGAATTTCCCCTTTTTATGCCAGTTCATTTTCTGGTGAGCTGTTTAATTCATTAGGGATAATAAATTTGTTATTCCTTAACTGTGAAAGAGGAGGGGAGGGGAATCAAATCTAAGTAGTGCTGTTACATAAAACTAGTTTGAGTGGCAGTTCTTGGTAATAATTAAAAAGCACTTTGTTCTTATTTGGCAAATACAGCTTTTGGGAAAAGAAATAAATGGTTTATTTTCCTTGTCTATCAGTTGGGTAGTGACTGGTACTGTATGTAACACACCCAGGCTGAAGAATGGGAAATAAAAGACACCTGGTTCTGGTTTGAAGTGGATTGTGTAGGTGTAGTTTGGATGAACAAGTGCATGAAAGTTTCTTCAGAATCTATACAGGAACAACACTTCTTGTTTTAAATGTTCTGATATTTTCAGGACCTGAGTTTTGTAGAGCCAGGGCTGGTCTGCCATGGGAATGTGGAGCAATCCCAGCCGTGAGCTGAACCCTCAGCAGGAGGTGAGAGGGAGATGTCCCTGTGTCCCTGCTGCAGGTGGCCTTCAGTCTCACCTGGAGAGAAGCAGTGGGAGCCCTGGCAAGCTCTGGTCACCTCCTGCCTGCAGAAATGCTCCTGCAGATCCCCCTCTGCACTCCTGTGAACCACAGCTCACAGCTGCCCTGCAGCTCTTGGCCATGGGCAGGGTGGTGGTTAATGAGGAGTGCTGCCAGCCTTGCCTTGCGAAGGAAGGAAAGATGATTCCTTTTCTCTTCTCTTCTCTTCTCTTCTCTTCTCTTCTCTTCTCTTCTCTTCTCTTCTCTTCTCTTCTCTTCTCTTCTCTTCTCTTCTCTTCTCTTCTCTTCTCTTCTCTTCTCTTCTCTTCTCTTCTCTTCCTTCCCCTTCCCCTTCCCCTTCCCCTCCCCATTCTCCCTCTTTCTCCCCTCCCCTCCCTTCTTTTCTCTCCCTTTTCCTTCTCTTCCCCTTCTCTTTCCCTTTTTCCTGTGCCTGCCTCCCAGTCCTGCACTTGCTCCTTAGTTCTGGCTGGAGGAGGCCAAGCAGGGCTCTGCTGTTTTATTTGCCTGTTCTTCAGTATGATGCCAGGCACTCACTGCCCTCAGAGTCTAAAAATACTGCTGTTGCAGCAGCCTGCTGCAGGAGCAAAGTCTTAATTGCATCAAGTGGCACTTTGCTGACAAGAATTAAGACCAAATATTTTATTTTTCTGCTGAAGAATTGTTTTCTGCTTTACTTTACTTGATCTGCTGAGGTCAGAAAGTTCATAAGCACTTGTGCAAGAATAATGAATTACTGGTAGCATCAGACTTGGATAAATATCTTGTGAAGAAAAAAAACCCCCGTGTTATTTTAACGGCTTTTCCTGATAATCCTGTTTTATTTTTTTTATTCTGATATTATTATCTTGCCTTATAGTCAATACATGCAGTTTTCAAATCTTTGCTTGATTTTTATAAAAAAGTAGTTACTTTGTGCCTGGTACCCCTGATAGAATCCCAGGGCTTTAATTTGCTCTCTAGCCTTTGGCATAATACTCAAATAGTGTATTCAGAAATTCATGTAGGATGGTAAAGAGTCTATTGCTTCCCTGATCCATATTAATTTTATGTTATATAAATATAACTGATATAGGGGAGTGTGAACTCTGTTTATTTGGAAGACTGCATTTATTTGAATTACAAAATTTCTCTGTAAATGCACTGTCCTGAAGTTAGAAATATCCATTATTGTTATCATGTAGGATGGTTTAGGAACTAATTAGGGAAACTAGAAAAGGCATGAGACTGATATTTGACTGTGGCTTTCTCTTACATTGTTTAATATTACAGGTTTAGCAGCAGGGAGCCTGATCTGTGCAGCTACTTAGAAGCACACTGTACCCAGAGCTCTGGAAAGTGTGTGCAGTCTGATTGCTGTGGCTCTCCTAGGGTCTAAAGCTGCTCTTCAAACCTTGGACTGTGTATTACAAGGGATTATACTTCAGCAGGGCTGTGAAAAATAGGATATTCATGCTCTCTTCAAGTTACATTTAAGATTAAAGGACAGTAGGAGTGGATTCTGAAGAGCTGCACTGTTATAATGGAGTTAAAGCCAGTTGTTAGTGCTAAATGCATTCTGAGGGCTTCAGATCCATGCAGACACATCCCTTCTCTTAGTTCATTTAAAACTTGATGGGGAGAGTATGGCAGGTAGAGGAGCAGTGGGTGGCAGCCCTACCTCACACTTCTCTTGGTGGCAGTGCTGCTTTCTGCCAGCTTGGGAGTGTTGCTGGGACTGGGGCTTGAGGGCATAATTTCCTAGCCAACATCAGGACACAGCTGGGCTTGTCCTGATGGGTGAGGTGGTTCAGGGGACCAGAGCTGAAGAGCAGGCACAAGTGAAGATGTGTGTTTGAGGAGGGCGCTCAGCTGGGAGCATCACCCTCAGTGTCAAGCTGAGGTGCCACAGCTGCCTCTGTCTGGTTTTGTTCCTCCACACTTTGTGGCTGGGCTGTGTAAAGAGGAGGACAACTTTCCAGCTGTACCCCTGAGCCAGGTCCTGTTTGCTCTCTCTGACTTTGTTTCAGCAGAGGGAAGGTTTTGACACTCTGTTTGGGTCTAGAACTGTGAATGATTGCAAAATCTTTTTAGAAGCTGGAGAGATGATCAGAGTCCAAGGAATGCTGTGATCTTACTGGGCTGACAGCATTGTCTCTCTCAGAACACAGGCATTACAGGTGAGTGTGAAATGCATCCCCCTGGGGCTCCTTGTTCCTGGTTTGCTGTTTCTGTTCACCTACTGAATGATACAATATCTTCTCTTTTGCTAAAAGCCTATTATTTCACATCCCTCACAAAAAACTGTAATGCTCTTCAAATTCTGAATTGAGAAAGAATATACACTGTTCTACTTCTTCACTGTCATCTTCAAAGTTTTCTTTTGTAAGCAGCAGTCTTTTAGTTTAGCTTTTAGAGGGTGGTTAGGCAGTGGTTTTCAGGGAGGGGAGCTGTGAAGTAATTTGATAATTCAGAAACTGAGGAAACAAAGCCAACTTTGTGCTCATGTGGCAGGAGGAAACAATGACAAGGTTGCACTGTTTGTAGGAAAGATCTTGAGCCATTTAGCATGGAGGGGAAGCCCTGTGAAGGTGCAGGCTGCTCTTGTTTTGGCAGCCAGTAGGAAGAAGTCTTGACTACCTGGGCACCATCCTCTCACCTGGGTGTCTTGGAACTGCCTGGGTTGTCTGCTTCTGAATTATAGGCCCTTGTGTGTCCATGCAAATTTGGGAGAGCTGGAGGAGAGCTTGCTCTGGTGAACAGCTTGTGATACTCAGCCACAAGATTTTGGACCCTGAATGATGTTCTATGGCCAAATTGGTACAATTTCATTAAAACAGCAGTAAGATTTTGACCCCTTGCTTGGGATATTGTGTCTCATGTGTAAGTAGTGCTGGAGAGGTGTGTGTACAACTCATCCAGAAAGCAACATTCTGGGTTCTTGGTGAATCAAAAACCTGGATTCAAATCTAGTGTCTTCAAAGTACTGGAAGAGCTGATGCCTGTGGTGAACCCCTTCCAAGGCTATTCCTGTGGCTTGGGTAAATGTTGCCATCAGCTGGAGACTCACTGCCAGAAACCAGAGCAACTTGTGGCTGTGAAAGGCTCCAGTATGAGCTGAGTGGGGATTGAGATCAGTGATCCTAAGCCTGTGATGTATGACTAAAATAAAAGGGCTTTTGATGGTATTAGTCTCTCTAAAGCTGCAGATTCTTTATTCCTCAGGGTTTGTGTTACATTTATTTCTATTTGTTTGCAAAGACCGCTGTAATTTCATAAAAAAAATTCTTTTGTGCATAACTAAGCACTTCCAAAAGCCTGCGTGGGTTGCCTAGCTATTTTGCATTGTTATTTCTTTGTGCTTGTCTGAGAAATTTTGGATGTTATTTTCATAAATGCATGCAACAGCTCTGATTGTCTGAGGCAAAATGACCTGGGATGGTCAGTGTGATTTTTGTGCTGCTGTGTGCTGAATTACTAAAGTAATTTTTAGTTAGCAGGGTTCAGATTTCTGATTTGGGCTCCCATGTGCTGATCTTAGGTGTCTGTGTTTTATATTCAAAGACTGTAAAGCATCCTGAAGTTCTTTGGCAGGAAAAGAGCTTTGTAAATTTAAGGCCTCTACTGCTTACCTGAGGCAGCAAACTGGATTATGGCTGATTTTTGGGAGAGAGATGATTGTCTAGGGAGCAACTTGGTCACTAGGAGAATTTATAAAGGGAGCTTAGGGGACAGTGCCTTGCTTATTTCTGGTTGGAAAAAAACATTTCTGGTTGTAAAAAAAAAAGAATTTGAAGTATTTATGTACTCCAGCAACTTGCTGTAGTCTAGGCTTCCTCCAGGGTGTTAAAATGCTGTGTGCCTTGTGTAAAAAAGAAAACCCAATTGAAACAGGTAAGGTGGTGGGTTTCATTTTACATGGCTAGATTAAGCTTGTCCAGGGAGGATTTGCTTTGGCTACATTGGATTAAGAAGAGATCTGAGTTTGAAAGAAACCTGAGGGAAACGAAATGATGGTATGTGAGGTGTTTTTTCACTTTCCTTTGTGTGAAGAAAACATGAAATTAAATTGATAGAGCTTTGCATATTCTGAAACTTGTGGTGAGATGAAAGTCTCAGTATATTTTAAAGCAGTCCTTAATATGCTGCTTTTGTAAGTGGTATTTCTTGATTAGAATTCTGCATAATCAAGTAGAACAGGTGGACAGGAAAGTTGGTCTTAATCTGCAGTCAAAGAAATCCTTTAGCAGGCAGAGAATACAAATGTTTGCTCTTCAGAAGTCTCAGCTGTTAGATAGTCAGGGGAGTTACAAACTTTAAAGTCTCCTTAAAAGTAAGTCAGCTTCTCCTGTAAGAGAGGGCATTCTTAGTTTATTTCAGTGTTAATACTTTTTCCCTTGTGTTATGTGGAACTTTTAGTTAGTACAGTTTTTTCTGAAAAATTACTAATAGAAAAAAATCTCTGAGTAATTGGGATTTAAAGTTACTACCCTGAAGTAATAACTAAATATATATTACTCTTTCTTAAGTATGAATTAGTGATTACATATGGATCCCAGTTTCATGAAATGATAAAAAAACCCCTCAGAGTCCTTTTTTTTGAGCAGAGGTGTTTGATGGAAGTGTTTTCTTTCCTGCATGCACAGAGAGGTGCAGAGCTGTCCAGGGTTTTGTAGGATGTTGGTGGAGGAGAGATTAAAACTCTAGGTGATTTATAACTAATCTAATTGCACTGGTTTGTTTTTTTTTTCTTTTTGTGTTTTTTTGGAGGTTTTTTTGGTGCTGGCCAATTCTGCTCAGACATTATAAATACTCTATTCCTTCTAACTGTAGCCTTTTATTTTAGTCTGTAAATTTAGTTATTATTTCTACACACAGAATTCTTTTCTTTCTTCATAAAAATCTCTATATAAATCTGGCATGGTTAATGTTTTCCTGTTAACTTAAACTTTGATATTCAGCTGTGTAAAAACCTAGCAACAGAATTAAACTCTCCTGACAATGTCTGTGTTGTGGCACCTTGAAATGGTGATGAAAAATGCTGCACTGGTGTGGCAAGGGAAGAAGCAATTTCTGCTGATGTCAAATATGATGCAAACACCTATAGAATGAAAGCAGTGTGCCAAGGCTCAGGAAAGTGTGTGACATATATGAAATTTAACAAAAAAAACCAGATTTTTGTTGTCTTTTTCTGTGTGTGTGTGGTACATTGGCCTTTTGTCAGTAGCTGGTTCAAGAGATGCCTCTTATTAAAAGTAAAACTGGGGAAAAGATGGAATGTTTTGAGCTGGGTTCTGGAATATCCAGCAGAAACTTGGAGATGAGTGGGTTTTTTCCTCTCTCTGTCTCCCAGAGCACACTGAGCCTAATGATACTTGTTAGAGCCCAGAATTCAAAGCTGGTAAACAGCCATGCTTGTGCTTAGCAGGAATAAAAGGTGGTTACTGTTTCCAAATTAGAGAAAAGCATTGGTGCTGATTTTCAGTTACATTAGCTGCAGTCTTGTTCGCTGTTTTTGCAAATTTAAATGTCTTGAAGCAGAGATTTCCTTTATGTTCTAGTGTGGTTTCACTACTTACAGTTGTTTATGTTATCTTGACTGTGCTGCCTTAGATCTGTGGTGGAAAGTTTTGCCCTGTTTTCCTTTCCTTTTGGCTGTGTGGCAGAAACCAGTTATCTAGTGTTGTCAGCTGTTGTTTGATTACACTTTCTTGGATTTTTAATATTTGTTTAATTTTGTATTTCCTTTTTTTTTTCCCCTCAGTTGAACTTTATATTAAAAACAACCTGTCATTTGATTTCATTATTACTTGTGAGCATTATTCATGGCTTATGGTTGCATTACCTTTCTATTCAGCAACCTTGTATGTATTCTTACCAACAGGAAATTGTTATGCAAAATGTGGCATGAACACAAACCTGTCAGATGTATCTTTCTGGCTGGCAAATGTAGGGGGGAAAATAGAGCACTACCAGGAAGGTCATGAAATGTTAGTCTAATTATCATGTTTTTGGCAGAGAAAAATTGTTCGTGCTGATCTGAGAACTCTTTGAACTTGTCATTGTGGACAAAAGAGGAGGGGAAAAAAGATAAATTAGAGCTTTCAAAATGCCTTTGACAGGTCTTTTCCAAGAGGCTGCTGAGCAAGCTGGGGGAGTCGTGGGATGAAAGTGAAGGGTTTGTTTGTGCAAAAGGCACAAGCAGGGAAAAAAATCTAGATCCTGGTAAAGATAAGCTCAGGATTACAGAAGCTGTGCTTGGGATGTTCTTGAATGACTTCCAGCAGCTGTGCAATATTTAATAAGTTTTCAGAAGTGATTCTGTGCATATATCTGTATGTTAGGATTGCTGATTTTCTAAGGATCTCTTGGAAGAGAATCCAAGTTCTCTGACTTTAAACACAAGCCAAGAGAGGGCAAGATAGCATCTGATGTTGATGGTGAACTTGAATTTTGCACATTCTTGCTTGTGTGAAATTGGTCATCAAAATAAGAGAAAAAAGTAGTTTTTATACTTGAAATGTCAAAGTTGAAATCATGGAATAGTCAGTAGTTTAAGCAGGTTGGATAAACCCAGAAAACTCCTGTTTCCTGCTGCAGGCAGAAATAGGATTTCTCTGGATTAAAATTCACTTTGATAGTGGATAAACATTCCACATGTGTCTTGCGTTCTTCCTGGTGCTTTTTTAAAGTGAAAAAATATTGGGATTTTTTTTAAAGTGAAGTAAGGTGGTTTTAAACCAGAAATTCATGTCATTTTCTTCATAATAAAACCTGAAGGTATTTGCAGCTAGTCTCCTTACAGGTCAATGGTGTGGTGGTATTTTGATAATGGAGAAATAATAAATAAGTTTACAAATCTTGCATAATACCTGGGAAGTGAGAGGACATAACATCAGGATAGTACAGCCTCTTGTGTGTTTGCCATGACTATAACTGCTGAAGACCAGGGAGGGTAACAGTAGGAATACATAGGTGTGCTAAATGGAGAAGTTTATAAAAATCCTGCTTTGTTTTTGCCAAAGGAATTGTTTCCAGATTAGAGGACTAAAAATGACAGAGCTGGTTCCTGTGGGGAGGCTCATGTTGGCAGGTTGGTTCCTACTCTAATCCCTTAGGGGGGAAGGAGCACATCTGGTTAGTGAGCTCCTATTTAGGCTGTTATGCAGCTGTATCAGGTGTCTTCAGTTTGATTCAGTTCTTACTGCTTTTTTTCCTCAATATTTAAACAATATCTTCTCTTTAAAAGCTGTGTTTGGTCATTGGTTGCTGCTGGTGCTTCTGAGAGAAGAGTTTGTGATGTGAGCCCTAAGTCTGCTTGGGTAAATGGAAGGGATTTGTGATAAACATGGCAATGTATCTGCTGTGAGGAGATCATGTAGCTCTTGTTATTCTTCCAAACCATTTGACAGAGGTCTGAAAGCAAGAAATCGTGCTCAGAAACACCAACAGGGATCAGAATGAAAAATTGTTTGGCTTTTGTGATGTTTCTCATAAAAGTCTTGTTCTGTGTTCTTGCAGTAGGTATCTGCAGTATTTTCCTGTCTATTTCTGACAAGCTCTGTGTACAAGCTGAACTTTAATGTTTCTTTTGGAAGTAAAGCACCCTTCTGTGTCAGTAATGTCAGTCTCTCAATTTGTATATTAAGACTGTAGTTGAATGGATAAATGTAGAGAAAGGATCCTTCTCTCATCTTTTTCATTGATTTTTTTTTTTTTTTGGTATAGTGCAGAAGATTCACTGGAGTGTGGGAGTAGAATACTTTTTGAAACAGAAAGACATTCCTTTGGAATTTTTTATATACAGAAATGTACTACTGCCTGTCCAGGACTGTCTACCTCTTGTGTTGCTTTGGCCAAAGCCTTTGTTTCCTATCTTTGCTAATTACCTGAGCCAGTGGACTCTGTTAACCCCTGTGTAGTGTTGCCAGCACCCTGCACAGCACTGCAGTGTGTAATGTAGAGATTACTGCTGTCAGAATGACAAAAAAATTGCCATTTCCAATGCAGTTTGCAAATGCAGATGTTACTGTAATTGAAACAAATGTATTTTTCTGCCAAACCAGCAGGAATAATGTGGTGGAAGCTGTCCTTTCTTTGCTTGCATGTCTCTAGATGAAATGAACTTCTCTGCTGAAGCAGAGATATTGATAGATATTATTAACCAGAAATCAGCACAGTATGTAATATGGGGAGGTCTCTGAAGGAGGCAGAGCTCTTCCTTGGTGTTCTGAAAGTGTGATCAGAGAACACTGACCTCCCCAGCACTCTAAAATTAACAATATCCGGCTTCTTTTTTTAACAGCAAATGCAAATTGTGTGGAGATGGCAATATTAACTGGTGCAAAACCCCAAAAAAAAGTATGAAAATGTGCTTGCATTCTAGTGGAGAAATAAAATTTAATGCTCTGTCACTTCTTACTGAGATTTATGCTTGCTTTCAGCACTTAAGGAATATTTATTTCACTGTTTTAAAATGCCCATACCTAAAATTAAAAAAAAAAAAAAAAAAAAAACACCAGGAAAAAACCCAACAAAATACCAAACCAAAATGTCAGGGAGCAACAGCAAGGGAAGGCAAGCTGGGAGTCAGTGGTGACAAGGCTGGCAGACAGTGCCCTCATTGATAAGAATGCAGTCCCCCAATTTGCCATGAGGCAAACAGTACTTTGGAAGTAGTTGGCATGGATTTACAGAGGGAAAATTGTGTCTGGCTAACCCAGTAACCTTCTACAATAGATAAACTATGTGGCTGAATAAGGGAAGAGCAGGAAATGTTGCTTCTGGTGGCTTGATCTGTCACTGTCTCCTGTTACATCTCACAGAGGAGGGACTAGGTCAGGTCAGTGTGGTGCACTGAAAACTCACTCAGCTGCCAGGCTCAGGGCCATGAAGTATCCATGAAGTCCCTTCATGTCACTAGGGCTGTGTTCCAGGGGTTGGCACTGGGACCATCCTGGGCAGCTTTGGCTGTGAGCCTGCTTTGAGCAGAGGTTGGAGTAGTCACTGCCCAGAGGTGCCTTCCAGCCCTGAGGATTCCCATCCTGTGTCCAGCCTTGCACAGTGTCCATGTTGGCCTTGGCCACAGGGAGTTAAACTCTGCCAACAGTGGGGTTTTTTTCCTGCTTAATACCTCTTCTTCCATAGACCACTGGAAGACTTTTTTGCTAGTGAAGGGAAAGGATTAATCTCAAAGTCAATTCTGAGTCAGCTTTACCTACAGGATAGGTGTTGGTATTTGCACTTGGAACAATTGCAAATACCAACAATTGCACTCCAAAGCTGTTCATTAGAAACCCTGACTTTTCAAAACTACAGAAGCTTGACACAGGTTAAATCTCCTACTTTCTCAGCTCATGTGTTGTCCTGTTTTCCTTTGTTTTTTTTTTTTTTTTTTTAACCAGGGAAGTTGTCCAGTGGATACAGCCATAGAGAAAATACAGATAGAAACTATCAGGTGACATAAAAGAATTACAGATCATGCCATGCTAATCATGGTTATGAATTTCTTATGTAGGTTGAATTTGGTTGAAGCTTTTGTGATGGATCCAGAGCTACGTCAGTGCCTTCAGGAAGATCTGTTACGTCGCTTTCCAGACCTCAACAGGCTGGCAAAGAAATTCCAGAGACAAGCAGCAAACTTACAAGACTGTTACAGAATGTTCCAGGCTATCAACCAACTGCCTAATGTTGTACAAGCACTAGAAAAACATGAAGGTAATTCTACCCCCATTTATTCTCAATGTTTTGTGGTATACTGATGATGCAAAGAAACAGAGAGTAGATTTCCAAAGATGACTTTTTTTCCCTACGTGCTTTTGTTGCAGGAATAAAGCTTAAACACATTTGAATTTTCAATGAGCTGAAATTCTGAAATGCCAGTCAGATACTTAAAAATATTCATAGCCAGATCTTTGCAGGAAAATGTGCTCCAGTTAGTGTGTAGCTGTGGTGTTTGAGCTGTTGGGTGATGGTGTGAGAATCTTTGACACTGACTTGTCTCTAGGAATTCCTGACCAACTGTGTGTGTACTGTGATCTTACAAACAAGATACCATTCATACAAGTGTTGTAATCCACTTTGAGTTGTAATTAAACACAAAATCCCCCCAGTTTAAGTATTAGTGGTATAACTCAAATGGCTTTAAAAAAAATCATAATGCTCCTGTATTTGATACAAGTAACATGGAAGGATTTCTTCCAGTCCTCAGTAGTAGGAAGCACAATGCTGTGACAAGCAAGTCTAAAAAGTACAAAAGCTGCTATTTTTTTTCCTTTTCTGTGTATTACCAAGAAAATGCAGAATAAGATCAGCATTCAATTTAGCAGTTGCAGTTCTAACCTATCAGAGAGCTCATTTCTGTAGAAACCCATTAATTTGTTAGAAATTCTCTTTGTGTAAAGCAAGCACCAAAGCCTGAAAAACAAATGTTGTTTGAAATGGTATGGTTACAAAAATGGTATGGTTTCTTTCCTGTATTTGAGTAAAAAAATAAAGCTACCCAGTGTCTTATACTTTTCAGTACTACAGTTTTACAACTTCAAGTAATGAAACTTCTACAATATTAATCTAAAATTGAATCAATTTTTGGTGATTCTCTGTTTTATTTACAAGAGCAGTTAAGATCTGAAACTCTGAAGGAACTGACAGATGTAACTCTTTTGCTTGTTTTTGTTTTTAAAGAGCTGCATCACTCTTTAGCTGCCTCAGTTGTGTCCATTTGGCTTTTCCAAACATTCTCTGCTCGTTTTAGCCTTGACATGGAGCTCTTGGATTCCCATCCTATACTGAGGTGTTAGTTCAGAATGCTGGCCTCCTGTCTTTACTTCTTTTTCTATTAGTTGCCATTTGGATCAACAGAGTTCCTCTGTCATAGCACTGGGGTAGGAAAACAATTCCATTTTTAGAGTTTTGAGGAGCAAGCTGTGTAAGGCAAACTGCTAAGCTCACCATATGGAAAAGTTAATAGACTGCAAAAGGTTCTTCCTGTTCTACACATGAATCAGTTGGACTTAGTAGGGCAATCACCAGCAGTGTATTAAAGATAGTTTAAAATAGGTGGTGTGTTATTTTTATTTTTCTTTGTACTTGTACCACCTGTTCAAAGTACATGAATGGTCTGGTAATTTTCAATGTACATGAGTGATTCAGACTGGATCTGGTAAATTTTCTGTTTCTGACTGTACAGAATGTTTTAACTCATCAAGGGATGGAAGGTCAGAAAGATTTTTGACAATTCTGGGTATGTACCAGTTTCAGAACTCCCTTGCCTATGAATGGCTGTGGGGATATAGAGCAGCTGTGGGGATCTAGAACAACCACAAAGTCATCAGCTGTGACTGCCTTTCCCTCAGTATGAGGCATTGTTCTGTTGAAATCCTTCTTTTCATTGATGGTGAAACCTGAGGTGGTTGATGAGTGAAGATGACATTTTTCTGGTTTAGCCATAAGAAGTCTGCATAAGATGGGAAAGGACTCTGAGTCATCAAAGCATTTTGCTCTAGTTGGCAAAAGGGAGCAGTTGTTCATTACTCAGATTGCTGGGGCATGAAATTTGGGTCCTTACAAGATTTCTGTCTTCAAGAAGCTGCTGATGCATCTTCCTTCCCATCTCAAACAAAGACTCTTTAAGTCTGTAAATGTGCAGGATACAGGAGCTGTGTGCTGGGTCTCAGGTGTGTTTTTACCATACTGTATACAGTGACTGAATGCCCCTTACTTGTTTCAGTCCTGTTCTTTCCCAGACTGTTGCACTGGTGTGTTACAGCCTGTTGTGATCAAACTTGGCTGCTTCCCATCCTTTGTCATATCCAACTGATTATTCCCTTACTCATAGTGGAAACACATATATCTATCAATGTGTCATCTTACTCAGTGCTACATTTTACTTCATTTCTATTAGCCCAGTTTTCAAGGTGTTGATCTATTTCTGATTTATCTTATTCCAATATAAGCTACTGATAGCTCCCATATTTTAGTGACTTTTATAAGCAGCCTTCTTTTCTGCATTAATATGAATTCACACATCTTAAAAAGATGAATGCTTCTGTGAGCCCTGGAGGAACTGATGTTCTTTCAGCTTGTTCATCTTTTGCAAGTGGGTGATGTCCTCTTTATCTGCACTCTGGTCATGGCATAAATCATAGATCTTGCACCTTGGCACCTCCTGTGGCACCATGCTGAATGCTTTAGAAGAGCCCAAATTAGGTCTGCAGAGTTCCCTTTGTCTCAGGCATTCAGTATTTCAGACAGATGTTGCACTACATGGATATTATCTGCCTGTAGTAAACCTACACTATATTTTATCCCAGTTTCCATTGTTCTTTTCCTTTTATCCCACTTTCCATTGCACTATCAAAATGACTGGTGCACTTAGTCATGGGGATTTGTCTGTTTTGTCTGGATAGAGCAGTGTCATTTTGCTGCCAAACTAACTGTGTGTTTCAAGTCTGAAGATCAGTGTTTCATTTTAATTGCCACACAACATTTTTAAACCATATTAATAGTCAAGTCTTTAACATGTGTAATAAACTCTTGTCTGTGCTTCAGTAAGTAAATTATGGTTTAAATTAAAAACTGCACCTGGGCACAGATAGGCTTTGTGTTCAATATGCATCTCTGCTTTTGGTGGTACATATCTCTATTAGTCTTTCTCTCCATCCTAATAATGTTGAGTAGGTGCAAAAGAGCATTTTTTTTACTATGCATCTTTTCTATGAATTTATGAATACAGGTGCAAGACATGTTGGAGTTTAATTTAGAATTTTTCAGTGGTGTTTCTTGCTCATATTCTCATTATGCCAGGTGTTTTAAGAAAAGCATATGCAAAAAATTTTTGTAAACCCTCATTATTTGCTGACTCCACTGTTTTACTTCCTTCAAGTGCTGGATGCAGAGTTTGAAGTTGGATTAAAAGTGAAAATAAATTTTGCAGTGTATCAGTTGGACCCATATAAATGAATGTATGTAAATACATCAGTATTTTACTTACTTAATAAATTAATATATTCTTACTTTTAAGTGTGACATCTTCCTATGGTGTCCGAGACATACTCTTCAAGCTTAAATAATGAAATGGCATCATGAAACTTCCCTACTCAAGAAAACAAATGATAATAGCTACCTTAAGTTCAAGCACAATAGTTTTTCATTGATTCAAGAATACTGAAGGTCATTTCATTGTGTGTGCCATGCATTCTGTCAGCTGGAGCACTGGGAACTGCTAAGCCCACTCTCAAGAATGGACATGAAATTTTTTTTGCTCTTCAGTCTCTTCCTTCTTTGTTGACTGCTTTTATATTTATAGGTTGCTTTAGATGTGTCTTCTTACAGGAGGGGAAAAACTAGGATATTAAGAAAGCAAGCAAGAAATTTGGAATAGAAAACAATCTTTATTTCATATCTCTTGGTTTTGAAGATTTTTAGTCAGCAGAAAGCTTAATTTTTGCAAGTTCATTAATCTCTCAACACTGTGCTTTTTTTCTCTATTAGTAGATATTAGTCAGTTTAGAGTTTTGACTTCTAAAGTTTGAGGGATTGGGGAAGCAAAAAGGCACAGTAGAAAAAGAAATCAAACCAAAATTTTTCTTTCTACTTCGACTGAGAGAGGAGAGATTCACTTGGGTAATCGTGTCCTCACTGTGTAACTTCCATAAATTTCTGTGGCACTTTTTCTATAAATTTCTATGGCACTTTTTCTTAGGAAAGGCCAGGACATTTTTTCTTAGTCTGGTAAGAAATTGAGAGGCTCTGGAATAGCCAGAGCTTAATTCTGTATTTCTCTGTTAATGTGCAAAGCCTTGCCTGTAAACATTAGAGGCAAGCAACATGATTCTGTACATAATTCAGTGAGTCTAAGCTCATAGTATTGGATTCATTTTGAGGCATTTTTTGTAAACTATATAGTCAATAATGCTAATCTTCCTGTGATTAAATATTAACTTGAAGTGGCTGCAAAGATGTAAACATGCATTTACTGACAGAAGGTTTCCACAGCTGGCTGCTGGATATAGGTGCTTATTTGTAGCTTATGTGTACCTGAAAAAAATACTGCCTTCACAAATTTGGCAATATCTGTGCATGTTAATTTAGCTGTGAACTGCTTTTGGTGTTCAGTGCTTTTGGTGTCCCATGGACTTCCAGCCAATATGTGTTCTATGCAGTTTGACTTGGTGCTACAGACTATCTCTGTTAATTTTGTTGCCTTCCTCTCTAGTGGAAAGAAGTGACTGTAAGGATCTGGTTATATGTGGTCTTTTTTTGTGGAAAACAAAAGCAGATAACATACACTTCAGTTGCTATGCCCATATTGTAATTACCAAATATTCACAGTATTATGTAATATTTTACTAAGAAAAATTAAAAACTGTGAGTGTGGAAGGTAAGACCTACATTTTTTGCAGAAGGCATGTCAACTTTTTATGTGCAAGAATTGGTAATATTCAGACAGGAAGTTTGCTTTTATACTGTTGTTTGTTGTTTTTACTCATAGTAGAAGGGAATTAATACCCCCAGTTATGAACAAAGGTGACAGAATAGGTACAAGCTTAATCAGAATATAGATGGCATAATGCCAATTTTAGAAAAAGGTACATGTGTTTCAGTGAAATAGTCATAGCCCACCTTTGTAAAATCAACCAGCTAAGCAGTTGTGGTATTTATCTTGGATAAGTGAATTCTGGTAAATCTGTGGGGGTTTGTGACTGATAATTTTTCTTGTTTGTTCCTAACAGGAGCTCACCAGATGTTGTTGTTGGCTGTATTTATAACACCTCTTAATGATATCTGCTCTGACTTTTCAAAGTTTCTGGAGATGATAGAAACAACATTGGACATGGAAAAGGTATGAACTGTTGTGTGGGTGGGGTTTACTCAGCAATTAAAGTTTCTTATTGAGCTTTGCAATCTGCTCTATACAAACTAAATCTAATTGATCATCTGTATTAAGTAGCTAGTGATAATTTAGCTGTATATAGAAATATATGCTGCATTTAGAAATAAATGAAGGCTGTTATTAGTATATAGGGTACTCAAGAGGATATTCACCCACTCTCTGAAATTATCTAGCCAATGAAAAAATGCTTTGGGTGCATTGATGCTGTGAACCTGAAACTATTTTTTAAAGATCTCATCAGTATTAAAAGTGAAGAAGTAATTTTGTAATTTCTCTACTTATTTGTATTTTTTAAGGTACAGTGATATATCTCAAATCTAGAATGTAGCCATGGTATGTTTATTACTTGGAGAGTCTTTTAGGATTTTCAATTTTTTTTATTAACCAGGGATTAGGATTATCCTAAGTGAAGGTCTCAGCTGACTGTAGAAATAAGAGAACTACCTAAACATGTGCCAGGGCCATTTGTTGAACTCATGAAAACTGCAGTGGGTTTAAAATTTTGAACATGCATACTGTTCTCCAAAGGCAGGAGCACTGCCTTTTCTTTCTTTGTGTTGTGTTGTGCATCCATCAACTGCATTTTACTGTTTATGGAAGGACTTGTTTGATTGACATGTTGCTGTAATTTATGATGTATGGTAATGAAGAAATTTATAGCTTTATACCAGTTACAGACCATCTGTTGATGCAGTTTGTGTGCCCTGGGACTCTGTTTTCTTTAAAAGTAACAGCTGTTTAAGCCTTCACCCTTCATAGTCCAGCTCTTCAAATTTCTTTTCAGGCTCTACTTTAAAATTGTTTTGCTGTCCTTCTAAACAGAATAACAAGTCAGTTATTTTTAGCCAAATTCCATAGAATCTG
>WBNO01027750.1:0-28444 GCA_013400575.1 Peucedramus taeniatus | reverse complement strand
CCTTCGCTTCCCTGGGTGGGTGAAGAGACAAAACCTGCCTGGAAGGTTCTGCTTAGTTACTTCAAGTTGTCCCTTCACTTCCCAGACAGTCCAGATACACAAAACCAGTTCCCCCTTTTGCACTGAGATCTTTTGTGAAATTCTGAAGACAGAACCTTCAACTGAGTATGGAGGTGCTTTTCACCTAGGCGTGTGCAGTTTGCTGGAAATTCAAGTCCCCCCCTTGCTATCTAGACACGTTCAACCCTTTTGGGGTGACGGGCTAGGTGCGGCTGGAGTGAAATGACCTTCCCCTGTTACAGACTACACACAACCCTGCAAACCCCTGTCTGTCAGAATCCTGTCTGTGATGCCAATTTAAATGTCACGATCCGCTAGTACAAGCAGGGGTCATGATGGTTCATTTTATCGATCTCAGAGCGCAAAAAACACAGAAAGGGATTTTTCAGTCTTAATCAAAACAAATGCACCTTTTAATGAGTGCCCACAGCAAATGCAATATAAGGATTAGAAAGGAGATAAAGGATAGAGAGAGAGAGAAAAAGACGGGGGGATACAGCCACCAACAGAGAAACGAAATCCTCGTGGTCCAGCCAATAGTTCCGTCTTGTCATGTCAGGGAGAGTCTTGAAGTCTTAGTTAATCCAGGGGTCTATTATAGTCATCTGCCGAGGGGGGAACAGGTAAAAGACAATGGAGAATATTGAAAACGGGCACAGACAGTCCATGTTCTCAGAAGTGAGCGGGATCCATTGTTTTCTTGGTCCAGTGAACACACCTGCAGGCAACACTTGGCAAACATCTCGCTTCAGTCAGGCCAACGCCCCTGTGTTAGAATTATAAGGGTCTCATTCTCAGTCCTTGGGAGGGGGCTTCAATCCCCGTCCTTTCACAATGGTCATGAGGCAAATGAGGGATCTTCCATGGGGGATGAGCGAGTGGCATCTGGCAAAGAGGTGGGGAAATTCATGGGCCATTGTGATGAGCGGGGATCAGGAAGCAGGTGTAGGCTTCAGGTACAGAGCAAGCCACTAAATGCCAGTACACTGCTCAAAGCCAGTGTACCGTAGTGACACAGCAAGCGCTCCTGCAAACAATCACTTGGCAAGCATCCACCTCAACCAGGCCAGAACTTTAGTCAGGGTCTTCAGGGTCTTTGCGATGATCGTGAGGCAAATGAGGGAAACTTTGGAGCGACCCTTACAGAGCCACACTGGAGAAGTTCACAGAGAACTCCCTCCTGTGGGAGGGACCCCACAGTGTAGTAGGGGAAGGACTCCTCTCTGTGAGCAGAGGAAGAAAACCTCAGGTGATGAACTGACCAAACCTGCATACCCTGTCTCCCTGCCCTGTCAGTGGGAAGGAGGGAGGGGGCTGGTGGAAGAAAAGATGTTTTAAGGGCCTATTTTACTTCTCATTATCCTCCTCTGACTCTGTTAGTAATAAATTCGCTTTGCAACTTTAAGTTGTGCCTGTTTTGCCCTTTAAGTATTTTCTCACGATCCTTAGCTCATGAACCCTTCTTTAATTTTTTTTCTCCTCTGCCCAGCTGTGGAAGGGGAGGGTGAGTGAGCGGCTTTCGTGGATGCCTGGCATTGGGCCAGTGTCAAACTATGACACCTGTATATTCCTTCAGGTATAATTTTGCAGTCAGACATTATCGCCGACAACCTTCGAACCTTGGCATGATTTTATATTAATAGAGTGTTATTACATTAAGTGTTTCTGTGAATCCTTTGTGGACACTGGCAGTTGCCAGCGGCAGGTAACACTAATAAAGAGAAAGACCTGCTGAGGGGTCTCCCTTATGCTGTTGATGTGTTACCCTGACTAAGTCAGTTGAACCACACTATAATCCAGTAGGACAGCTCAGTGAAGGATCCCTCTAACGGGACGCTGACAAACTGGTCAGGCACAAGGGTCTCGACTTTCCTGGGATGCTGACGGACAAATTAAACACCAAGGGTTGAGTAAATCTTCCCACACTTAGGGTCAAGGAAGCCTCCCCTTTTCACTTGACAGAGCCCCAATCTGCTGGCTGCGGGAAGGCATGGGATTAGACATGTTATGCTAAATGATGGTGCAATGGCCAGATATTGCCTTCTGTGGTGGTGCAGTCTAGTACTTGAGCATATGAGGTCCCACATGGAAGGATCACACAGCCAGCAGTTCACATGGCAGGGAAAGGGCCAGGCCACCTGGACTAGCTCAGGCTCAAACTGTTAAAATTGTACTTAAACTCTTTAAATGAAAACCAGACCCCATTTTTCTTGCAAGTTGATTTGCTGACTGTAGCTTCTCCTTCTGAGTAACCTTCCAGTGACATTAGACATCCATGTGTGTGAACAGCAGGAGGTGAGATATGTTCCGAGGTGCCTTTGAGGATCTGGACTCTGGTCCTGGACCAGAGGACTTTGCTAGAACAATTTCAAAACTGGGCTACAGGGCAAACAAATAGAAAAGTCTTCCTAGACCACCAGAAAAGAGGAAGATGATTTTCAAAGAGTGATTTTTTCCATTCTGCCTTAGACACTCATCTTAAAAGGAGACAAGTCCATCCGTGGAGATGTGTCTTCCTTTCCCCCTAGTGACTAGAGAGTTCTGGAAACTGGTAGAGACTGCATCCCTGCCCCTGCCTCTGGAGGTAGGGATGATTAAGGACACACCAGCAGAGTCCTTAACAATGTTTGTCCACACCAGGAATTCATTTCCAAGGTTTGGAATGATGCTTTTCTGCTTCAGCAGCACCACTGCTCCTCTACAACAGAACCCACAGGGGAACATGCTATCACTGCAAAAGAAACTCATGACTAGGGCAGAGGGATCACAAAGAACCATCAGTCTGGGCAATCGCCACTGTGTTGTGTTGTGCTTTATATGCCTTTTTATAATTGTTCTGTACCTTGGTTTATCCCAGTTCTCCCGTATTTCAGTGGTTCTGCCCATCCTGCCTCCTCCTTCAACCCCTCCCTGGTGTCCTGTCCGTCACTCAGCAGTCCTCTGCAAACTGCTCCAGCATGGGCTCCTCTCTCCATAGGCCTCCCACAGGTTCACAGCCTCCTCTCAGGCATCCACCTGCTCTGGTGTGGGCCTCCTCCATGTGCTGCAGGTGGATCTCTGCACCTGCACCAATCTCCATGTGCTCCAGGGGCACAGCTGCTTCAGCATGGTCTTCATCACGGGCTGCAGAGGAATCCCACATCTGATGCCTGGAGCATCTCCTCCCCCTCCTTTTTCACTTACCTTGGTGTCTGCAGAGTTATTCTTCTCACATATTCTCACCCTGCTCTTCTCTGGCTGCAATTACAATTGCATAATAACTTATTCTTCTTTTTCTTCTTCTTCTTCAATATGTTATCAGAGAGGCATTACCACCATTTCTAATTGGTCCAGCCTTGATGCATGGCACATCCATCTTTGGAGCTACCAGGGATTGGCTCTGCCAGACATGGAGGAAGTTTCTAGCAGCTTCTCACAGAAGCCAACCCGGTTGCCAAAACCTGGCCATGCAAACCCAATGCCGCACCTACCTCTCCACTTCCCCTCCTCAGGAAGATGGAGAGAGCAATGACATCGCCCCTCAGCATCTTTTTTTCCAAACTAGATGAGCCAAAAATCCTTGGCCGCTCCTCTCAGGACATACCTTCCAGCCCTTTGACCAGTTTTGTTGCCCTTCTCTGGACGCATTCAAGGACCTTAACATCCTTCTTAAATTGTAGGGCCCAGAACTACACACAGGACTCAAGGTATGGCTGCACCAACCCTGAATACATCAGGATAATCACCTCTTTTGACTGACTGGTTATATTGTGTTTGATGCATCCCACGATGCAGTTTGCCCTCTTGGCTGCCAGGGATCACTGCTGACTTGTACTGAGCTTGCTATTGACCTGCACCCCCAAATTCCTTTCTGCAGGGCTGGTCTCCAGCAACTCCTCTCCCACTTTGTATTTGTGCCCAGCATTACTTCATCCCAGGTACAGAATCTGGCATTTTGACTTGTTAAATTTCATCCCCTTAATCATAACCTAATGCTTCTATCTATCCAGAGCAAGATATCTTGTCCCTTGACAGAGTCAACAGCAACTCCCAGTTTGGTATCTGTGGATGCGTCAGTTTGGTCAGAGAGCGAAACAGATAGCTTTCCCAGGCATCCTCCTGGAGAAAGCTGTGACAACGCTCAGAGAAGGAATTAAAATAATTCTTATCTCAGTCTCTGCATCTGGTATTTGTGAACATGTGGAATGTTGTATGTGACGTTTATGGAAAGATATTACCAGAAGGTGTTGTTCCTAATTAGCCAATGGTGTGAGAGGCGTTGTTTGAGGACCAATCCGGTTCTAGGTGAACAATCCTGCCTATAAATATGTGGAGTTTTCTAATAAAGTTTGCTTTTATGCTTTCTGAGCATGGAGTCAATGTCACTTGTCTTCAGCCATTCCTAACTCAACGACGACAGGTATTTGCAAACTTGCTAATGGTGCATCCAACTCCTGCATCCAGATCATTGATAAAGATATTGAACAGAACTGTCCCTAGAATTGAGCCCCAAGGAACACTGCTGGTGACTGGTTGACAGTCAGATGTAGCTCCATTCACTACAAACCTTTGAGCTCTGCCCTTCAGCCAGCTCTTCACCCAGCGCACTGTAAACCTGCTCATCCCACAGTTGGACAACTTGCCCAGAAGGATGCTGTAAGGGACAGTATTAATGGCCTTACTAAAATAAAGAAAAACTACTTCTACTGCCTTCCTTTCATCCACTAGGCAATTGACATTATCATAGAAAAATATCAAATTAGTTAAATAGGACTTTCCCTTTGTGAACCCATTAATTGTGCCTGATGATTGCATTGTTCTTTAAATACCTTTCAATAGCACCCAGTATGATCTTATCCATAAGTTTTCCAGGTACTGAAGTTAGACTACACAGATCTGTAGTTCACTGGGGCTTCCCTCATACCCCTCTTATAAATTGGAATAATATTGCCTAGCTTCCAGTCAGCAGGCACTTCCCCAGACTCCCAAGACCTTTAGTAGATGATTGAGAGGGGTCCTGCCATAACATCCTCTAGCTCCTTCAGAACTCTGGGATAAATACCATCAGGCCCCATAGACTTATGAACATTCAGCTGATACAGCGGGTAATTTACAATTTTAGTGTCCTCAAAGGAAGGTACTGTTCCTGCAGTCATGGCTTTCCAACTCAGAGGACCGGGCAGCCCAAGGTCTATCAGTATCATTAAAGACTGAGGCAAAAAAAACCCATTTAATGCCTCTGCTTTTTGTTCATCCCTATCATTCAGATGACCATCTTTAACAAATACAGTCCAATGTTTTCTTTACACCTCCTCCTGTTATTAACATACTTTAAAAAGCCTTTCTTGTTGTCTGACATAACACTGGCCAGTTTCAACTCTAATTGAGCTTTGGCCTATATATACTAACCTCAGCTCTGTAATCTTCTAAAAAATCCTGACCTCGCTTTCTGAGATCATACCATTTCTTTTTCCCTTTGAGATCCAGGAGGAGTTTCCTGTTCAACCAAGCTGGTCCTCGGCTCTGCTTACTTGACTTAGGACACAATGGGATTGCCTGCTCCTGTACATTTAAAAGGTGGTTCCTAAAGATTGACCAGCACTCATGGACTCTTCAGTACTAAAAAGCAGATTCCTAGGGTACTCTGCTAAATAGCTCCCTGAGTAGCCTAAAGTTTGCTCTCTCAAAATCCAGAATAGCAACTCTGCTGACTTTTTTCTCATTACACTGAAAATTTTAACCTCAATCATTTTGTAATCACTGTGGCCAAGACAATCACCATCACATCTCCCATGAGTCCTTCTCTAGTCACAAAGAAGTCTAGAAGGGCATCTTTCCTAGTTGGTTCACTGAGTACCTGGGACAAGAAGTTATCTTCCACAAACTTCAGGAATTTTACAGACTTGCTCGTCACAGAAGAATGGTATTCCCTGTTGATGCCTGGAAAGTTGAAATCTCCCATAAGGACAAGGGCTACCAATCCAGAGATTTCTTCTAATTGCTTGTAGACTAACTCATCAGTGTCATCACCTGGCTGGGTGATCAATAGTAAACATCCACCATGACAGCTGCTTTGTTTTCTATCCCCCAAATCCTCACCCAGAGGCTCTTAACCACATCATCCCTAACTGTAATGGACACACAGTCATACTTCTCATATACAGTGCAACTCCTCCACCTCGCCTGCTCTGCCTAGCCTTCCTGAACAGCCTGTAGTCCTCCATCCTGGCATTCCAGTTGTGGGACTTATTCCACCAAGTCTCACTAACACCAATGACATCATAGCTCTGGGAACTGACCAACGCTTCCCGCTCATCCTGTTTGTTTCTCATACTGCATGTGTTGGTGTACAATGAGTTCAGGTGTGCTCCTGAGCCCTCCATGCTCCCAGGAGCAGCATAAGTGTTCCCACTAGCATCTCTACCCTCAGACGATGCCACGACAACCCTTGTCTTACCTTCAGCTCTCCTGTTGGTATCCCCTTCCCTCATCAATTCTAGTTCTCGATCAGTCCCATCAGCTTATGTCCAAAAATGTGTTTTCTCCATCTGGACATCTGGACATCAAGACTCAGAATACCTTGCCTCTCTAAGGCTATTCCATTGTTTAAAACCCCAACATTTTGGTGCAGGCACCAGTCCTGCAGCCAGATATTGATATCTTAGGCTCATCTGTTTCTTCCAAAGTTTCTCCATACTATTGAGGAAAATCCCCCAGGATTTAGGAAAACACTACCTGTGGTCCCACATATTTTCTCATTCTTCCCAGGACTCTGAAGTCTCTTTTGATTGATCTTAGACTTTTTGTTGTGACATCATTTGTACCTATCATAGCAATGGTCCCCTGAACGGGGAATAATTAGCATTGACTCCATGATTGCAGAAGGCTGATCAATTGCTTTATTATATTATCATCATACTATATTATACTATACTTCTTAAGAAACTCGTAACCCTTACAGACAGTCCAATACAGCTTTGACCTAATTGGTCAATCAATCCAAACACCATCCAGCATCCAATTAAGAAATTACCCTTTGGTAAACAATCTCCATGACACATTCCACATGTGCACAACAACAGGTGCAGCAAGTGAGATAAGAATTGTTTCTCATACTTTTCTCTGAGCTTTCTCACAGCTTCTCACAGCTTCCCAGGAAAATCCTGGGAGAGAACTATGTCTCTCTCTGTTCAGAGGATATGTGATTACCACATCTCACCCGGTTTACTGTAAAAAAAAGAAGAAGACCTGCGTTTGCAATTCTTCTGCTGGGCCCTTTGCAGAAGAGAGAACAAACACAGCTCAAGAGGTTTATCCGTTGCCAATCAAACCTCCTTCAGAAGTTGATTTAGAAAGGTCAGGGAGATTCTTTACCTGTAGAATATCTATTTCTACCATATCATTAAAACAAGGTTTACAGTATAAGAAATCAAACAACAATGCAAAGAGTGATCATTGTTTCAAAGTCCAAACAGATGACTTTCAGGAGAAGGTCCGTTGACTGGAGATGTTGATCTTTGACATCCCTGAATGTCCTTCTTGGTCCTGAAACAGAGAACTGCTGAAGAGAGTTACTAACACCTATTAGAAATCCATTAGATGTGACATTATATAATTATCAGGCACTATAGCACTGACTGTCATCCCAGAGTCTGCAACAGCTGATAAACCTCAACTCACCAGAGCTGGAAATCATGTCCAGACAATGGTTTCCAAACTCCCTTTGAGAGTAGGCTCAGCTGTCATATATATGTGGTCAAATTGCCAAGCCAAAATTACTTGAATCCTTTGAATGCAGAAAACATCTGGGTGGATTGTCAATCATGCCCATCCAGATAGAGTTAGGACCTGGCCACAGCCCAAACTCTAATTGGAGGGTTTGCAGGATTACCTTTTCTGTGTAAAACTGTAATCAAATTCAGATGTACTGAGAAAATCTCTGGAATGCCATGGCCACAGCCTTTAATTCAACCACTTGGACCGAGGCTGGCTTGTGGCTTTCCAGTGCTTTAAGCTGCCAGTAAAGACGTAGCTTTTTCCATTTTTTTTTCTTTTTTTTTTTTTTCCTCAGAAGACCAGCAGCCGTGGCGGTCCTTAGGACCCAGCGGCGGTGGGCGGTGCCAGAGACCCAGCCCAGGTGGTGGCGCCAAGGGACCCAGACCCAGCCAGCGGGGCGGGGAATCTGGCCCCACTGCCCAGCCCAGATTCATTCGGCTTGCTCCCTTCCCCCAGCTTTGCGCTGGTATCACTTGGGACCCCAGATCCAGGATCTGGGGCCCCTGGGACAGCCGATGCCCATCCTCAGATGGGCGATTCCCTTCCATCTTTTCCTTCACTGCCCGCCCCCACCAATGTCTCGGCATGTCCTCCAGCATTTCGCCCTTCCCCCGCTCCCCCCGGCCATGGACCAAGCCACAGCCTCTCAGGACCCCACTCCTCCCGCCCCGCAAACAAGGGCGGGAGACATGGGGTACCCCAAGGCACGGCAGAGGAGGCGTTGTCCCCAGAGGAATGTTTTTCTTCAGATTTCACGGCACGATCGGGCCGACGCCCAGCTGCGAGGGCACGCCCCTGCTCGGAGACAGGCTGTTGGTGTTCGCTGCTGTCGCTGTCTATGTTCCCCGGCCACCCGAACGAAACAGCGGGGGGCGGGGCAGCCCCGACCGGCGCTGCGGGTGCCACTGCTGATGAACCGGCTTCAGGCTCCGGCGCAGGAGGGCTGGATGTGCTCTCCAGCGCGGGGCTGTGGGCCACTGGAGCGGAACCGTCTCCCTCTGTCGGCGGCGGGGCCGGCTCCACACCCTCCTGCAGCGCAGGAGGGGGAGAATCCACTGGCAGGGCTGATCCACATGCCGCAGGAGGAGGAGGAGGAGGCGACAGTCCCTCTTGCACTGCTGAAGGCAAAGGGGCAGGAGCGACCGCAGCTCCGGTCGGAATAATTATTGACCGAGGAAGTGGCTGCTCTGAGTGCGCTGTGGGCAATGCCGCCCCCCCTTCGCAGCGCAGAGGGGGAAGGAACCAGCGGCGGCTGTCCTTGAAAAGGCCTGGCTGGCCACGGCAGAGCGGCTGATGGCCACCTGCCTGGGGCGAGGCGCTCCTCCACGTCCAAGTCAGACACGCCCACCGAGATGGGTCCGCTTTCCCACGGGATCTAGCCCCTCACTGCCATGGAAAGCATTGCCCAGGTTGGTAGTAGTTGAGGTACATTCGCATCCCACTCGAGTTCCCCGCAGAGACAAACACTGAGTGAGTCCCAGGCACGCAGATCCAGGGAGGTTTCCATGTCCACGGGGAAGCCATGAACTTTTGCCCAACAGAAAAGCCTGTAGAGAGCATCTCCTGACACAGGAAGTCTCTTGTGGCGAATCATATGTTCCTACACTGTAAGGGTTACATGCTCTGGCA
The DNA here is from genome assembly GCA_013400575.1 of Peucedramus taeniatus. Taxonomy (NCBI): domain Eukaryota; kingdom Metazoa; phylum Chordata; class Aves; order Passeriformes; family Fringillidae; genus Peucedramus; species Peucedramus taeniatus. The sequence continues at coordinate 19,000 of WBNO01027750.1, read as the reverse complement.
TGGAAATTTGGACGCCCATTTTGAAGGCACCTCTTTCCCAACCACACACCCACCTTGGGTTGCGGGCAGTGCTACTGTCGGGAGATCTGTTCCCCACCCCAGCCTCTAAGGCTATGGTGCCAAACGCGATCCGAAGGGACTGATCTCCTCTAGGGAGACACGGTGAAAGGTTAATGTTAACTTTCCTGGAGAAGCAGACAGGTGTCCTAGCAGGGGTCCGACGCGTCCCAGAGAAATCCCGAAGGAATCCGAGTGGAGTCCTGGTGAGTCCCAGCAGGGTCCCAGCGGCATCTCTGCCCCTCCTGCAACTCCATGAAGGGTTGCCGGATGCGATTTCTGTGAGAGTTCAGCAGACCCTCCTGTGTTCAGCCTTGGCTGCGAACTTGGCCGGATCCATCAGGGTCCTGGTTCTTCAGCCTAGGCTACAGCCAAGGTCGGAGGTCACCACTTATTGTGGCAACAGTCCCCTGTACGGGGAATAATTAGCATTGACTCCATGATTGCAGAAGGCTGATCAATTGCTTTATTATATCATCATCATACTACATTATACTATACTTCTTAAGAAACTCGTAACCCTTACAGACAGTCCAATACAGCTTTGACCTAATTGGTCAATCAATCCAAACACCATCCAGCATCCAATTAAGAAATTACCCTTTGGTAAACAATCTCCATGACACATTCCACATGTGCACAACAACAGGTGCAGCAAGTGGAGAATAAGAATTGTTTCTCATACTTTGAGCTTTCTCACAGCTTCTCACAGCTTCCCAGGAAAATCCTGGGAGAGAACTATGTCTCTCTCTGTTCAGAGGATATGTGATTACCATAGTACCCATGTGAAAGTGCAGAAATGGATAGTAAATTGTCTGTGATTTTTCTCTACTCACTGGGAGCAGAACACAACGCTCCCAATCAAAAGGCTGAGATGTGGCTGTAAAGGCTCTAAATGGTTCTAGGTTCACATACATTTAAGGGTTTTTTTGTTCCTGAGGCCTTCTTATTTCTTCATTCCTAGGGAGAAAAATACATTCCATCAGGCCACTGTATGAACAGTTGGCTGAGGCCAGAGTTTAATCAGTTTTCTCCCCACGTGCTCAGAGCTTAATTTGGTATGGGTAGCTGCAGCATTGAAACGGTGGGGCGGTTGCTTCTTTGTTTTTTTCTATAGGCTTGACATGATGGGCCTTGAAAACTCTGCCCTCCCGCTAGGTACATCTGTGTCCTACAGTGTGTACAATGTGTCATTTCTGAACATCAGAAAATAGTTCTAGTAAGCCTTCATGGATCAGGAGTGCTGTGAATCCTCAGTATGCAGGGGCACAGAGAAGCTGAAATCACTTTAAACTGAAATCGGGGATTTAAGGAACATGGCATGCTCAGTAGAGTTTTTAGTCTCTGTTTAAAATGACCCATGGAAATCCCCTCTTTCCTTTTGGCAGTACTGAGCAAGAAACACAAAATCTTCCATAATGCATCAGGTCAACAGTCTTTTTACACTCATCACCTGCCCACACTCACTGTGTTGGGAAATAGCTCCAGACAACAGTGTGCACTTACACTCTGAGCAATGGATCTGGGTGCTGGATACAAATACACCCTTGGTAGAACCTTAGAAAATGTAGCTTCCTTTGCCACAGTCAACACCTCTGACATCTTGAAAGTTTGACAAGTCTCTGCTTTCCACCCTGTAACTACTTTGGGAACCCAGTGCATGCGGAAAGGAATGGGGACACAGATTCTGTGGCCTTCAGATGTCCCTTAAAAGCATAGCTGGGAACTGGGATGTTGTTACGTGGGGTCGTTGGTTGGAGACAGGGATGACACAAACTCTCAGAGATCCATGCGACAACAGCGACAGTTTATTATGGAGGCCTGCTTATTATATAGGTGGTTTGAAACTCCTGGGTTTAAACAGCTGATTGGTCTGGTCTTAAAACTGCCCAGCTCCTTGACCAGTGAGATGTCTGCAGCTTAGGGTGGAACGCGATTGGGTGAAGTCCCTGTTTGGGTTTGAATGTATCCTATCATTGTTCACGCAGGGACCGGTTTATCGAACCGGGCTAGCCGAACTGGGTTTCTCATTTATGGCCGAATTAATTGCCCAGTCACAGACCAGCTGTGCTGACAGGATGTGTTTATTTGCCCACCCTTCCCAATTAATTTTTACAGCCCTGAAAAAATATTCTCCACTCTGCTGTCTGTGGGAAATTCTTTGATCGTTAAAACAGATCTGCTCTTTGGTAAAGCAAAAGAGGAAGACTTTCCTACCCTCCAATCTCAAGGAAAGACCCAATATACAGGGATTTACCCACCACTTCCCTCCAGAGTTCAGAGGCTTTGGTATGATCATCATCAGCTGAATAATTTTGAGCTGACTGCTCAGGAATGCCAGTCACAGAATCATCAAGGTTAGAAGAGACCTTCAAGATCATCTAGTCCACCTGTCAACCCAGCACCAGCATAATCACCTCTAAACCATATCCCAAAGTGCTACATCCAGACATGTCTTGAACACTTCCAGAGACAGCGACTCCACCACCTCCCTGGGCAACTTATTCCAATGTCTAGCCACACTTTCTGTGCATCTTCTTTTCTAATATCTATTATGAACCCACTCTGACACAAGGCTATTTCCTCTCGTTTTTTCACTTGAGACATGGCAGAAGGGACTGACTCCCACCTCACTACAACCTCCTTTCAGGTAGTTGTAGAGAGTAATGAGGTCCCCCCGAGCCTTTTCTTATCCAGATGTAACAACCACAATTCCTTCAGCTTCTCCTCATATGTTTTGTATACCCTTCACCAGCTTTGTTGCCCTTCTTTGGAAACACTCCAGCACATCAATGCCCTTTTTGAAGTGAGGGGCCCTAATTGAACATAGTATTCAATGTATGGCCTCACCAGTGCCGAGTACAAGGGGACAATCACTTGTCTAGTCCTGCTGGCCACACTATTCTTGATATAGGCCAAGATGCCATTGGTCTTCGTGGCCACTTGGGCACACTGCTGGCTCATATCCAGCTGGCTGTCAACCAGCACCCCCAGGTCCGTTTCTAGTGGAAATCCATCAGGTGGAATCCTATCAATGCATACATAATATTGGCCCATGCATTCTGATTCCCGGTTGGTTATCATAAACAATAGCATTTCTAATAGATATGGCAGCACATCATTCAATATCAACAAAGAGAGATGCTAAGAAGCTGGGTGCATGACCCTGTATTGGGTTTCCATGGCCTGGTTTTGTTAGTGGGGGCTACAGGGATGGCTTCTGTGAGAAATTGCTAGAAGCTTCTACCATATCTGGCAGAGCAAATCCCTGGTAGCTCTAAAAATGGACACGCTGCAGGCCAAGGCTGGGCCAATTAGAAATTGTGGTAACATCAGTGTGATCGCATATTTAAGAAGGAAGAAAAACAAAAAGTTATTGCGCAGTTTTAATTGTGGCAAGAGAAGAGCAGCGTGGGAACATGTGAGAGAATCAACTCTGCAGACACCAAGGTCAGTGAAGAAGGAGGGGGAAAAGGTGCCGGGATTCCCCTGCAGCTCATGACGAAGACCATGGTGAAGCAGCTGTGCCCCTGCAGCACATGGAGATCCACAGGGATGCAGACATTCACCTGAAGCACATGGAGAATGCCCGTGCCAAAACAGATGAATGCCTGAGAGAAGGCTGTGAACCCATGGGAGGCCTGTGGAAAGAGGACCCCTCTCTGGAGCATCCTGTCCTTGAAACACTGCACCCTGTGGAAGAGTGACCCATGCTGCAGCAGTTTGAGGAGGACTGTTGCCCCTGGGATGGACTCACATTGAAGTTTGCGAAGAACTGTTGCCCTGGTTAAAGGAGTAGAGCGCCATTTCAACACTATGTGGGTGTAATGCAAACTGTGTATTCTACTCCCCTCTGTGTCATTTCTGACAAACTGTTAATGATGGGTTGTTTGCAGTAGCTGCTCAGTGCACACCCAACACCTCGGGCTACAAACTGGGTGTTAAATGAGATATGGAAAAAGAGGCAAACCCTGTGAGGCAGGGTAGTGTTTCTTTTTCCTCACAAATGGCTCAGCTGTGATAACTCCCTCTGGGGGAGCACCAGCACAGTCTCACCCATCCTGAGGGGGTCATCTCTGCTAATGGACCACGATGAACTGAATGTCACCAGCAAAATAGGCTACCGAAATGACTCACAGGATGACACCATTCCATTGTGAAACTCCCTGCCCTGGGGGAGGTACTGAGCCACCTGAACCTGGCCATACATAATCTTGGGGTTTAGGGACTTGGTACACCACCACTGGACAGATCAGAGGAGGAACAGAACTTCCACAGGACCACCACTTTCGACTACAACCATCACTTCAACAGGACTGCAACCACTTGATAGGACTGCGACTATCACCCTGACCTACAGGGTGCCAGGTTGCACTCTGTCTTTGTGGGTTTAAGCCAGTTTTCTGTGTATCATTGCATTTGCTGTAATCTTTCTATTAAATTGTAACTCCGACTTGAAATCTCTCTTAAGCTAATTGAGTGGGGTTCATTTCCCCCCTGGTTTACCTTCAAACCAGCACAGCTGTCTCCCGTGGGAGGTACCCCACAGTGGAACATGTGAATGACTCCTCTCCCTGAGCAGTGGGAGAGACAACCGGTGATAAATTGACTGTAACCCCCATTCTCTGTCTTCTTGTGCCGTTGGGGTAGGAGGTAGAGCTGGGAAGAAGGGAGGGGTGGGGGAAAGTGTTTTTAAGGGTTTATTTTACTTTTCATTATCCTGCTCTGATTTTATTTACTAATAAATTTAATATCTCTAAGTTGAGCTCTTTTGCCCATGATGGTATTTGGTGAGTGATCTACCCCAGTCCTTTTCTCAACCCATGAACCCTTCATTAAATTTTGTCTCCCCTGTCCAATTGCAGAGGGGAGTGAGAGTGGCTTTGGTGGGTGCCTGGCATCTGGCCAGGGTCAACCTACTACAGACCGGGATGGCAATAAGCTAAAATCACTGGAGTAAGTGGAGGAAGCGTTACCTTACCACAGAACTGCTAAGGTTAATTTATGGGTCCTGGGTGAGAAGTGGATGCTGGCTACTCACTTTGAAAGTAATGATCACAATGAAAACATTTTGGGTTTCAATGTTCTGAACGGTAGAACCTGGTGTCTGCTAGAAAGCAGCGTGTGGTCCTTTGGTTCAAATGTTAACCCTAACCTTAAAAGAAATCTGAGACTACAGTGCACTTACTTCATGAAGCAGCTGCATTCCCAGATTCAAAAATTACTAATGTACCACAATATCAAATTTCTGCTGCAGCATAAAATGGAATTTCTGAAGTTATAGCTGATTTGGCCCCACTAACAGCTGCAGTACCCAATATTGCAAACCTATCAGCCACAATACAAGCACTTGCATGCTTTGATGCCTAAAGATTTTTGACTTTTATATACTTTTTATATATTTGTAGCTTTGTAGAATCTTAATATATAGCTGTATAGTTTTTAACACTTTCACATACTTTAGAATAGTAGATTGCCGTTTCTCACACATTTGTGCCACCTTCTTGAAATTCTATTTAGTCTTATTTTCAAGAAAAAAAATTCGAACAAGGACACCCTGTTTTGCATCAGCACTTGGAAGACATAACAAAATATGGGGCTAAGAACTCTTGGATATATTTCAAGGGCAGACCCAAGGGTGGGTTACCAGGGCAAGTGATCTCCTACTGGATGTACTTGCTAGATATACTAATTAATTAAACTTATAAAAATTGTGGAAATCCAATGCTGCTCGTGTGCATACCTATGATTTGTGCACCTGAAAGCTTTCATTAAAGAACAACTCTTTATGTTACCACTTTTAATATTGTTTGGAAAGTCTTTCTTTCAAGTCTAGGCAACAGTGCAGCCTAGGATACACTTGGCTTACTGGGCTGCAAGTGCACATTGCTGGCCCATGTCCAGCCTTTCATCCACCAGCACCTCCAAGACCTTCTCAGCAGGGTTGCTCTCAATCTGTTCATCCCCCAGCTTGTGCTGATGGCAGGGATTGCCCTGGCCCAGGTGCAACACCTTGCACTTGGTCTTATTAAACCTCATGAGATTCCCATGGGCCCACTACTCAAGCTTGTCCAGGTCTTCTGGATAGCATCCTGTTCTTCAGGTGTGTCAACCGCACCACTCAGCTTGATCCCATATGCAAACTTGCTAAAAGTGCACTCAATCCCTTTGTGTATGCCATTAATGAAGATATGAAATAGCACTGGTCCAAGTATGAACCCTTGAGGAACAACACTTGTCACTGAGGTCCATCAAGACACTGAGCTGTTGACCACTGCCATATGAATGCAACCATCCAACCACTTTCTTATCCATGACAGTCCACTCATCAAATCCATTTATCTCCAATTTAGAGGATGTTGTGGGGACCATGTCAAAGTCTTTACAAAAGTCCAGGTAAGTGACATCTGTAGCCCTTCCCTTCTCCACCGATGGAATCACTCCATCACAGAAGGCTGGTCAGGCAGGAGTTGCACTTGGTCAAGCCATGCTGGCTATCTCAAATCATCTCCTTGTCCTCCATGTGCCTTTGCACAGCTCCTAGGAGGATCTCTTCCATGATCTTCCCAGACACAGAGGTGAGGCTGACAGGGCAATAGTTCCCAGGGTCTTCCTTTTTACCCTTTTTAAAGATGGATACAATGTTTCCCCTTTTCCAGCCACCTGGTTCTTCACCTGACTGCCATGACTTTTCAAATATGGAGAATGGCTTGACAACTACATCAGCCAATTCCCTCAGGACTCAGGAATGCATCTTGTCAGGTCCCATAGACTTATGTACATTCAGGTTCCTCAGGTGTTCACAAACCTGATCTTCTCTTACGGTGGGAAGGACTTTGCTCCCCCCAGTGCCCATCTAGCAGTCCATCCACTCAAGAAGTGTGGGAAGAGAGGTTGCCAGTGAAGACTGAGGCAAAAAAGTTGATGAGTATTGTCTTGGTTTGAAAGACAGGGGTCTGCTATTGAAGGCAGGAGCCTCCCTTGGAATGGAAAATATGACCCCCTTCCCTCTGAATTATTATAATTTTGAAATTAAGGAGCTTTCAGGCAAAGATATGGGAAAATGAATAACTTCTTTACTAGTATGTATAACAAGGCAAACAAACAACAACAATGGCAGTGACAACAAACAGAACCAGAAACCCAATAACAGCCTGCTCGGCTTGCAGGCACTTTCCTCTTTGGTGTAGTTATGGTCACAGCCGGTAGGGGTGCTGGCAGGCTTCCGGTGGGCAGGACAGGTGCGATGATTCCCCCACAGCTGCAGGGGGCGCTCTGGTGGTTTGGGGACCATGCGGTAATGGCGGCTTGACTGAGACAGGAATGGATGGAAAAAGGGCTTGCTTTAGAAACCACCGAGGGACAGCCGATCCTGGTGCCCCAGTAGGACTCTCAGAAGCAGCAAGCTGGAATGGCAGGAATGAGGGAAAAAAAACCTGGGGTGGTAGACAAGATGTATCAGAAGCTTCACAGCTGTAGCTGGAACCGCAGGGTGTCTGAGCAGGGATGGAACTGCGAGGTGTCCCAGCAGGGCAGAGGGTTCAGAGCCACAAAGTAGTGAAAACTCAGAGCAGTAGCAAAAGAACTGTGGGGGCGGGGCCACAGCAGCCTAGTTCCAGAGCAGATGGTGAGAGCTTTTTTTTTTTAGTGAGGTAGGTGTTAACAAGGTCCCAGTTCAGTGTCTGCTCTCACTAGCAGAGGCTCACCCCATGGCAGAAGAAGCAGGACTGGGCTTGGTTATGGCAGCAGCAGCAGCGAATTCCATCCCCCAAGCAGCAGCTCGGCCATTCTACTCCAAAGCCGAGAGAGAGAGAGAGAGAGAATAGGGGCTGTACCCAACCCCGTTTTCCCAATCCAAATCTCACGGTATATCTTCCCTCCACAAGAAACCCCCAGGTAAAAAAAAAAAAAAGAGTAGCCAACAAGTACCTCAGCCTTCTCCTCAAACGTTGTTACCAGTTTTCCAGCATTTTTTTCTCATAGGCGGTACACCTTCTTTGACCTTAATGCATGTGTTGTGAGGGAATAACAAAGATTTATTTGGGAAAGTAACGCCATCAAAGCCTGAGACATTTGTTTAGTCACCGAACATTATGTTTATTATTTTGAAATACATCCTGATGAAAGCCCTGAAACCATACTTGTATATATTGGAAAAGGATGTGCCTTATGAGAAACCCTTGTGATCTTGTATTTGTAGATAACTTTATTGTAGATACAAGCAACCAGCCCAATTATGCCAACTTTTACCAGTTCACCAGGTGGTCAAGTATGACTTCGGGATCCCAGACCACCAGGGACCACCAAAGAGTGCCCCAGGACAAAAGAATGCATATGCAGAGGGAAGGGAACATAGGTTAATGACTTCAGGGAAATGATTATCATATGTATGTTTCTTCTGGGAAAACCTATGAATACGTATGTATATTGGGTTCACATGGCCAAGCTTTGATAGCTGGAGGGCTAAAGGGATGGCTTCTGTGAGAAGCTGCTAGAAGCTTCCTCAATTTCTGGAAGAGCCAATCCATGGCAGCTCCAAAGATGGATGTGCCTCTGGTAAAGGCTGGGTGAATTAGAAATGGTGGTAATGCTTCTGTGATAACATATTTTTCCCATGTACTCTGCATAGGTTCAGCCGCACCTTGAGTAGTGTGTCCAGTTCTGAGCCCCCTAAATTAGGAAGGATGTTGAGATGCTCGAACATGCCCAGAGAAGGGCAGCAAGGCTGGTGAAGGGTCTAGAACACAAGCCCTATGAGGAGCTGTGGGAGACAAGAAAAGTCTTATAGAATAAGTAAAAGGCCTTTGCTCACTTTTGTTCATGATTCATGAAAAGCACTTTGGGAAAAGTACAGCTGGCATGAAGACAAGAACAAGTTATGTAAGCTTTGCGTGGACAACACCTGATCAGAGTTCTAACTGGTCAGAAGAACACGTGGACAGCAACACAGGAGGTAGCATGCAGCAAATGTGTGTTTGTTTTAGTTAACAAGAATGCTAAGAAGTATAATTTTAGAGTATTTTTAGCATAGTATAAAAGCCTAGCGTAGTCATACAGTATATAAGTCCTTGAATGATGGTAATAAATTATTCTCTTGGTAAGAAACAAGGGAGTCCATGTCTTCATCATCACTACAAGGAACAGCTGAGGGAGTTGGGGCTGTTTAGTCTGAAGAAGAGAAGGCTCAGGGGAGACCCTAGCACTCTCTAAAACTCCCTGAAAGGAGGGTGTAGCCAGCTGGGGGTCGTCCTCTTCTCCCAGGCAACCAGTGACAGGACAAGAGGACAAAGCCTTATGCTACATGAGGGGAAGTTTAGACTGGACATTAGTGTCCTGGTTTAAAAGGACAGGTGCCTGCCAATGAAGGCAGGAACCTTCCTGGGATGGAAAATATGAAACCTTTCTCTCCAAATTATTATTATTATAACTTTGAAATTACAGGGCTTTCAAGCAAAGATATAGGAAAAGAAATAACAGTTCTTTACTGGTATATATATATTTATAACAAGGCAAACCAACAACAACAACAGCAACAAACAAAACCAGAAACCCAAAACCAGCCTTCTCTCAGCTGTCAGGCACTTTCCCCTTTGGTGTAGTTATGGCCACAGCAGGCAGGGGCACTGTTGGCTTCCGGACAGGCAGGGCAGGCTGCAGGGGGCCCTGTGGCACAAGCTCAGCTGCCTCTCCATGTGGTATTAGCAGCTCAGCCAGCAGGAGAGGGAGAAAAAAAGGGCTTTCCTTTGCAAACTCACGGGGAGCAGCCAGTCTCAGTGCCACTCAGGAAGCTGAATGGACTGTAGCAGGAACCTCAGAGCACCAGGCTGGAACAGCAAAGGTGAGCACACCCAGGGTGTCAAACAAAGTGTAGCAAAACCTCCAAAGCCATGGCAGGAGCCATGGCAGACACAAGGTGGCAAGTTAAAGTGTAGAAAAAGCCCGAAGCAGTGGCAGAAAAACAGCAGGGCTGGGCAGTGGCAGACGGACTTCTGCAAGCAGCTGGGAGACGCTCCCTCCAGGGGAGGGAGGGGTTCAGGGTTCCCTTCCCAGTGAGGTCGGGTGTTGAAAAGGTCCCAGTTCAACAGCTGCTCTCGCAAGCAGAAGCTCACCCACGGTAAGGAGAAGCAGTGCAGGACAAAAACTCTGCAGCGGCAGCAAATCCCCTGGGGAGCAACAGTCTGGCACCAAAACTACAACTTTCTCTACTCTGATCCCAAGAGCAAGTGTGTGAGGGAGGGCCAAGCCCATCCCCTCACCCCCCGGCCAAAATCTCACGGTATCTCTGCACTTCCCAAGAAAAAGGCCCCAATCAATAAATGGTAGCAAACTGCACCCTTCCCCCTTCTCCTTCCAGATACATCTTTTTTCTCTTAAGTATTGTCATTATCATCTCTTAGGCAACAAATGGGAGAAAATTCCCTGAGATAAAGAAAAAAAAGGAAAAATCCTAACCTCCAACAATTAGGAAAAAGTTCTTCACAGAAAGATTGGGCTTTGGAATGGACTGCCCAGGGAGGTGCTGGAGTCACTATCCCTGGAGGTGTTTAAAAAAAGACTGGATGTGGTACTTAGTGCCATGGTTTTGATGCCAAATGATTTTGCCTTGTTCTTTTATATAGTCTTGTTATAGATGCATATTATAATCTTGGCTTTTCGCAAATATTAAAATGGATTTTATATGTGTGGTGTTAAAGTAGCTTTGTTATAAAGATAAAGTTTTTATTTCTGTTGTTAATTTAGCTTAGACATAGTAGTGAAATAGCTGATATAAGTATGCTTGTGTTAAAATGCCTGCTTGGATGAGATAACATCCAATGAATATAGGATGAGGACACCTGCTACAGATATGCCAACTTTTAGCACTCACTGTCTGAAGACAGTGTGGGTCAGGGCCAAAACTGAAGATGATGATAAAAAATGGACTAAAACCACAACCAAGGAATACGCATGCTCTAAAAAGGCAGACCCAAGAGGGAGTCGTGCTAAACAATTCTTGGAATATGTAAACTAGTTTGGGAAAAAGTTTACTATGCATAATTGTTTATGAGTATGTAACAGGTTGATGCAATAGAAATGGTATATAAAGGGTGTTTCCAAAATAGCAGGTGTGCTCTCGGCTGAGTGCCAAGACACACCCGGCTGTAACATCTTTTGCTCTATGGTCTTTGTCTCCTATTGTCCTTTATTAAACTTTTTAAATTTTCACAGGAGAGTGAATATGTTTTTCACAGTCTCTATATTCTTTACACATATAAAGCTTAGTTTCCATCTGAGGGGAGACGATTTAGAAGGAGCTTAAAAGAGGGGAAATTGCATCACCGCTTGTGCTCCTAATTGGTGCTTTTTGTCAATTATGCTAATTTGCTAAACTTATAAAACTGTATTCACCCTGTGCAGTGGGAGGGGGGCAGTCTGTGGACATTTTCCATATCTGCCCCTGGAGGCCTCCAATAAAGACCAGCCTTTATATTACCTCCTATACTAATATTATTTTGAAAGTGTGTTGTTTTATTTCTAGGTTCTTTAAGGCATCAGTCTAGTAGACAAGGTGGTGTTCGGTCATAGGTTGGGCTTGTTGACCTCAAAGGTCTTTTCCAACGTAGTTAATTCTGTGATTCTGTGATAATTAAGAAGAAGAAAAAGAAGTTATTGCACAGTTGTAATTGCAGCTAAAGAAGAGCAGGGTGAGAATATGTGAGAAGAATAACTCTGCAGACACCAAGGTCAGTGGAGAAGGAGGGGGAGGAAGTGCTCCAGGTGCCAGAGCTGAGATTCCTCTGTAGCTTGTGGTGAAGACCATGGTGAAGCAGGCTGTCCCCCTGCAGCACGTGGAGATCCACAGGGATGCAGAAATACACCTGCAGCCTGTGGATGAGTCCCATGCCAGAGCAGATAGGTGCCTGAAAGGAGACTGTAATCTAGTGGAAGGCCCATGGAGAGAGAAGCCCATGCTGGAGCAGCCTGTCCTTGAAGGACTGCATCCTGTGGAAGAGTGACCCATGCTGCAGCAATTTGGGGAGGACTGTTGCCCATGGGATAGACTCATGTTGCAGCAGTTTGCGGAGAGGTATTGCTCATGAGATGGACTCACACTGGAGAGCTTAATGGAGAATTGTCTCCCTAGGAGGGGCCCCACACTGGAGCAGGGGAAGAACTCCTGTCCCTGAGCAATGGGAGAAACAATGTGTGATGAACTGATCATAACACCCATTCCCTGTCTCCCTGTGCCACTGGGGAACGGAGGTAGACTTAAGAAGGAGGGAGGGGTGGGGGGAAGGTGGTTTTTTTTAAAGATCTTGGTGCCATGGGATTGATGCTTTCAGCTGACAGTAAACATCTTGCTGTGGAAGCAGATGTGGGGAGATAAGCTGAAATTTCCAACTGACAGAAACTTCACTATACAAACTATAAAAGCTACACTATACTTTCACAAAGCAGAAATCTTCAGCACATTGCCTGGAATGTGTGGGGTCTTTTCCCCAAATTTAGGATGCCTACTTTGTGGTTACTCTCCTGAGGGCTGAGTGAAAGGACTCTGTGTGTACCCTATCATCAGTTGGTGGTAAGTTACATGGGCTCCTAACCTATACTATTTCTTTGCTGGCTATAATATAGGTACCTTTTATGTCATGCACTGTTTTATGCAATCTACTAGTAGTTCTTTGTTTTATCCTGTATAGTAAGTAACTCTGTTTAAGGCCTTTTGTCTGTTAATCTCCTGTCTATTCAATAAATAACTCATTTTATAATAGACCTGATCTGCCATTCTTGAGAACTTGCGAGCCAGAGCGATTTAGGTGCAGGTCACCTGAATAAAGCTGCTGCTAAAAATCTGAACCTAAGGCAGGGCTGGTCTAAAGCTTTCACTCAATCCATAATAGGCTATCACAGAAATGAGTCCTGTTGTCTGACTCCATGTCACCACAGGACTTGTGTTGCCACATTATATCACAGTACAAGCTGCCTTGTATTGAGCAAATTAATTCAGTTACCCAGCTGGCTCCATAAACTGGCCCCTGGGTTGACTGACAGGGGCTTCACCCAATAACATCCTTCCTAAAGTGCAAGCAAATTGCCGGTCCAGGGCCTGGGGGGGGGGGAGGTGTAAAGATCAGACCAATGAGCTGTCTAGACCCAGGAGTTTTGAACTGCCTATAAAAGTAAGCTCCAAACAATAAAACACTGTTTGCTGATGACCAACCGGTGTTATGTTGTGTGTCTGTCTCCGATGCTCTACCACTGCAGTAACAGACTTGCTTTTCAAGGTCCAAGATGGCGTTCCAGGCAGTGGTGTGAGGCCCAGGGTATGACTGCACCCATCCAGTTTCCACCACTGTAAGCATGTAGCACTTGCCTTGGTGGGTTTGCAGCAGTGTGATGTAATCCATCAGCCAGGCCCCCCCATATTTATATTTTGACCATCATCCCTCATACCACAGGGGCTTTACCCACTTGTCCTGCTTGATTGCCGCATGTTTCAGTTATGTATAACCTGAGACATAAGTCCATGGTTAAGTCCACCCCTCGATCATGAGCCCATTGGTATGTTGCATCTCTTCCCTGATGACCTCAGGTGTCATGTGCCCACCAAGACAGTAATAATTCACCCTTATGTTGCCAGTCCAGATCTACCTGAGACACTTTAAACTTGGCAGCTGGATCCACCTGTCCGTTGTTGTGATATTATTCAGCAGCCTGACTCTTAGACACATGTGCATTAATGTGACAGACTTTTACAGCCAACTTCTCTACCCAGGCAGCGATGTCTTGCCCCACTTCAGCAGCCCAGATGGGTTTCCTTCTGTGCTGCCAATTGTTCTTTTTCCATCGGTCTAGCCACCCCCACAGAGCATTTGCTACCATCCATGAGTCAGTGTAGAGGGAAAGCACTGGCCATTTCTCTCACTCAGCCACATCCAAAGCCAGATGGAAAGCTTTCAGCTCTGCAACTTGACTCTATCCACTTTGTCCCTCAATAGCTTCTGCAACTCAACGCGTAGGACTCCATACAGCAGATTTCCATTATCGATGCATCCATGTGATTCTCCAGGAACACACAAATTTTACAATTTCACAAATTTTAAAATAAACAAGAGGATCCAAGAAGCTAAACATATTGCTGCCTGTCCCACTGAATGAGTCACAGCAGATGTACATGCTGGTGAAAAAAGAAAGACATCTGGGGCTTTTTCACAGAATGGTGTTGTCATCTCTCCCTCCTGCAGTGTCCATGCCCAGTGTTCCCTGGATGCAGGGCACTTCAGATCACATTCTCCCAACAGCAAGGGCTTTGAAAAATGAGACTTTATGACTTTATGTATTATAAAATACTCTCATGATATGTGTGGCAGGACTTCTCCCTACCACAGAAGAGCTTATCTGTTATGTCCATCAGCTGATGTGATAGTTCCAGGCATTCTTCCCCTCACATGAATGGTTGAGATAACCCAGGCCCGATAGGCATCTGGTAGAGGAGTTATCTCTGACTCCAGAGGGGTGAAATCCCTTTTGACAAGGAACAGCTTGCCTTGAGGAGAAGATGTGGGAAGATAAACTGAATTTCTGACTGACAGACACTTCACTTTACAAAGTATAAAAGTGTCTTGGTTTGAAAGACAGGTGTCTGCCAAGGGACGCGGGAACATCCCTTGGAATCGAAAATTTGACCCACTTCCCTCCAAATTACTATAACTGAAATTAAGGGGCTTTCAAGCAAAGATATAGGGAAAAGGAATAACAGTTCTTTACTAGCATGTGTATGTATAACAAGGCAAACAAACCACAACAATGGCAGCAAAACCAAACAAAACCAGAAACCCAGTAACAGCCTTTTCTCGGCTGTCAGGCACTTTCCCCTTTAGTGTATTCATGGTTGCAGCCAGCAGGGGCACTGTTGGCTCCCAGCTGGGCAGGGCAGGTGCAATGATTCCCTTGCAGATGCAAGGGATGCTGTGGCGCTAGCTCAGCTGCCTTCCCCATGCGGTTAAATGGTGGGAGAGATAGACAAGGGGCTTCTTTTACAACCTCAAAGGGGTAGCTGATCTTGGTGCCCCTCCGTATGGCGAAATGGGCTGTAACAGGAACCTCGTAGCGGCAACCGGAATGGCAGAGGTGGGCACACCCAGGGTAGCAAACAAAGGGTAGCAGAAACTCCGCAACTGTAGCAGGAGCCTCAGGGTGTCCTGGCAGGCACGGGGTGCTGGGTTACAGTGTAGCAAAAAACCTGGAGCAGTGGCAGAAAAACAGCAGGGCTGGGCAGCTGCAACCGGACTCCTGAATGCATTCCAGAGAGGCTCCCTCAGAGGGGAAAGGGGCTTGGGGTTCCGGGTTTTTCCCTGAGGCACCCGAGCAGATGGTGAGGGTCTTTTTCAGTAAGGTAGGGTGTTAATAACGTCCCAGTTCAACAGCTGCTCTTATGAGCAAAGGCTCACCCACGATAGAAGAGAGAGAGCAGAGAGCGAGAGAGAGCGAGAAAGAGAGAAAGAGGAGCCAAGCCCAGTCCCTCACCCCGCAGATAAAATATCTGCTCTTCCAAAAGAAAGCCCCTCAGCTACAAGAGTGCAGCTGCACCCTTCCCCCTACATTGGCAACTTCTTTTAAGTACCAGTTGTTATTATCTCTTAGCAACAAATGGGACAAAATTTCCTTAGAGAAAGGAAAAAAAAGAAAAAATCCTAACTTCCAACAAAAAGCTACACAAACTTTCAGGGCAGCAGAAGTCCTACACACACCCTAGAAACGTGTGGGGCTTTTCCCCGAAGCCTGGATGTGAATTTCGTGGTTACTTTTCTGGGAACTGAGAGAAAGGACTCTATGTGTACTCCATCATCAGTTTGGTAGTGTTATAGATACATATTATAATATTGGCTTTTCGCAAATATTAAAATGGATTTTATATGTGTGGTGTTAAAGTAACTTTGTTATAAAGATATAGTTTTTATTTCTGTTGTTAATTTAGCTTAGACATAGTAGTGAAATAGCTGATATAAGTATGCTTGTGTTAAAATGCCTGCTTGGATGAGATAACATCCAATGAATATAGGATGAGGACACCTGCTACAGATATGCCAACTTTTAGCACTCACTGTCTGAAGACAATGTGGGTCAGGGCCAAAACTGGAAGTGATAAGAAGGAGCCAAAACCACAGCCAAGAAACACACATGCTCTAAAAAGGCGGACCCCAGGAGGGGCCATGAAAAATAGTTCCTGGAATATGTAAACTAGTTTATGGATATGCATAAGGGTCTATGAATATGCAACAGGCTGATGTAAGGGAAAAGGTATTTAAGGGGTATCCTCAAATGTAACAGTGTGGTCTTGGTTGAGTGCCAAGATGCACGCGGCCGTAATAACCTTTGCTCTATGGTCCTTGTCTCCTATTGTCCTTTATTAAACTTTTAAATTTTCACAGGAGAGTGAATGTGTTTTTCAGAGGTACTAAATTACATTGACTCCTAATCTATACTATTTCTGTTTTAGCTGTAATATAGGTACCTTTTATCATGCACTGTATTTTTTATCTACTAGTAGTTCTTTCTGTTTTATCCTGTGTAGTAAGTAGTCTGTTTAAAGTCATCTGTCTGGTAATCTTATGTCTATTCAATAAATAATTCATTTTGTAATAGACCTAATCGGCCATTCTTAAGAACTTGTGAGTGAGAACCATTTGGATTGCAGGCCACCTCAAACAGAGCTACTGCCAGAAATCTGAGTCAAAGGCAGGACTTGTCTAAGCTCTTGTCTCCATTTGTAATAATATTCTATAGCCATGTGATGAAAACTATGTCCCATATAACTTGCTGTATTCATATCTGCTTTAACACAGCTCTACCCTCAGCAGGTACTGGTAGCATGTACAGTAAGATCCACCTACAGACTGGAGGTGCCTAGATCTCACCTTAAGCTTAGATACACAATACTCATATATTTAGAACATCAACTGACTAGCTAGCATCTTCTCAGTAATATTCTGCAGAGAGGATTTTGTTTATTATATCTATGCAGCACAATTTGGTCTCAGTGTTCAAACTCAGTTATGACAAGTTCCTCCTGCATTATCAGCTGGACATGGTCTTTTTAAGGTTCAGCACCTCTCTGCCATACAAATCACCTCTGCAGGTTCAGCTACATGTCCCAAGATAGATGTCTTTGCTCTGAAGTAGTTTATTTTATACAGCTGTCAAGTTAAAAACTTTCCGCAAGATACCCTGAAGCAGGAGCAGATTGTCTCAGGAGTTATGTTCTTCAGGAGTTAGCATTGCCTGGCATGTCAGCTAACACTGGGGCAATTTTATGCCTGAGGTGCTCTTGCCCTCCTTTCTGCCCAAGGCTCCGACAATCTTCCTATTTCCAGACTGGCCATGGTGCTGCATCATCATGGCAGAGGCTTTCAGCTCATCAGCAAAAAGAAATTTAGGGTTTTCTGAGGCCATTATTCAGGTTCTTCCTGAGCTTATTTCTGAGTCCAAGGGATAAAAAAGACTTTTTGATACCAAAAGGGTTAATTCAAATTTTACTGTGCCTGTGAACTTTTAGCAGAAAAAAAAGGCATGCAAAAACTGCTTTCCTAGAAAGAAGAGTTGGAAGATTAGAAGAAGGCATCTGGCTCAAGAATATAGTGATAGACAAAACAAGGACTGAATCTGGGAACTCGGAGTAGGTTTTATGGTAACGCGTAAATTGTAATATGCATGTAACGACTGTATATAGGCAGCACTCTTGTAAAATCATGTGTCTGTGTAAGGTTAGGAGTATCCTCCATTGGACCTTGGGCCTGAATAAATGATGCCCTCTTTAACACCACACTAGTGTTAAGGAGTCTTATTCCGATATTTCGGAGATGTGACAGTAATTGGCACCCCAGATGGGACCTCAGCCTTGAGCCTTAGTGTATCCATGTTAAACAGTCCAGCCGGCTCCTAGGAATTCTTGAGGAGACCGTAACTTCTGACCATCCAGACCTTGGGGCAAGATCTCTGGGTAAGTAAAGGCATATATTATTTATCTTGGGGTTATTGACAAGGGGTATGAATCCCCACATGGAGTTACTGGTAAGGAGGTTCAAGTCCCCCAGAAAAGGATTCGAGACCCTGGGTAAGCTTATTAATGGGGGGGAATTCCCTTCCCTTGGGGAGTACTGAAAAAGTATTAGTGGGTCAAGAACCCTGGGGAAGAAAAAAAAAAATGAGGTTCAAGTTTCCTGGTAATATCAGAAGTTGTCCCCAGGAGGTAACATCAAACTGAGCTCGTAGTTTTGCTGTCCCACAGCGCGCTGCTGCAATCCTAATTTGGCAAGAGAGAAAAAACACCAGGCTCAGTATACAACTGGAGCCAGTCCCCAGCCTAGGCAGAAGTCTCTTTTGTCATTAAATGTGTTCAATTCCTTTGCATTCTTGAACTCTGAGGGTGTTTGTGTGAGAGTGGTGTGTTAATTTGAGTCTGCTGGCGTATGACCATGGGCACATCTGTGATATAAATATTTGTTTACTGAGTGTTGACTGAATATTTTCTGGGGTTTTGGAGAATTATTGGATGTTGCCTAATTTTTGTGAGCGTGGTCAAAATCGCGTTTGTGGGTGAAGTCATGTTTGTGGACTTGGAGCATCCACTTGTGTCGGTCTTAGAAATTGCAGGTTTGGTGGTCCCCCTTCTCTCCCTCCTTCCCTGTTACAAATCTGGGAACACCATTACACCATTTTGAGGTAATAGCTTGTTGTCCTGGATTGTAAGATAAATGTGTATTCTATTTGCCATCTGTTAGAGGTGGGGCAGTTATCTTCTGTTAATTGGGCAGTTTTCTTTATCTCTTCCACAAACTAATCCTCCCTCAGGGAAATATCTTCTGTTAATGGGCCATTGAGTCTCCCTGCATGACTGATAAAATTACATCATCCCATTGTGAGATGCTCCGCCTAGGAGGAGGAGCTAAGCATCCCTACCTGG